>VXBT01011835.1:111482-182551 GCA_013400235.1 Oriolus oriolus
TTTTTTTTTTTTTTTTTTTGTATTTTGGCTATGCAGTTTCAGCTTGGTCTCTGAACTTAGACAATTTCTAGGAATCTAATCATTCTTGGAACTTCTTGTTAAAATACCTCCATCTGATCCAGATCTTTCCTTAAGCGAGTGTCCCAAATTCAGCATAACCCTTTAGCCTTGGGGCCCTGGGGTCTTTATCAAAGTTGAGCAGAATGGAAATAGTACCTCGAGTGCCCTGCTGCCTCCCAGTGTGGTATTTGGATTCACCACAGCAGCGTGACATTTTTAACTCATGACTCAGACGTATTTGCTCGTGGTTCAGCACAACCCCTGACCCTTTTCTGTATAACAGCTTCCCAGCCAGCTGCTCCTCATTCTTTATTTATGCAGTTGACTCAGCTTGCCTACGTGAAGCGTCCTGCACTTCCCCCTCTTCCATTTCAGCTCATCTTCCCCGGGTTGCAAAGATCATTTCGAATTCTGCTCTCACTGCTCAGTGCGCTCAGCTTCCTCCCTCTCAGCTTGCTGACACCTTGAGGGTGGGGATCATTAATGAACAACCAGCAGCACAGGGCAGCTCCAACACCATTCTTTTGATAAGAAAACTGATAATTGCCCTCTGGGTAGAAGTTTCAAACAATTTTGCACACACACACACACACATACGCTGTCACAGATCTCTGCAGACTGTGCTTTTTTACCTTTTGAGAATATCAGGAGAGACAGGGCCAGAAGATTTCCCAAAGTTTTCTGGGATTCAGTGTTTCTTCCCTGGCATCCTCTAGAAGTGAAGTAGGTTGGTTTGACACAATTGTTTTCCCCCAAAAAATCCATTCTTTGAATGCAACTTTGGTCTAACATCTTTAAAAAATTTTTTTCCACTGGCTCCTTCAATTTCTATAATAGGGATTTTGGCATCCCTCATGATAACCACCATCTCTGACACCACCACTCTGACCTCATTTCCTACAAGTGGATTCAGATCTTGAATACTCTAAGTATGCACTAAGAGAGGGATTATTGGCAACATCATCTCAAATTATTTAGGGGAGCAAAATAAAAAAAAGTCACCAAAATCATGATTCTGATGTGTGAGTAGTACTAGGAAATGGTGGGAAAAATGTTTCTTCCATATTCCCTGATTATTTATAATCTTTATGAATAAAAAAAATAAGCTCAATTTCAGGTTTAAAAATCATCTTCACATTTCTTTGTTGGCCCCGAATCCATTGTTATCTTCGTTAAAAATAAAAAGTGGTTTTTAGAAAGTCTACCTTTAAGAAAAGAGGAAAAAAAAAAAAAGAGTAGCAACTTTTGCTCTATCCTGCCTAGTCTCAGCACACATATAACTTAATTCAGCATGGATCCACAGTACATTCCAGACCCATCAAGACAACTTTGCCCATAATGTGATTTTCAGTGTTTGTGAGAATAGGTTATTGGTTAAACAGATGGGGGAAGAAGGGAGCGAGGAGAGCTTTTGAAGTTATGAGATCATAGAAAATTTATTCTGATGGTCGAATCAAGGGACTTGAAAACCGGTGATAAAAAAAAGGATTTTGCAATTTCTCATGTCTGGTTAAATTTGTATCTGCTCAGGGCATTGCCCTTATACTGCAGCTGAAAAACCTGTAAGACATCCAAGGTTATACTGCAGCAGGGCACCTTCCCTGGCTTCTAATAAATTTAAACTAAGAGAGCCCTGAGTTATTGAGACAAAAGCTGAAATAGTCTTCTGTCTGACAGGCTAAGGAAAAGCAAATGATCCCACCTGAAAGGATGCATTTTGCTGAATGGGCACTCTGGAGTCACTCTGCTAAAATACACTTAAAGTGATGTCAAGACAAATATCCTTATTTGTGTTTGCAATTATAATTTGTACTCAATACACAGCACCTGGTAGAATGGAAGAAAAATGAACTTTAAAACGTGAAGTATTCAGAAACAGCAGCACCAGAGGATAACTAAAAGGTTCCAGTCAGTTAGCAAACAGCTACAAAGAGAGAAATTTCTTTGCTTTTGACTCAGGCAATAACGATTTACTGGGGCTATCCCAGGTCCTTGCACCTCTAAGCCTTTGCAGGGGTCAGCCCCCAGCTCTGTGTCCTGGCAAAGGCCAAGTGCCCAGAGCAAGGGCCGTGGGCATCACCCCCTGCCCCCAAGAGCTTCTGTTTCAGCTCTGCCCCTGCCTGGCTGCCCACCACAACCTACAGCTCTCTGACCCTGTGAGATGTCCTTTCTGCCTCGAAAGCTGCAGGCACAGATAAATTGCCTGCCCCTCATTCCAAGGATTTCTCCTCCTCCCCTGGCACGCGGGACGTAATTTCTATCATTCTGCATCTGCAGGAATTCTCATTAAAGCTTCTGGGCCACTCTCCTTGTGATTATCATGCTTTTCTAAAATTGAGGGCACATTTAGAGGAAAACAAAGACTGTTCATGACTCTCTTAGAGCAATAAAATACCTATGCAAATAAACAGATAAAAATGCCTCAGTTTCTTAAAGAATTTCCACAGACCAAATGGGTAATTCTGCTTGCTTGCAAAATACCTGCATTTTGTCACAAGTTCAGCCTGTTGCTGTCATGACTGTTGTCTACAAACAGAGATATTGAAGAACAAGCTGGAGTTTTAAAAGTGCTGGTATATGCCAATAAATTTGTGTGTCAAAAGGAACAAGAAAGGGCTCTGTAAGAGCTGTAGAAGTTTAGTATTCAAATACTTCTACAGATATTTGAATAATTAAATGAGGAGATACATTACCTCCCTGTTATCACTTCAGCAACTTTGGTGTCAGCTACTTCACTCCACTTCAAAAGTCAGACCTGCAAATTTATTTGGCCTCACAAATCACCTATCCCAATGAACAGCATCATGGACACATCTTGCACCTTGGGCATTTATCCTATCCCAAACCTACGGATAAAACTCCTGCTTCTGTCACAGAGGGTCACACTTCTCTCAAGCTACCGGGTTGGAGTTTTTTTAAGACAAAGAATTCTCTCTTGCAACCACAGCTTCACTAGGCCACACTAACAGTAAAATAACAATATTAATGATAAAATTCAGCAAAGCATAAAAACTTGTAGAACAGGAATAGTGGTGCTTCTGCCATTTTTATGAGGCACTAATCTGGTTGCCTCATATGGAAGCAGATTATGGGCTCGTAAAGCAGCACCACGGATCTATGGTGCAATGACTTTAGTAGGTACAGCAGCAGCTTTACTACGGCTCCCCTCTTGACAAACTGTATGATGTAGGATGAGAAATATAAATAAAAAATCAATCTAAATTTTATTTGATTGTGATTTCCCCCTTATCAAGGCAGAAAGAGATCTCAGGAGAGCACGAAGTAGGAAAGGCAAGTGCAAAAGCCTGACCTGCAATAAAAGACAAGTGAACACTCTCAGCTGCCGAACTGTAAAAATATTTCAGCAGATGCACGGAACACTAAAAGTATTTACACAATTCATACAAAGTAACAGCTTTAAAAGCAAGTTGTTAGCTACACAATAGGAAAGAGTAAAAAAGGCAGAATTAAGTAAATGGAGGTACCCCTCCAGAAGCTGTCATTTAAATTACATCAGCTTGTTTTATTTCTCTGCATGGAAGAATATCAAAACCATACCTTTGAAATGACTATATCATCCATTTTATGCCGGCCTGGACAAAAAGGCAAACTGACAATTTCGCTTGATTTTATATTTTTGGTGCTCTGTGTACAAAGGAGTAATTATACGTATTTCATTTTACATATTCATACAAAATGGATACTAACAGAATAAGACTCAGTATACCAGCTACAAAGACTGATAAACAAGATGCAGTGGCTGTATATATTTACCAAGGGCCTGATCCAATGTTCAAAGAAGTCTACTGAACATCTTCTTGCATCGGCTACCAACACAGTATCATAGTATTGTCTCTATTTCTTTGTGTCATTTTGAATTTAAAGATCAGACAAGAACCTGTTTTTATTTTAGTTGTTGTACAGTAGGTAACAGTATGAAATCCAGGTCTGCAATTGCAGTGCCTCGTTTCTAAACACCACTGCACTTCTATATAAAACCTGAATATCTCTGATCATCCATGATAGGACTGTGAAAATTGAAGCTACTCCCATTTTGTTTTTTAAAAAACTTCTCCCTGGACATACAGTTCTGTTTCAGAGCAGTTTGGAGGAATTGTAACAGAAAAGTTGTTGTTGTGCCATACGTCAATAGCAACGCAATTTTTGACAGAGCCTTATGATGTACAATCTGGGGGTATTTGAGTATCCTCGGAAATTCAGCACTACCTGGTTCCATTTAAATGCTGCTTGGAGTTTTGGACTCTCCTGCTGCTTCCCTCAAGCATCTCCCATGGTTGTATGGCAGGCCCTCATATAGATAAGATGTAATCAAGACTTCTCCACTCCTCCACACTGCTAAATTACTGCTGGTGTTGCAGAATTAAGACCTTTAGGCACCAGGAGGAAAAATAATAGCACCTGCCCTGAGGAGTCTCTAAACTGAAGCCTAAGTGGTGCAAATATCCGGCGTATATCTTGTTCACAAGCCTGCACTATGAAAATGGTCTCTCAAACCTCTGAAAGTGCTGCAAACTTACTCTCCCACATATTCTCTTCCACCTCATCAGCCCAGCAACTCCATGAGTTGACTGTTACCTTATCTGCTTTCACATACACAAGTAAAAAATATTCACCATTGTCTCCTCATACTGCCTGATGCTGTCTTCAATCACTAGTTTTTTTTTTTAATAACAGCATGACATTTCTCCAATTAATTAATTGAAACAGCAGTCCAACAAGTGCTTTAGATTACAGATGTTTGCCTCCAAAACTGTGGCTCTAAAACAGACACAGGAACATAGGAAAGAATATTTCAGACATTTTGAGAGTTCTATGCTGAGCAGAGTAATGTCAAAAGCAATGCCCCTGATGAGACCGGGGGAAAAAAAAGACTCCTTGGTTGAAAGTGGGCTTGGTAACAGCTGTACGTGCAGAAGACCTGGTGGAACATTACAAAATGTGCCACGAATGCAAAGGCCAAACATGCAGGATGTTAAAATGCACATGTCCACCAGAATTAGAGACGTAAATAAAGGGATGTGTTAGCAAATAGAAATCCAGTTAAATATATGTGTCATAAACAAATAAAAGAGTACCTAAAGATCTTTGAGTTTCAGGTGCTGGATTGTTTCCACCCTCGACCCTTCCTTGCAGTTCCCTTCTCTTTTACATAATCAGAAGAAAGGCTGTGTAGCCTGGGCAGCACGAAGTTATTGCTGTGGTTTGCAACAACCAAGGAGCTGTCCAGCAGCAGGATAAACTGCCACAGAAGCAAAGTTATCTCACTTTTATGTAAATTCCATCTTTGACCTGCATGCAGCTGATGGTGCATATTTTATTGTGTTCACTGGGTTTTCATTAGACCCCTTGTCATTTGCTGAAAGGTTTTTTAACTTCATTTAAATCTCCTTGTGCCTCAGAAATGTCAATAAATGTCATTGTTATCATCAGTTTTGTCCTGGGTTGACTTTTCTGAGTTTTCTGTCTCTGGATTTGATTAAAATTGGGAAATAAATAGCGAATAACATATTGATTGCAGGCTGGGAAAGGTTGCAGATAATTTATTATCTGTGAGCATGATACCAAGGTTTTTTCTGCCAGAATCTTCAGACTAACAAAATTCATTCTGATGGGAAAGTGGGGTTTATAGCTATTCTTTAGTGCAAAGTAGTTTTTCAAGTCTTTGCTTGGTCATCTATAGACCATAAATCAAGCTAAGATCAATGGTAGTTACCTCATACTGTTAGTTTAGCAGACCTTAAAAAGGAAGCTATTAGAGATTATTAAACCTGAAATCAAAATGCCTTGCTTACAGGGGAAACAAGAAAAAACAAACTATCAAGAAAAAAAAAAACAACAGACATTGCCTGTGAGCATTAATCTAAACCATAATTCACTGTATTAGCAGTAATTTCATTATATTGCTTTATCCAGACTTACAGAAGAGTAATTATTTGGAGCTATATGTCCTAAACTGACATTTTTACAATCTCCAGTACTGCATCACTAGCCAAGAGAATGAAAACCTAACTCACCAGCATATGCTTCTGCACTTTTCATTGTACCAACGAACCCTCAAGAATGTTCCCGCTTTAAAATCTTCCCATGACTGGGAAAATCTGAGCATAACAATGGCAATGATTTAGAAGAAGCAAAATGAGACAAAACCAGGTAAGACATCAATCAGGCCCTTTCCTGTCTTTCCTGTTTACCTCTCAAAGAGTACCTGATCTAATGCCCATTTAGTCTAGAGAAGCTCATTTACAACTTCTATTGTAATTACAGTCAAAGCCTTTGCCTCTGACTGCTGTCACAAGAGGAGGCTGCTGGTATTACAGCAAACTGAATTAATAATCAGAAAACATATTAATGTGTCTAGTGGGCTGAAGAATCACCGCTATATTTTATCCCCCTGAAATACCAACAGGGATTATCAGGGACAGCTTGGGTAAGAATCTCTTCTTTCACACACTAGGAAAGAATGCCAGAATTCCAGAATGCCAGTGAACCTACGAGGAGCACTGCCAGGAACACAGCTCTTGGTGGAAACTGGACCCCCACAACAAACTCTGCCCCCCAGAATCACAGCCACTGTTCTGTGGCTCAAGTGGACACTTCCAGACTGGATGCCGACAAATTCCATTAGTGCTGATTCCCAGCAGCACAGGAGAAATGTATTACACTATGCCAGGACCATCTGAGACATCCCATTTCCGTCATCCCTAAATCCCTGACAATCTTTAATCTGCTCATTCTCACTCCGCTGAAAGTGAGGAACCCGCTGAAAGTCACAACCCACATGTTGCCTCAGATGGGATCGCTTGTTAAGCAGGTTAAAGCTGGTTTTGTGATTACTGTAGCATCGAATTCAGAAGGCCCCGAGTTATTCCAGCAGCTCTCTGGGTTGGACAGACCTGGCTCCCTGTATGGCAAGCCCAGAGTAGCAGCAGTACACAAGCAACCAACGCATTGAAGGGCACCACTTCAGGCATGTTAGCCCTACGGTAACAGCAATGCAGGAATACAGACTGGACACATCAGCCATTCAAGAGACACAGATGAATATTGCTCAGCAACACTTACATATCCATGTGATATCCATACAATAACAGCTACTCCACACACCTGTCCCTAGCTGCAGGTCAGATCTGGTGAGGATGTCCACAGCCAGGAAAGCTGCCACTCCAAAGTGACACTGTCAGTCAAACAATGTACCAACAGATTAGTATTAATTCAACATAAACCATTATAGTTGTATTGAAAACCCAGAATTCAGTACCTCTGGAGCATTTAGGATGAAAACAAACAAGTGGAGCAATAGGAGAAGATTAAACTTAATATTACCTTCTGGGCATTTTTAAAGAATCAGCTTGTTTTCAACAGCAATCTTTGTGAGCAGTTGGAGGACAGTTACCATTTGTTAAAGGAAAGGACTCTTGTAAAAAAGGATGAGCCAGAAAAACTATCTCAACAGTAACACAGATAGAAACGAACTGTCTAGAGACAAGATGCCTCGTGTAAGGTATTGAGCTACACACAGCTTGTCCTGTGTTTTATTCATTTTTAATATAGGGGGGTCATGGTGCATTTACTGAGGGCCCAGATGATTGTATTGCTCTTGAGCTATTGCTTTCTTACTAATGTGAAAACAGAAATATGAAGCATGCAGGAAAAATAGCCCAGATTTGAAGGTGATCAAAATGGCAAACAGCACAGAATCATCCCTGTGCTTCCATTTCAAGCTGAGCCCTGGCATTAGCCTGTGACCCTTGCTTTCCAACCACATTCCCTCTGTATCCAGGACCCCTCTTCCACCAGCAGGCTCCTAAGGGTGTTGCTGTAACAGAAGAAACAGACTCTTACATCATTTGCAGTCCTATGGGGACAGATCCCATGAAAGTAAATAAAAGATAAGCATTACTGAAGTTATTCTGCCTCTTGTCCCAAATTATTCAGACAGTGCCAACAACCCAAGCAACGAAAGACTACTCATTGTCAGTTGCAATAAACGTGGAAAGAGAGATTCTGAAGAGTTATATTTCATAGAAACATATCTGATGTTTCATGTTCCAATATTTTTAGCCAAGCCAGATATGGATTTTGAAGAACTTCTACGAGATTTCAGCAACACAAATTCCACTGAAATGAGCGGGACTTTTGCTCCTAGTTGCCTTTCACTCTGTTTTTTAAGTCTAAGATATTGTTTTCACTGCTCTTGTACCTCGATTACAAATATCTGCAGCATTTCCCAATGCACAATTAGACTTGGTAACTTCCTACGCTGCCCAAATATTAACACAGTCTGGAAACTTGGAAAGATTAAGACCAGATGCAGCAGTTTCATGCCCAGCACACTAAGCTGCCCTCAAGCATTCGTACATGGAGGGAGAATATGCCGGTGTCTATGAGAATGAAACCTCCCTGGTACAGGCTATACACCTGGCTCATAAAAATTCAGAGCATGATCACTGGAACTTCATTTCCATGAAGCTCACCCATATCTTGAACTGCTGAAAATTAGTTTAAGACGTCTAAATGAAAAGATAAGCAAAGAAGAATCTTGGAATAAGGACTTTTTACATGACTATTATTATTCTGTTTCCACTGCATCTTCTTTTCATCGTTGTGTTTCAGGCAATGACGAACCCTTTCACCTCAAAAACAATCGATGGGATGTTTGAAATGGTATGGGGGGCAGAGGGATGCACATATACAATTTTTTTGCGTATTTCCCAAGTCACCCACTTACCAGTGATTCCACGACACCCCATTTACACACTGGGCAGCATCTGTGTTTTAAACTGAAACACTGCATCACTTCAAAGCTGGAATAGAATGCTCAGGATTCTGTGCTAATGCCTGCTGCTGACACCGAGGCAATGCCCAATCAACTCTCTGAGAGCAAAGTGTTGACAGACCCCAGAGATGCTTCTGTGCCCCTGCCATGATGAGAGGGCAAAAGGAGAAGGAACAGAGTCCATTAACAACTTGAAGGGGATGTCAAGGGATTAAATATTGTTCTGAGTTTAGTATAAGATGTGGAATGACTCACAGCTCCTGCTGATCCACTGGGAAGAGAGGAGCAGGCTGCAGAGATAGATAGGAGGAAGAGGCTGCAGAGGGAAGGTGAGCAAAGGATGCTGCAGAGAAAGAGCAGAATTCAGCCCAAACTTTTAGATACAATCCCTGTTGAGAAGAAATACGTAGCTGTCTTGTCTCACACGTACTCTCTGCTGAGGCGTTTGAAGGGTGCAGTTTGCATCCTTGCTGTTCTCCCTGAACCCAGCATCAGAGAAGGGATTGCTCAGGGATACCTGTTTCTCTTGGTTTTCCCTTTGCCTATTGCCATTGGAAATACCCAGACCATGGAAGGGCAGCACCTGCCCCGTAAGTAAAAGCAGAATCTACCTGCAAAAAGCCACAATTTAGTTCCTTGTGACCAGCTGAAACTTGATGTTCATCTCGAGAAAGGGGTCTGGAAAGCCCCTCATCAAGACATTCTAAGGCCAAGGTGTGACAGTGAGCAGAACAACTTTCCTTACACACTTTATTACAGTTAAACATCTGGTTCTTAGCCCTTCTCTGCCTTCCAGACCCCTGCATCTTTTCATTGTTCATTTCACCAAAACACCTTCTTTTTTTTGGATAAGTCACAGCTCAGAAAACCCTGATGCAACTCTGAGCATTGTAATGTTTGCTGAAATGAATCCAGCTTGTTACTCAAGCAGAGAAAAATGCATCATTCCTGCGCTGTTTTAGCGAATGTCACAGAGTGTAACAAAAGAGATGTTTAATTACACTGCCACTAAGGCTTACTGAGACCCCCACCATCCTCCTCATCCCGGTACAATAGCAATAATCAAGCTAATCAGGAAGCTGGTGTTTATAAATCAATTAATACATCAATTAATGTACTGCTTAATGTGCTGCCTAGAGCAGCTATTACTGGCAGTACATGTCAGTTAATTGCTTCCTTCCTACTCCACCGGCTCAGTGGGAATCTGTTGGCAAAAGGCACCTCTTGTGTTCGTTTTACTGATATCGAGAAAGACGCTGGACCCTTGCATTTGTGGGTTGTGGCAGGTAATAACCTGGTTGCCTCTCTCAAGAAAAAACCTTCCTCCCTGTCATCCTACCAGAGGAACAGGGTGAAACACATTGCTTCACAACACAAGATGTGTAATCAAGGACACTGCATTCCACTGCATCACACCCAGCCCCTTGTCCCCTTGATCCTGCAGCATCAAGGCCTGCAGAGGGACTGCATAAATCACGGCACCAGCCTAAAAATTGATGCTGTAGGATGGATGTGACACATCAGCAGGGACCCCACACCTTTCAAAAACTATTAAATGAGTATTTCGTGAAGTAGCTGTGAATAATTGCAACCTGTTTTCCCTCAACACAGCAGCACGCCACAAATCAGAAATTAGCTTCAGAGGCGTAGTCACAGAAGTCACGAAGAATTTGATGTCACAGTGAGGCAAAGGACCTCATGGACTCCTGTCCATCAGTCCCCTGCTTTAGCCCTGATGCTTTTCCCAAGGTTCACTTCCTTTAAAATTCAGCACATAAAACACAGACTTGCCAATCAAGAGCAAGCTTGATTGCTACTGAAACTTGGCAATAAACCTTGGAAAAGCCTGTCAGTGGTATAACACGCTGTCTTGCCTTTTTTCCTCTGCTGCCAGGTACAACAATAACCTGTAGTTTTAAGCAAAGTGGTAGCAGGCTTTGTGCAATACATTTTTCACACATTTCACCCCCTTGATTCTTCAGCCTGAGTTAGGGGAACTGTCAGTACCTATTAAGCACAACCTTGCATTAAAATGGCACATAAGGTGAATTATCCACTCAGATTACAGCTGAGGCTTTTCGAGGGATGAGGCTGGGACTGGGTTGCATCTTGGGCTTCAACTAGCATATTGTGAAAAACCCCACTTTTTCGTTTCTGGATTTTGTTCGGAGAGGTCGCTTGGTTTTTTTTGAGGGTTTATGGTTGGTATGGTTGGTTTTGGGTTTTTGCTTTGTGGTTTTGTCTGTTTTAGTTTCATCTGGCCGTGCAAACAGAGAAAGTAAACAGCATTGGATAAAAATAGATTTGTTGAGTTCAAATCTCCATCTTTCTTTCATTTTTCCTCTTCTGCCTTCCCTCCCTGAAGTGTAAAGGCACCATCTTAACTTTCATTATTGCTAAAAAAAGGATAAATAAGATTTTTCTGCTATGAGAGGTTGTTATAGACTAGCAATCAAGTTCTAATTATACTTAGCTGCATAATTGTGGTAGTTAAATTGTATTACTTTGAGTGTATGACATATCAATTCATTGGCTTTCTATACAATTAGACTGCAATAAATCAAAGTAATTTGCTGCTATATTACATGCAGACACTTATATGAGATCTCGTTATCCTCAATCTGCCACAAAAGGTTTTGTATCTTCGCACATGCAAAAAAAAAGTATAATACTATATGAAAATATTTGTCAGATTTTAAATTCTGAGACATCTGAGGTGTTTTTGCACAAACTTTAAAAGTTTATGTCTTTAGAGATAGCTGTTCAATAAAACCCAGCAAGTCAGAGCCAAACATAAAAGAGAGTAGCAATGATATATTAATACCGAATGTTCTCCACAGAAAACCAAAAATAAACCACCTCAAAAAACCCCCAAACCAGCAGATGCAAAGCAGATAGTGAAGCAAAACAAATCAGACCAGAAACTCCTCAGGTGTGGAGAAACTGACTCCAGTCATCATCAGATAAAGGGCTAACTCTGAACATCTTTATTAAATAAGGCAACAAAGAAGATAAATACATGACACAACATACCAGAAAACAAATGGGGAAAGAAGAGGTTCTGGAGCTGTCAAATGGGTGGTAAATTTGGAATGGATGACGCTTTCAAAGGCACTCTGTATTGACTGAGCACTGCTTCAAGTGAATGGAAAAGAGCTCTCAGCAGCTGAGGGAGCTGAGCGAGTTCAGTGCTCAGTGACTTTGAAAAGTTCTCTCTGTAACAGGCAAACCCCAGCAGCTTTCAAACTTGCAAAACACTGATTACATAAACTCCCACTACCCACAGTCCTGGGGTTTCAGTACTGGTGCATTTTGCAGCAACACTCCTGTTTTTAATGAGATACCTGCCAAAGAATCCTTTTTTTCCTCTAGTTAGCCACGTATATAAAAAACTATTCGACACATCAGCAGACTATGCAACCTCAGCACTGGAAACAGGGGAGATAGTTCAGAACTGAAGGATCATGCCATTCCCCAGGCCAGAATGAAGGTATGTAGTCATGGATTGAGGCATGGTCGTTGGCTTCAGATTGCAATATGAGAAAATAGGTTTAAAGCCCCAACACTCACTCCCTACTAGGGAGAACACCCTCTCCAGGTTTTTTTTTTTTTTACTCCCAGCAGCAAAACCACAAAGTGGTTTTTAATCTAAAATAAAACTTGCAAACATCTGTTTCACAGGAATGGGCTGTTTTGCATCGTGTAGTTTACTTTGCAGTTTCCAAGGGATTCAAACTAAAAAAAAAAAAAAAAGCCACCTTTCAGAAGTACACAAGACCTTTAAACCATATAAAAACATCCCTCTGTAGAAAATAAGGCAGAACTATCCACACATATGCACTTCTCAAAGACTGAGATGCAGAGTCTCAGGACTGATACCACCTGCTGTACAGTACCACTAATTCAATTGAAGTCTATGTGAGAAAAAACATTACATAGATATTTGCCTTAGATTTCTTGACCCTTTGACCAGGTCTATAAAGAGTTCACCGCTCTCAAGGCCATGATTCAGCACAGAATCACAATCTTCTGGAGCACAATAGCATACACAACCAGAAATCCTCTTCTCCTCTGTGAACTCTTCCTTAATGGACTTCATGGAATAGAATTTTCCATGTCTGGAGATGTCACTGATACTCAAATACACCAAAGATTTATTGGCAGAGATTCTGGCATGACTCACTGTTTGCCTCTGAGCTAAGATACAGAAGGCACATTTCTGGACAGGAATGAGAAATAGTGCTAAGCAAGGTAATGCTGAAGGAGAGCAAACAGAAGAGAAAAGGAATTTCCACATACAATTTTTAGGATGAGAAGCTGGCAAAGGACAGGAAAAAAAAAGACAAGACAAAGAGGAAGAAAACTAGATCCAGCAAATATTGAGAAAGACGACGATAATCAAGATTGAGGAAAGAATGAAAAGAAACAAAGAATTGCCACACTTAGCATGACTATGGGCACCTCTGAGTATGTCTGCCAGGAAGAGAAATGAGGGGACCAGCAGCTTACATTTTGCCACTCTGGGGTTAAAATTGACACATAATGCAAACATGGAATTATTCAAACAGGTTTGGGTCTTAAAAATACTAGTGAACGCTCATAACTTAATAAATAACAAAGTAGTAAGAGTGTGCAGTAAAATAGCAGACTGATTTCAGTGCTCCACTGAGAAAGCCTCTCAGTGCCGAGGACAAGAGAAGAAATCACCAGACTGAAAGTGGACTTGCCAGTTCCATACAGGAAGGAATTTCAGAGTCATGGACCACTGCAGTGCCTTCTATGAAGAGAAGCTGAGGTTACACTTTCTTATCAAGCAGAAAAGGTACCACTCTCGTCACTGAACTGATAGGTTGTTTCTGAACAGATCCAAATCTTGCTGTGAATCTACCACATCTTTCTTCCCAAGAAGCTCCAAATCCATCACAAGTTACCACTGAAATGTGAACCCATAAGAGAAGTTTTTTTGCAGAACCAGAAGACAAAAAGAAAAGAGTGACAAACTGAACATTCCATCCACAAGAACTAGAACATGTTTCTATAAATGACTAATCAGACATGAGTGAAAAAATACATCTTCTGGTAAAACAGATCAAGATAATTATACACAGTTATGAGATTGTAATGTTGCAAGGGAAAAAAAAACCACCAAACCCTCAAAACAAAACACAACACTAACATGTATCAACACTATCCAGAGGGCCCATGGGGAGTTAAAACCACTTTTATCAATGCAGATTGTTCAGGATGTAATGATTTTAGCCTGTAAAGCACCATATAAAAGGTAAGAATAGGTGACTGGTTTCTCCCCCTATGACACTACACCTCTCTCCCTGAGTGTACAGCTTTGCGTAAACATTGACTCTACAAAATAAGGTGTTTTTTGCTCCCACTCTCTCCTCTTGCACAGGTGATTATATAGACGTGCTCTTCAAAGGTAGCATCACCATCTCCTATGAAATGTCTATTTAGTGTGTTTAAATCATTAAACACTCACTATTCCAATTACCACTGAAAAAAAACCCGACCTATTTCTTTTCGTAGTCATTCTTACTACTTTTAATTCTCTAAATATTTCTTCATGTGGAGAAAGATAGAAATGGGAGCTCTCTCTGTCCTTTTGATTATCTGCTGTTGTAACAAGTGCTCTGGGGGTGTAAATTAAAGACTTTGTAATGCCTCCTGTCCCTGACCAAGGTCACTAACCCAGCAGAACATACATTATCTTCTGTGTCTCAGAATGCTATTTTATAAAGTTTAAACTAAAACCCTTAAAGTATCCTTGAACAGAGCTGCCTTTGACATCTTAATGCAATCTCTGCTGTTAAGCCTCCTAGCTGATTTCCTATGCAATAGGTGTAAGATTTTCATGCAATTCCTAGCTTGTTTCCTACAATATATAAATGACAGCATATCTCAAGTGCTGTGCCTGCACCACGTAAGCCACAAAATGTTTCTCAAGTAATCATGGAATCTAAAGTGGGTTGCTTAACATGACTGAGTAATGTATTCCAGAGATAGAAGTGCTTTTGTATAAATAACATTATGATTTTCCCTTTGATCTCAGCTGTCACATTTAGAAGTATCCTAATATTGGAGTTTTAGAGCTCCTCTTGAAAGTTTATCAAACAAAGCTTTCATGAAACATACACATATATATGGGTATACCATATATTCTGATTTCTTTCTTTTGGTAATCATAAGCCTCCTCATCTCCATGATATTTTTGATCAAAGGTCACATCTCTTAACTGTGCTTCAGATGGTCCATTTTAAAAACAGTCACTGTCTCCTTAAACTGTTGGGAATTTGGCAGTTTAATTCGCCAACAGGAATGGAAAAAAGCATCCCCAAAAATATTACACATATTGCCTCTACAGAAAACAAGATATTTGCAACAGTTTCAAAATTAAATCAGCTCCAACAAAAGCAGATTAATTGTTTTGGATGAACAAAGGCAACATCAAAAACACGGTAAATTCAGAGTGGCAGAATCCGCATTTCAAACTTTTCTCTCTGCTTCTTTTTTTTAGTGATAATGGGTTGATTGACATCCTCCCCAGAGGGGCAGACTTCTGAACACTGATAATATCACAAGCAGCTGAGCAGATTCTTTCACTAACTATTTGAAATTGCTGGGTATCGTAAGGTATTCCTCTGCTAGTGCTGACAGTAATGAATACCTAGTTTTGCACAGCTTCAACCACATGGGGGAATCACATTTTACTGTCTTCAATTTTCAGCTAGTAATCTCATACACCAGCATATTTAATACCCTCCTGATTTATACCAGAACACCCACTAATATCTTCTCAAGCACACATTTTCAAATCCTTGCACTTGAGGACTTCGCAGGTGGGGGGTAAATTGCAAAGATTTGCCTTCTAAAGGTTTATCAGAAGTGCTGTTACCCCCTACCTGTGTGTCTCTCTGTCCCTGCCATATTACAGACCCAGAATTACAAGATCTACCATAAATCTTAATTTTCTGGGCTTCCTCATGGGAACAGATCTTGCATCTGGAATCGAACATGCAGCTCCCTGCAAGAAATTAACATCTTTTCCTTCCCTACCACAGCCCTCTGCGTGTGTGTCCCCAGAGAAAAAAAACACTTAAACCCCACAATATCTAGGTGTTTAGCCACTCTGAAATGTTCATTGCTGTTACAATGAGCTGCCAGTCCAGGGCTGGCCACTTTCAGTGACATAACAATCATTCCATAACGCCCCCAGAACTTTAAGCATTCCTTTGTCACAAAGAACTGCAATGATGGGTTGTGTGGGCTCTAGGATCTAGGTGACACTTTTGACTCCTGTCAAATCACCTTTCAAGAAGTCACGGGGCCTTATCCATTTCTCCAGATCTGTTTTGACAGCCCTAATGGCTGATTGTTGCTCTAACTATCCAGATAACATGTCATAACTTCGTTAGAACATCTGTTATTAATTTACATCGGTAAACAGCCAGCAGGAGTTGCTTTGGTTTTTTTCCAGCAGTTCTTGCTGTGTGGATGCTTCGGAAAAATGATGCAAACACTGTTCACCTGGTGCATATTTAGGCCCTTTTTCAGTGACTGAACTGAGAGTATGTAAAGCATCTAATACAAGAGGACAGCTCTGCATCTTTAATTGCAGTCAGCACGTGAACCACACTATCTGTGGAAGCAGATGGGTTCTGACAATACTTTTTCAAATCTTGCTGAAACGCCACGCTAGTCAGCACGAGTGAGGTTGTGATCACTCAGCTATCAGAACGATCTGACTTGCTCAACTCTCTCGTTTGTAGCACAAAGTCCTGATCTGATGTTAGCCGGGTTTGAAATAATTTTTTATTGTCACTCAAGACACTGCGGCCCTAGAAGTTATGAAAGATACATCAGAAGCTTCTGATGTGTTTTTGGCCTTTGATTTCTACACAGGCTTATAAAAACATTTGCAAATGGCTCCTCTTGGGAATACAACACTCAGACTGAATTTTATATAGAAGCATCTAAACGCTTTCGTTCAACAAGAGAACAGAGAAGCAAACACAACAAAAGGTTTGTGTTCTTTGTGATCCACTCCACAGTTCAGCCCTAAATTCTGGTATCCTGCTTGTCCAAACTCTGCACAAGTCATTTCAGTTCTAGGTTCTTGAAGACAACCAACCAGTTTGCACCAAAGCAAAACCCAGTTGTTTCAAATAATTTACTCTAGGGACAGTTGCCTACATTTCCTTGTGGATAAGACTGTGCTGCTTTGGTTCTCCTCACCCTGTGAATTCCTCCAATAGTATATCACAGTATCCTCTGCATCCTAAAATCTATCTGTCCTGATGTGCTCCAAAGCATGCAGTGCAGACCTTTGGCTCTCAAGCTAGGAAACAAAAACCAACCAAACTTCATTTATAATCTTTAACAATATTTCAGACATTTTGAATTAGGCAAGAAGCCACACACATACAAATAACTTTCTTTAAGGTGCAACTGTGGGACCCAGGGGAGGTCTGGATCAACTTCTAAGCAGTGCTGAGACACTTTCCTTCCAGAGCAATTCCACATTTTTCTCTTCAGAGGCATCGTTACTGTACCGCTGGCTTTTGAACTCACGTTGCCATAGCAAACATTGCACATTGTCTCGTTATTATTTACGCTTTGAAGGCTTCTGTAGGCAATTATTTCAAAACTGAGGTATTTGCGCTCTTGAGACTGAAAAGATGCTGTGGATCTTTGAATTCATAACCCAACACGTGTCAGCTAAATCGGTTCTTGCATTTGACCACTGCAGGTATCTTGCCTGGGATGCTCCTGTCAGCAAGATATTGGAGGGTCATTTCTAGATGAGAGAGATGATGGGATCTGGGGCCTCACGGGCCAGTTTTGACAAAGAACATGGCAGGAGCTTTTGTCACTTCTGAGTGACAGCAGGAAACCTTGGGATACAGAACTTCTCAGGTAGTACAAACAACCACAACGCACAACAAAGGTGTCCGGTTCAGCACGCACACAAGTCAACCCTCCTTAACTCAGCAAGAGTCAATGAATTTAACAGGAAGTTAAGTACCTAATCAAGTGTGTTATCATGTGCTGAATACACAGTGAAAAGTTTCTCTGAATCTAGTAGAGCTGTACATATTTTAATGGCAGCGAACAAAAGGGGGGAAAGGGGGCTGTGCTTTAAGATTTCCTAACTTTCTAACTTGTGCTGTCTAGAAAACGACCACGTTACCTTGTACAGAGCCCCAGGATCTGCCAAGTCTTTGTAACAAAAAGCATGAAAATGTGTAAACATCAAGTGTTTTCACCATCAGTGTGTTCCTCTCTGCCAAATAGCTCTAACATTAATGATTTTTCCAATTACTCAATATATAGTGTGTGTACCACAGAACAAGTAGAGTGGTCTCCATGTATGAGTGAGGGTATAAACCTCACCTGTGTTTTGTTCCTGTAAATTGTGGCATGTTGAGCATGAAAAAACTCAGATCCTCTTATGAGCTGTGTTCCAGGGCCAGACAATACCTTAGAGATGAACACGAGTTTGGGAAGCAGCACCTTTTTCCCAATTCAGTGTTTTTGAAGGTGGTGTGACACCAGCATCAGCTTTGAGTACAACCGGTAAATTCTCCAACAAGTGAAAATGAAATCCTATCAGCCTGAGTTTACACCATGCATCACAGTAAAATCCTTTAGGTGCCCTTCCTTCTCTTTTGGTTTATTTCCAAATTTTACTGGGGTGATTTTTCTACATAAATTGAAGTACAAACCCTATTTTTCATGACTGGATGTGGCTTAGAAGATATTGTGACATTAAAGAACATCCTACATTTTATCTTAAGTCGTTCAGCTGATGATCCTGGCTATTTCTGGAGGGATATTTGTTACGCAGCTTTGCAAGTGACCCATAAGCATTTATGTGTCTATTAGGATGTGACATGGCCAAATAAAATTGCATTGACAGCTACATATAAATACATTTTTTTGCCTAAGAATGGATATATAAATGCCTGGGAGAGGTCCTTAGTCTCACATTTATTAAAATAATCTAAACCTCTGAAGAATTCTTGTGGGGGAAAAAAATCTGCCACTTACAATCACTTATCTGATTTCTGCACAACTGAGAGTTAGATTTATTTTCGTATTGCATATAATTTCTTGTTAATATTGTAATTTAAAATAAAGCTACCCTTGCAGTGGAAACACAGTTGCTGGGATTTTTCAAGTCCTGGAAAGGCTTTGATGGCACTGTGATTACCTGAGTAACCATAGAAAAATGGACAAATTGAAGGCTGGTAGATGACAGGAATAATCAAAGATGGACAAAATAAATAACTCCTTAGCACTGACAGATTATTTGTTTGCAAAAGAGAAAGCAAGGATATGGGGGGGGGGGAATACAATTTTAATAGAAGGTTAGTTGAGTGTACTGCAGCAAGGAATTTGAGCACAACGCAAAATTGCATATTGTTTCGCTTGGCTTCCACATGCTTTCCTGCCATGCTAATGAGGAAAATGCCTTTAAAAGACCAACAAAGAAATATGAGTTTGTACCAGAGAATTAGATTTGGACGCAAGGTCATAAAATTTAGGTCACACAGTCCAGTGCACAGAGCGGTGCTGATAAATTCTGACGGAGGTGGTAATCAGTTAGGATGAAAGGAAAATAAAGAATTAAGGAAAACAACAGTTTTCACACGGCTGTGGTGCACTAAACAATTTCTATACTCAGATGCAATACAAATAGCTTGAAAGAAAAGGCAGCCTGCAGTGTGATAGCCATTTAGCCAAATGCTCTGGAAGCTGAAGGGCAATGTTCAGATCCTTTCTGTTTTAATAAATAACACTGGTATGAAACCTAGCAAAAAGAGGATGAACAGATGAGACCCATACAGCCTAAAACAAAGAGCTCAGATATAAGCCACATGTTGCAGACTGCAGAGTTCTCAGAATTTAGAAGGTGCTATTTTCCAATATCATGCCAGAATCAAAATAAGAATGTCAATTACCAGAAGATACACCGGAATTAAAATCTTCGGTAGAATCTAATACAATCCATGTCCTTCTAATAAGTTCCTTCCTTGTATGAGTCTTCCTCCATCTCCTAGTCTTACAGCCTGGGCCCTACGAGCTTAAACACAATGTGTAATAGGAGTATGATGCAGCATTGGCAAAAACTGATGAAATCCCTTCCTGCAAATAAGGATTCTGTGGGAAAAAAAAAAAAGCCTCAACCAAAACAAATATTAAAAAGTACATCATTTTCAGAATGAAATAACCACATATTCAAGTAATTCTAGTATTTTAAGGTAATTCTTGCTGCAAAACCCTTAAGAATAATTGTTTCATGTTAACAAAAATGGTGTATGTATGAAATTAATTTTTTTATTTTTTAAGTCATGTAATGTAAGAAGATGTTGAGTGGTCACCACTGGCCTGCCGGCAGTGCGTACATGCAAGCAGAGAGGCTCTGCTGAAGGCAGAGGAGCAGCACATTTGTTAAATTCTGAATTGATGTGATTAGAAAACTCAGCATTTTGATAAGGTTTAACAAGACAAACAACAAGTGCCCTCAATCTGAGACCAGGAGCTTGCTTATTTTAGGACTGCCTTGCCGCAGTTTCTCTCCTTGCCGAAACAAGTTGAATTGGCAGGCTGTATTAAACATCTCTTTGAAATTCCTTTTCCCCTAAAAAGACTAATTACTTTTTATTTATCAGGCTTGGATGGAATTATTTACTGTTTCCGGGATCTACTTTGTTTATACAAAATAGTAGCTTATTTCAAAGTCAACCCCATTCGGTGCCTATCCCTATTTTCATCAATGTCTACATCCCCCAAGGGCTGAATAGCTCCTGTAGTCTTTACAAATCCTTCACAATCCTTTGAGAACCCTTTTCAAAACCCTGTTACAAATGCTTCACTCAGAAGAAAAACTCTGCGTAGTTTGGTTTAGATTTTATTTCACTGTGACCCTTCCAATTTCCACGTGAGGTTGGTATCTTCTCTGAATGCCCAAGGGTCTCTTACTGTGGCAATGACTAAGACAAGCTATCAGTTTGTCTTGTACGTGCCCATATGCACTCTGCCAGCATCATGAAATAGATCCTCCTCCTCCAGACATCTACATATTCCAGCATCACTTCCTCTCACTAAACTGTAGCTTGAACCAGCCTGGGTGCTCTTCAACTTCCAGAATTCCCAGAATGGACAGGACCTTCTGTAGCAAGAGTTTGCTACACATTTCACAGATCAAGCTGCCAAAAGAATCCCATAACAAAAAAAAATTTAAAAAAATACAAATATATATACGTATATATATCACCGTCCCCATGTAAAGACACCCTGAAGTGAATTAAATATAGGACTTTCCCAGAGCCTGGTAGCTGGGAAATGGAGGCCAAAAGTTTAAAGGTGTGTTGTGACAGGCAGTCAGCACTGGCCATGGATACAGCCAGGCTGCTGCCTTGCTCTGCCTTGCTTGTTGCTCAGGGAGTAATTTCTGACAGAAGCAGTGCTGTGACTCACTGCAGAAGGTGCTATTTATCATAACTATGTGTAGGAGACTGAGGATCCAGTCTGAATAAAAAGTCTGATTTGCATCTTTAATGTATGATAGTTTACATTTTAAGTTATTAATGAGTACGCTGATCTGAAGAAAGAAATTTGCTAAATATTTAATGTTAAACAAGCCTTGGTTAAACAAACTGGAACAGAAGAAATTTCTGAAGTTGCAATCGCAGCATTTTCAAGCCAGGAGTTTATCAATATTCAAATACCTATAGGAGATGTTTGGGAACCTAAAGCCACATAAAAATCTTACATTTTTATAACACCTTTAAATCAAAAAGATGTCAAAGTGTTTAACAAACTGCAGGCAAGGATCATTTCACCTACAATTAAAACACAGACATAGCTGCAATGAGTTGTTGGAAGTGGTTTAGCAGCCCAGGGGATAACTGCACAACAATACAGGAGAGGAATAAAGGCTGCTGCAACTTCAGAGACTCAGCACCAGTAGGGATTTAATCCTCAAGGTTTATGAACTCGTATCAGCATGTCTGCAAATTTAGGTCCCCACACAAATAAAGAAAATACAACCCATAATAAATTAAGCAGATTGAAAGCCACTAATCAAATACACAGAATATTGTGGCTAGCCTATGAGTATATTTTGAGAAGCAGGATGAGGCTGAGCTCAATATTTCCTTATTGAAATACAGCTTTTTCTCTCAACAGAGACAGCGTCTGGGTAACAGACATATTCTGTGGTTCTGGTGATGGTGTAAAGTAAATAATAATCCCCCAAAACAATTATGCCTATAAATCATCAACAGCTCATCTCCCACCCTTTTTTCCATTCCAAAAAATTGGTTCTTTAGATTACAAGTCCTGATGGAACCATGTCCCTAGGATAACAGTGCATAAATAGTGCATTGCTCAGTGGCTCTCTGGCCCTGAAGTGCGAGAGTAGAGTCCTCACAGTCAGCTGGAAAACCAGGGACAGAAAGGGCAAAGCCAGGATGAACTTTCACAAACCATTGCTCAGAATGAATACTGCTGGATTGGGTTCAGTATCTAATTTGGTTTGAGGTATTTTTGATCTCCACTGATTGGCACCACAGCTCTGTCTTTAAAGCCGCGTGGATTCCTGTTTAAAACCACAAAAACAAACCAAGAGCAGTGATGAAGTAAAAGCACCCACTTCTTCAACCCTTGCCTCAAGTAACCCTGATGGGAGACTAAGTGGAAGGCAGCCCATCATAACACACCCCCAAGTTCAGTTTTGATTTTGGTCAGCCTATTTTTAACCTCATTGAAAAGAGATTCAAGCAGAGTTCTCCCTGCTTCTCAGCACTGCAACCGGACCAGTTCATACATTTCACTCGATGCTCAAATTGAGAAATTCTGGTGCAGTTCCCTGGGCACAGAGCACAACCTCAAACAGACTTCTGAGAGAGACCAGTCCTCACCATGTTGTAATGTCAGGTTACTGTTTTCTTAATATCTTTCCCTAGGATCCTGAATCTTCCACTCTGTGGTGCACCCTGTGTCACCTGCTGCAGGAGAACAAAGTTCATGCTCCTGTCTCAGCCCAGCTACCCAAATACTACCTTTATGGCACTCCCAGGAGAGCTAGATGGTGAAAAATCAGTCTCTTCAGGATGAATTTCCCATATAAGTGCTCCAAACTGTACAGTTCTGCATAAAAGAGCAGCCCTAACAGAAATCTGTCCATCTGCACACAGACATTGCCTGGTTCTCAGCTTCTGCCAGTAAAAAGCAGATAACAGGGATGTTCCACACTACAGTTATGTGAAGTTAACTGTGGTAGAGAATAGGAATTGCTCAGACACCAGAGCAATCATATAGGAGCATAGAGTTATACGTAGAGAGAACTACAGGACTGTTCTTTCTTCCTAACTGTCCACCTTCCTATTCCAACTGGTAATGCCGAGAAAGTACAATCCATGAGAAAGGCAAAGAAAGTGGCTACAAAACTGGAAATAAGCAGCCCCCATCTTTCCCTCAGGTTGATGGTTTTATAATGAGTTGGCACTCTGGCCAGCCACCCGAAGAACCGATGAGTCAGAGCTGTTCCTTAAACACGACCTCGCAGGAAGCCAGAGTGAAGCACCCTGATGCAGTTTACAATTCAGACAAGTTAGATAAGAGTGAATCAGCCTTCTACTCTGCCCTGCTGGGAAAGAACAATAAAAAAATACCAACCTACCAAACAGTCAAAATGGAAAATTCCTTTCCGGCTGCACGCATGGCTATTGCTTTGGCCTTTACACAAGAAAGAAGGGCCATGGTTAGGTGCATAATTCCATGTGTTGTTTCCAGGTGGCAAAGGCCAGGTCCTTCCTTGGGTGGAGCTTTCTCAACTATGTATATGCAGCCATATGCACAAATGAACATTTCCAGGTGCTGGAGTGGCATTCATTATTGAAACTCCCGAAAGAGACAAGTAAATTAAAGAGTCCACTTAGCCAGCCGCCACTGGAATTTCAGTGGAGGGCTTCTTTTTCATGAATTTAAGGCCTCTGATGGTGATAGATACTGGCTGGGCTGTTTGTAGGATTTTTACAGCTTTTAATTAGCCAGGTTGCTTTATAAGAACTACTTGATATCAGTTGTCTGCAGTGATTCTGTAGATGGCATATTAAAATTAAAATTTAATAAGCAAAGCAATCAGACCTGAAAAGACCAACGTATTTCCAATTGTTATCTCAATAGATTTTTGGCTGTAGTTTTGAAAATCGCTACCTAACATTACAGGCGGATCACAAACAGGTCCTCTTCTCGCAGTTGAAAGTCTGTGACTTCAGAAAGTGCTTACTGATGTTGGAACTTGATCTTTCAGCAACATTTTTTTCAGCATGTCAGTGATATGGTACAATTAGTTCCTCATCAAAAAGAAATACAGCATCTCAGACTTCCAATTTTGCTATTGCAAGGGCTTGATTTAACATCCTGAATGCCTAAACACTGTCAGGCAGCTGGGAGGGAATATGTTGCATTGAGATCTATCCTTTTTATTAAAAGCATATTATACCTTAAGGGAAGTATGTTTTTCTATAGGGACTGCTCCACAATTTAATTAAATCAGACTATCCTCTCATTTTATGAGATTCATCGGAGCTCAGGAACCACAGTGTGATTTGTATCAGCATATCCTGCCCTGTCAGAGTGGAATGGGTCGCTGCGCTCTGCTCAGAAAAATAGTATGGTTGGCAAAAATTCTCTGGACAAACTGCAGAGATGACAGTACACTGTTGCCTCCACAAGGGAACATACATCATCCCACTAACAAACTATTACCCACCAGAAACATCTCAGAAACATGTGCTGGCTGAGGGAATACAGCACCTCACTATATCTTTTTTTTGCCTATACAAGTCAGGCAACCGCTCTAAATTTCCAAAGTGGCGTTTCATTTTTTTTGGTTTTCCGGGGGGACTATATTTTACAGAAACAGAAACACTGAAGACACCCTCAGGAGAACAAGCCATGCTTTTTATGTATTCAATATGTTTCTTGTTTTTAAATTTCTTTAAGCACTTTAGTTGCATAACACAATATTCTAATTTTCACACAGACATGCACAAAGAGGTTTTAAATGTTGCTGGACAAAGCAACACAGTTAGGGAATCAAACCACTGCAGTCCTCAACTGAGGACAGAAAATAGACAATTTAATCTCAGTAGCACAGCAAAATCTGGATCAAAGTTTGTCATTGCAGAAAATGTGCTTCTACTCATCTCCTTCCCCATCTTATGAAAGGGAGCTGACTGCACACTTATGTAAGTCACAAGCTCATTAAGTAGAGCAGGGAAAAAGGGACTGGCTGAGGGTGGTAAGAAAGATTTTGTTAGTGACACGCTACTTCAAACACTTGCTAACTAAAAAAAAGTAAATTTTGCTTTTACTGCTGGGTAACACTTGCACTAAAACAGCAAAAGACTCCAGAAATGTAAACTGAGGGAACTCAGTCAAGACTGACAATCTTGGCATCTTGACTGTCTCATGGAGTCCTGATAGCTCTGTTCCTTTTAGTTGCTTTTGCTTTTGTTCCTCCAAGCAGTCCTCGGTGCCAGCATTATCAGAATGTATGAATATGTCAGCTATCTTCTTTTCCCTTTAAAATAAATTTCCAACCTACACAGTTCCAAGAACAAGAATAAAATATGATTATTATTCAAACTAACAACACAGAAATAAAGAGCAAAGATAAAAAAAGCCCAAACCTCAAAGTATCACTTTTAAGGTATCACTCATGTTTTATGATATCCCCAAGATTTTTTAATGCTCGAGGTGTGTAAAATTGCTCATTTATTATCTGCCTTATCCTATTGTCAGCTGTTTTTACTGTCAAGTCATCATCTGGTAGTCATGTGCCAAGGAAGGATTGTATGTCCTTGTTCAAGCATATCACAGCTGACAGATGTTGCTGTCTTCCCAGCAATGGTACACAAGGAAATGCTCTCCCACCCTTGTTTTCCTCAAATCATGGAGCAGGCTTGCAGGAAGGACTGCCTCTGCGTGCCTTCCTCCTCCATACTGAGCACCTCAGACAGCATTTTAAGGTGGAACCAAAAGGAAGAAGGGTAAATGTGAGCTCCCCTGAAGCTGCTCTTCTGAAAGAAGAGAGGATGTGGGAGGTTCCCCTATGGGTAGTTTTGGCATGGACAGTAAACAAGTGCAGGAGAGCCACGGTGGGCTGAGGGAAAGCCCTGCTTATCCTCAAGACCATGGAGAATGCATGAAGGGCACCAACAACCCCCGCGTCCTTCGGCAATGGGACACGGAGTGGATGGAGGAATTGTCAAGCTCAGAGGCTGTGGCTATCCTGACTTGGACAATATATCAGATTAACATTAATTTCACATGCGTGTGCTTCCCCCAAAGAACATAGATGATGCCCAAAGGCAATCTGAAAAACTTTTAAAGGGATCCGAAGGAAGAAGAGTAATTCCTGCAAGAAGCTCCCATGACTTCCTTCCCTGCAGCAATAGCACCACTTCTCTATATTTTTCCTTTAGGGCTATCTGATCTGGAATCAGGTCTTCAAACAATTAAACTGACAGAGGGAAAAATGATATGGGGAAATTGCACACACAAAGAAAGGGAACCCTCGTATCTGAGCAGCTGTTTTGGCAGCATTGGTGTTGAGCCACAGGCTACTCTCAGTGAGGCCTGTGACACGGGATTTCTCTGGGCAAAGACTATGAAATGATTTATAATTTAAACTTGCATTATTAAAAAGGGGCTCTGTCTCTTTTGAAAGATATTTGTGTCTGTCAGTCACTCTCTTGATTTTACAAGGTACTGGCCTAGTTGGAGACCAAGTTATTAAAAAATAATCATCTTTGTTGTTGTAGTTATTGAACTGATGCTATCAAAAGGACTCTATGATTTATAGCATGTGTCTCTAGGGAAGCTTTAGTCCATTTTTTTTACTCTCCTCTTGATATACATTTAAATTCTCCACTCAGTAAGATTCCATTTCTCTCTCTCCCTGTGTGACTGCAGATTCTTAGGCTACTCTACCATTCACCCTACTCTCAAGTGAAGATGAGTTTAGGCTGTGGCACATCTTTCTTTCCTGTCTGGAATTTTCTAAAATCATTCTCACCATCAGCACTTTGGCAACAACACTCCAACCTTATATAAAAACACTTATATAAAAACTGCATGGCTGGTTACACAACATTCTGTGCTTCCTGAAGCTTTGAAAGCAACACTTGAATGCTCCTGGAAGTTATTGTGCCTTGTTCCCCTTTGCCACTTACTATGGGAAGGTCACATGCAGCATGTAGGGGAGCACAGCTGTGCTGACACTGACCGCTGCAGGGTCTGCAGCTGGGAAGAAAATGACAAATCCTATTGGAACTGGACAGGTTTATTGGTCAGAGTGCCTGTTACAGCTCCTCGGGTTTTGGGACCCTAATAAATATCTTTGCATGGTACCAGCCAGCGTGCTGGCTTTTTAAAGCTTGCTCAAATGTGCAGTGCAAGGCTGTTGAGATGTCCAAAGGACCTCAAACACACACTCTGTATGTCCTCAGCATGGAAGGGGCTCAACTCTGTACAACCAACCCTCAGTCTGCACTTGAGGGCACAGCAGGCCTTTAAGTCAGATCAGGACCTAAAACACCCGTAGCTTCAACTCTTGCAGACCTCCACTTTGTTCAACACACACCAGGTAGAGCAGGTCTGGATACATACTTGAAAAAAACAAACAGTATTAAACTTTTCCAGGAGCACCGCATTTTGAGGAGGAAAGAAACGTGCAGAAACTCAGAGAGACTTGTTGTCTCACACAGACGCAAGCAGATAAGAGTTAGGGGCCTCCTGAGCTCCTCTGGGCTCTGAAGAAGCTGCCCAGAGAACTGGTGATCAACAGCATTTTACTCTGCGAGAGGCAGCCCCTCCTGGCTCCCGGTTTCTGATGAGTTCCTGTGCCTGGGGAGCTGTTGCCTTTCCCAGTAAAAGCTGGCATGTGCTCCTGTGCGAGGCTGAGGTTCTTATTAAGCTGGTAATTATGCCCTCTCCCCTTTCCCCTGGCTGGAAGCACAGCTATTTGGCAATGGAGCACACCCTGATACAGGTCTACAGGGACATGGAATATTCACACTCAGTATAGAGAAGCATTTACTTCCAGGCAGTGGCTCCTCTGATCCAGTTTCTGTCACTTAGAATGAGTCAAATAACTTCTTATACTGACTTTTCTCTCCCCTGATGAAAAGCGGGGTCTAGAAAACCAGCAAGATCTAGATACTATGGAAATCCGCAATTTGATGAGGTGAAACCCTAATCCTCCCAAGCTTCCTACATAGTCAGTAGAAAAAGTCATGCATCTCAAAAGAGTTTCTAAGTTAGGCTCATACACTGCCAAGCACAGCTAAATATTTCTATGTGAGGAAATAGTCCAAGCCAAAGGAAAAAAAAAAAAGGCAAAAATTATCTTTTTGGAAAGAAAGCGGAAAAAAACATTGCAGAAAGAAGTATCACAGAAACAAAAAATACTGCAAAACTAACAGAGCACTGCTAGTGCTGAGCATAAGGAAGTTCCTCAGAACTTTTTTCAAAGAATTCCCGTGCCTTTGCCCTAGCCCCATATCTCTTAAAGTGTTACTGACTTAAAGACAAGCCCGAGATATCAGCATGAAAAGAAATCTCAGCAGCTCTTGACATATCCACAATTAACCCTGTACACTATTGGGTTCTGAATTTCAAGATCAATTATCATGACTAGAAATAACTGACTCATCCTGAAGATTTGTTTTTTAATCTATTTTACAGTACTTGGAAATGCAGTGATACTGAGTAAAGCAGGGACCAAAACTTTTATCTCTTTTCTATCATGGAATGCCTAACAAATAGGCTGTACATGTCACTCTCCTTTTCTCTGTGGTCTAAGAATGCTTACAGTCTTTTCTGAAAATTGGAACAGCCTCACCATGAAGAGTGTAGTGTGATTTTTTCCAGAACAGCCTGTAATTGACTCTCCTCAAGGAGATGGGAAATACAGAATTGAATTTGTTCAGGCTGAAACAGAATTGAAATTCTTCTACAGAGAAGAAAAAGCTCGGAAAGAGGTTTCCCAGCTTTCTTTGCTTGGGTATCACTGGCTGCAGTAAGTTACACCATCACTGGCAGTACTCACCCCCCAGCTCTGTGTACATCTGCAAAAAGGCAAAGAGGAGACCTTTGCAGCCTTGTTCTCTCCTTCCTACCTCGTTCCTTTACACTTCCTGCCAGGATTTCCCCTCTCCCTCCTATTACACCTCAGACTGAAGTCCCAAGCTTGCACTGCCTCCTGCAGCTCAGCCTAAAGCCATCCTCCTGAGAGGGATCCCAGGAGCTGCACTTGGATGATCCCCATGGGTGCCCTCCAGCTCAGGATGTTCCACGATTCTGAACCATCATGGGAGAAGCCACAGAGTGAGGTGATGCTGCAGCCCACACCAGCAGACAACCAGCAAAACAAAGAAATTGCCACATGGGTACAGCTGTTCCCAGGGGCAGCCTTCCCTCCACAGCACAGAGGAGGCACTGGGCAACGTGCCGGTGCAACAGGGCTCTTTCTGAGACACGAGGGAAGTTTCTGTGTCCAGGCAGGTGCTTCCCCAGTCCCCAGCCCAACACAGACAGAAAAAAACTTCTCAGTAATGCCTGCAACTCTGAAAAGACAGAAAATGTTACAGTAAAGGTAGGAGGCTGAGAATGAAAACCCTACAAAAAGTAGGTTTTGGCTTCATCAGTGAGAATCAACCCTCTCATCTGCTCAGTTAAATGAGCCCTGAGAGATCTTCCATCTGTGAGGGTGGGTAAGGCCGTGGAGAGCGAGGGGCTGGGGAGGGAGGGTGAGAAGGTGAATGCTGCTGTCTTCCTGCTGTGCCTTCTTCCACCCCATTCAAACCTGAGGGAAGGCTTCCATTGCTGCGTGCCCACAGAAGATACCGGAGGAAGCGAGCCAGACTGCTCCTCAGCAGGAACTGTCTTTAACAAAGGGACATCTTTTCCTTACAATGCTTTCGCTTCAGGGTTATTTTAATCTGAAGCTTAACAGAATATAGAAGCTGTTTTGGTTAAAAAGCCTCAGTGGACTAAAAGCATGACAAAGGACCTGAGAAGGATTTTTTTGTCTCTTTGCTTCATCTAAAAACTTTTAAGTCTGCTTTTTTACTTCAACATATGTTTTAGATACCAGTGTCTGTATCTGAGCTATTAATAGTTGATGGGTTTGGGCTGGATCCAAAACCTATATTTCTTCTCCTTGCCTAAGGTGACAAAAATTCCTCTTCAATACCAATTGCTCCACAGCAACAGATTCAACAAGCTGATATTAAACTATAATCAATTTAAATTATTAAAACACCAATTTAAAAACCCTAACAGAGTCTATTAAATATTCGTAGAAAATTCAAGAAGTTGTGCAAAGACAGCACGTACAAAAGGCTGCTTGGATCATAAAAACTATTCATTACGCCTAAACACATTGTTTATGTTATCTGACATGGTAGAACTTGCAAAGTAACCCAAAAATCTGATCTGAGTTTTTCTTTGTGTTAAGGCTTCCCCAGAGACCTCTCTAAATGGGATAATAACCTTCTCTCCTTCCCCAAATAATTCTAAAGTTTCGTTTCTACCTGAATTACAACATCCACTCATGACTGTGTAAATATATTTCCTCGCCTTGACATTCACGACAGCAGACAGAAACCACAAGGTCAGCACCCACCCCAAACCATTATAATTCACTGTTTAGAAGGAACGTTGTGATTTCTCTGCCTTCATGCACTGTATGAGTGTGGCTGAGTGCCAGCTGAACCGCAACTCTGCCCAAGACCCAGAGAGATTATGTGGGTAAAGCACGCACTGCAGCTGTGGTGGTATTCAGGAAGGGGCTGGATCATGCTGAGAGTCACTTCTGCCACACGGTAAGTCAGCAGAATAAACAAGTATCCTTTACCCTAAACTCTGTAAATGCAGTGCTTTCACAGAGGCTGGGGGATGGATCTTAGTTGGTATGGAGTGGAGAGGGGAATCAGTTCATTTAAGAGGTCTGTCTGTATCGTATCTGGAAATGTTTGTAACAAAGAAGCCATGCGCTGTCAGCACAAATCTGCAAAGCTTTGTATGATTCCATGCAATCACTGTATTTTTAAAAAGTTTAAAACTTCCTGATTTCTCCAGTAATACCTTCAGCAATGCGTTCACACTCTGAACAGATGGCTGCTACCCCTGTGGGCTTGAGAGCAGGCAGTGGGTGAGGGTTGCTCCTGTGAACACATCCATTACACCACAGCTAGTAAATGAAAGCAGGTGAGCTCCGAGTGCAGCAGCTACAGCACACAAAGGGGCTGACACGTTGCTTGTCTGAATACAATGCAACCTTCCCAGCGACTAAAAGTGGCTGCTGGCACTGGTGAGGCAGCAGGCAAGAAGGAAGCTCTCTGCAGAGCAACTACAGCATCGTAAATCACTACAAGACACATCCACTAGCATCCAGGCTGAAGGAAAGACCATAATTGGAAAAGAGTTTTACATTATGACGTTCATATAAAGTGGGACTAAATTCAGAATTGCCATTCACCGCTCATTTGAATGAAATAAGATATTCTTCTGAACAAAGCTGGGATGTTGTAAGACTTATGTACTAATGAAACGTCTAGTGTGTTGGAAGATACAGTCCAATTTAACTGAAATTAACGTTTCTTTTGAGAAGAAGATTATGCAAAATGAATAATTGAAAATCCAGTAAGACAAATATTTTTGAAATGTAGAATACATAAAAATTCACTGAGAAAGAATCTCAATATTGGATGAAGTTGCCAAAAAAAAAAAAGAAAAAGAAAAGACATATCTCAATCTCTGTTTTCATCAAGATTTGAAGAATGACACATGTCATCTTCATCAGCGAACTGAGCTGAAGGGGCACCTCAGTAGCCACATTCTTGTAAAATACAAACATAGGCAATATTTGAATCAATAATAAGTAGAAACTCTTCTGGGGAGAGAACTCACCTGGCTTTCAGATCTATGTTCTGAAGCTCAACTTTGAACACTTTGAAGGAATAACATGGCGTACAAGGATTCAAGATTCCTGCATTACAATAAGAAATTAAACACTATTCTTTTAAAACATTACAAGCATCCATGGACAGCAGAGCATAAACACCAGAATCTGCAGAGCACAGATGGATTAATGGGTAACAATGAGATGCAGCAGACTATAAAAGAGTGAAATGTAGCTCTTGGTCAAACAATAGTCATCCATTAGTGTATATTTAAGTCAGCCAAAAATTCAGAGTAATACCCAGACATGTGTATTGCAGGATGCACTTTAAACATTGGGGATCACAGCCATGAAAACAATGAGTCAGTTGAAGATGAGGTCAGAGATTGCCTGTTCATCAACTGTGAACACAATATTACTGTTAAAAGGCCTAATGAAGTCCTTGGAGACAGGAGGAGATGAGTGGTCCCAGCATGGATGAGACAGCTGTTGGAATTCATGCACCTAGTTCCAGTGCATGCCTTGTGGCAGATACAGGAATGCTGGAGATCTCAGAATGAAGATGTGTGGGCTGTGTGGCAACCTTGCAAATTAATTGGCCAATGTATTTCAAAAAGATTAGGGTTGGAAATTTCTACGAAAACAAGGAAGCCAGGAATGCAATCTTTCTGATGCTCCTGCTGAAGGCTGAAGTCTGGGCTCAAGCCACAAGAGCTTATAAGAATTCATATCTCAGGACCCCCTTGTTATATAAATTGTGAAAACATCAAAGTCAAAGGCTATGCAGGTGGTCAGAGCAGGTGGTAAAAAGGGTTCTTGACTTCTAGTGCAGACTCTGAAGAGGAAAGTTCTAGTGAAGCTGAATAAACCATTTGCTATCAGAATCTGGCCTCTGCTAAATTAATTAACTTTCTGGAAATTTACAAATTTCTAGTCACACCTCAAGGAATTGCTACAGAATTCTGACACGACTGATGTATCTCATAGAGATAAAAATGTGTTGGATTTATAGGTTATCTTGAACTGCATTTTAGGATAAAATAAAAGCTTTCCTTATTCTCTGTTCAGCCAGAAAGTACCTGCTGCAGCGTTAGTGCTTCTCCACTGCCTTTGTTATTTCATCATGAACCAAAGATTGCTGCCCCAATAACTGTAATAATAGTAGCAGTAGCAATAGTATTTATAGTCCATTAAGTTTCAGTTCTCAGGATGATAGATACTTTTTAATAATTGCAAAGATAAGGTTTTACTCCTCGCTATTATCTACAACAACACAACATCGCTTAAAGCTTTTTCCTTACCAATTTGACTTCTCATATTGGATGCACACAGTGTTTGTTAGTTACAAGAGAGCTGCTCATTAGTGCTGAACTGTTGGCAATGATCACTGGAGCATTTGTGTTTTTACCAAAATAAATAATTAGCAACTGTGCGAAAGATATTGGATGTAGAGGAAAGTGGAACAAAGAAGGATCAATATGTTAAATTTTTGAGAAGCTCATGGGCTGATGAATGACCTCAGTGGAACAACATCGTTAATTGCCTTATAATACAGTTTACACAGATGGGGGCTTATTTATTTGTTCATGAAGAGAAGGAGCTTTTCAGGAGGGAGGAGCCCACACAAAGTCATGGACAAGTCCCCTTCAGCATTAGGCATGCCATTAATCAGACAGTGCTTATTTCTGTCATAAATATGTATGTCCTGTTTTCAGAGATGACAGCAGTGGTTTGAAATACTGTTTTTAAGATTAGCAAAACAAGGCTCTTGGATTCATTTTCCAGCCAAATGTGTGAGATATGAGCTGAAATCAGTGCTGAGCAGAAGCACTGCTATGCCTCAATCTATTTTTTCAGATCTATGCTCACAGAATCACAGAACAGTTTGGGTTGGAAGGGACGACAAAGATCATCCAGTTCCAATCCTCCTGCCACGAGCAGCGTCACCTTCTACTAGCCCGGGCTGTTCAGGGTCCCATCCAGCCTGGCCTTGAACACTTTCAGGGATGGAGCATCCACAACTTCTCTCTGCAACGTGTGCCAGTGCCTCACCACCCTCTGAGTAAAGAATTTCTTCCCAACATCTGATCTAAACCTGCCCTCTGTCAGTTTAAACCATACCCACTCGTCCTGTCACTCTCTATCAACATAAAAGGTCCTTCTCCTTCCATTTTATAAGAGCCCTTTAGGTTGAAGGTGATTTTCTAGACACGTAGAAATGTGGTGTCTTTTCCTCAATTCAAGTCTAGACACTCCAATCTTTTATCCTTCTCTTTGCAACTGATAAGGGACACAGTGTTCTCTAATCATATTCCAATCACCACAGTGATTCTCATCCACACCTCACTTAGAGGAAGCTTAGAAGATCATTACTCAATGATTGAGTGTGTAATCTCCACATGGAAAAGAATGGGCAGCATTTTGGGGCTAATCCAACATTGTCAACGATCCTTTCGGAAGGGGAAAGAGGAAAGTAAGTAAAAACCGTGATATACAGATGCAAAGAGGGCGAATTAAAGTCCTCTTAAAGAAGCAGAGAAAAACAGAGAAAAGGGAAAGGGAAAGTCAAAGAACCTATAGAGCAACTTTTAGCCCTTTATTCAATGGAAGCCCAATATCTGGAAGCAAGTGGATCCCTTGGCTTTAGGTTTTTTAAAATAAGATTCTAGTATTTTATGAGCAGCTGCAGTCACAGAACCCACATACCAGGTACACCAAGCCAAGCAAGATTTAATGCCGAAAAGTTCAAAACAAGCAAGTATTTTTGTCCTGTATGAAAAGGAGCACTTTTTAACTCTAATTTGACACCGAAGATGTAAAAATATTAGAGAGAGAGAGAGAGAGAATTTGAGGTGAAATATAAATACACAAGGTTTTAATCAACGCATCCTCAAGAAGAGACCAGTGAGGCTTCTTGGCTGTGATTAGTCTATCAGCCTTTCCTTATCAACAGTCTGTGTGAAGGGGACATGAGAACTTTCTCTCTCCCCTACCCCTTTTCCTCTGCCATGTCTCCAAATATTTAGATTAGCATGAACATGAAATTTGCCCCTTTTTTGCTGGAGGAGTCAGTAAGCCTCTTCCTCTGAAGCCTATCGAGAGGCTGGGCAGGAGCTCACTTTTGAGCACTGAGCCAGCACTGGCAGTGAAGCCTCAGAACTTGATTTCCATTGCTGCCGGTCATCCCAAAAGCATGTGCATCCTGCCAGGCATGGGAACAAGAGACCCGGGGCCGTGCTTCAGCTGTGCAGCCCTTCTCCACCAAAGCAGTGCTGCTTGCCAAGCTGCAGCGCCAACAGAGAGCCCTTTGCAGAGGAACTGTGGTGTTATCTCTGCGAGCTGCCAATTCTCTGAATTCCTCATTATCATCACATGAAATCCAGTGGGTGCCTAACGCCAGCTTAAACTACAAATCAGCACATTACCAGCAACAGGGTGAGTAGGTGCCTCCAATGTATGCAAACATGGCATTGTAGGCAGGCATCTGCTGATGCTACTGTGCTGTTCTACTTCTGCAGTTACCTCTGTGATCTATAAAGAGAGTTGGAAAATCCAGAGAAAACTCCTTTTCCAAGTAGAAAACTGACAGCTCGCCCGCTGCTGCCCCTGCAGAAGTTGCACTATTCGTCTTCCAGACAGAAGCACCTCTCCCTGGTATTTTAATTAATCTTATACTTCATATTCTTCAGGAGCTTTTGGAGTGCTGTGTTAACTTGACTAAATGTGGAATGACCTCATTCTTTAACATAACCTTGCAAGAGGACTTTCCATTGAAATGGGACTTGTTCTTGCTCCTGTACATAAAGTTCCAAGGCACGTTACTCCCCTGGGTCTCTCTCCAAGCTGAATTTCAGCTCTTATCTCTTGAATAGCACAGCAGTGAGAATTATTCTCAATGAAATATCTATATTTCTTCTGATTTTAAAGTTCACAGGTGCTCCCATTAATTATATGTCGCAAAAATACATGTCCCTAATATTAACCTGCAGAAATGTAGTTTACACATGTACACAAGGCTTCCTTTTACCAATAAAATAAAATACAATCAATGAAATGCTGTATCTTGTTCCATGTTAGCATTTAACTAATAGGCACTTCACTGACTGCCTTGAGAGGGATTTTGCTTGTCTCTGCTACTCTTCCTTGCCTCTGCATTTTACCTCATTAAATTTTCAGAAAATCGTAGAGTTACTGCAGTTGGAAAAAAACCTTTAGGATCATCAAGTCCAACTCTTCACCTATCACTGCCAAGTCCACCACTCAACCACGTCCCCAGGTGATGTGTCCAGTCATTTCTTGAACACTTTCAGGCTGGTAACTCAACCACTTCCTTGGGTAGCCTGTTCCAATGCCTGACCACCCTTTCAGTGAAGAATTTTTTTCCTAATAACCAATACAAACCCTCCCTCCATTCATAACACTCATGGTATCAACTACACAACAGAAAACAAAACAGGAAATCAAACCAGAGACAAAAATGAAGCATCATGGCACTGAACTATTCCTCAGCTGAGAGCTGCATTAATGATCTTTAGCCCTCTCTCATGTTACAGAGGGAATATGACAGCCATTGACAATATCCAACACAGGAATCTGACCTACTGCAGGCCAAAAAAAAAAGACAGTTATGTCTATTTTTAAAGGTGAAATTTTATTAACAGGGCAGACCTGCTCATTCTCCTGCTGCAGTCGAGATTTTTGCATACTTGGGTGCTCAGTAATCAACATACCCAAAAATGAGTAATTGATGCCATTGTTCACTCTGTAGAAGTTTAGGCATTCACTTCTCATTGAGTAATGTCCCTGTTCACAGGCTCGTAAAGTATCTTTATTCTGCTTAAGAGAACAAGTCAAGTAAATGAAGAAACTAAGCAAATCTCAGGTTGTGGAAGCATTTGTATCTGGACTGAAAGAAAACCTCTGGATTTCAGATTTATCCATTCAGATTAGGCAAGAGTCATTAATTTGATTGGAGGGCTAAGAAGTCTGAACAACCAGCTCCTCTTTGAAGTGCTTTTCTGAGAGATGCCCGAAGATAACATGGGGTGGGTGCTGTTACAACATCCTCTCATCCTTTTCCTCATCAGCAGTGCTGCTTTCAGGACTCTTGGCTCAGTTCTCTGTCTCTCTTTCCCCAAAAGGGATAGGACAGTCTTCCTTTCCAGTTCATTTTTGTTTTATCCCATCCCCTACACAAGAGCCTCTCCCAATCCTTTTTTCCCGCAACCTTGGACTCCAGGACAGCTTCCCATCCCTCTTCCCTAATTCTCACTCCCAGAATCAAAATCACAAGTCAACCTCTTTTACATTCCTGAGAAATCCCAAATAATTTCTGCAACTGACAGTATAATACCTGATATTCCAATTCAAAATAGCCTCCCAAAACAGAGGGAAAGATCGCCAATGTTAGGCCCTCCCTACATATCACATACCTTAGAAAAAAACACATTGTGTGGAGCTGCCAGAGGTGTTCAATAATTTTTCAGTTGCGACAAGGCAGGAATTTAACCTTGACAATACTTATCCTCTTTTTATCTTTTTTATTTTAAAGTTGCAATGAGATGGGTAAGCAACAGAGGGGGAAAAAAAAAAAAAAAGCATCTTCAGTCTACTGAATTCTTACAGAACCTGCACAATGTTCAGGTTTCCATACATTAGCTCCTGTGGGGGACTCCATCTGGAATCCCTCATGTTTACAGCAATCATAGAAGTCTCTGTGGGTCTCCCTTGCTGAATAATTTCCATATCCCTTTTCATTTAAAGCTTGTTTATATACCAATTCAAATTAACAAGAAATCACCTGATTAGAATTCTAGATACTCCTCACTGGCTCTACTACAATTGGATTAATCTGAAAAAATACATAAACACCACTTATAGGCTGCTCTATATCTCTGATTAAAGAATTAGCTGCTTGTGCAGATTTTGTCACGGATTACTCAACAGTCATGGCAACTGCATGTCAAACGAACTGAACATCCCAGAAAATGCACATAATTTTCTGGAATACATATAAACCCTCTTAAAAAACACCTCTAAAAGAGCAGGAAGAAGGCAGTAGAGTTTGAGATAAGACTTCCTTCAAACAGGCTGAGCCCTACTGATGAAACCACATATACTCACACAATTCAAAGTGACACACTCAATATAAACCTGCAAAAAAATCCAGTAATAAATCCTTCCTCCAGCAGGGAGAAGAAATGAACAAAATGACTGTAGGACCAATTAACGACAAGGCAACAAAAAGTACACTCAATGAAGGTCCAAAAACAGCAGAGAAGACAAATTAATTTTTAACACCACTGTTAAGATGGAAAACACCCTAGAACACCATGCTGAAGTCCTTTTGGCTGTGAGACTTGTCAGAGGGTCCACAAGAAACTGAAATCGTTGTAGGAAAAGTCACGACACAAATGGACAACGTGAACAGTAGGGGCTCACCTGGACCAGATGGTGTCCACACAGGAGTTTCAAGGGAACTCGAGGATGAAGCAGACAAACAGTGGGTTATAAAGTTTTATAAAACTGTGCTAAGATGTGAAGATAAAAATAGGATGTCATTAGAAAACAAAACAAAATGAAGTCAAGGAAAATATGTCAAAGGAATAAGATCGAAGTCTGATGCCTGCACATGGCCAATTAGTAAAAGCATTAATTAAAGAAGGGATGAACAGGAACTTGAGCAAACATGATCTACTTGGAAAAAGGCAACGTGTCTTTTCAAAGAGGCTGTGCCTTAAAAACCTATTTGGGTTCTTATTGTTGGATTTCAGCAGAAATCTAGATAAAGATCATATATAACCTACTTAGCCTTTCAAAAAATTTTTCAACAAAGTCTTTCAAAAAAGTTTTTTGAGAACTCTGCAGACACATGCAAGGGAAAAAAATCCTGGCTCGATAATTGGCTTAACGATGGGATGAAGAAGATATAATACTACTGGGTCTCAAGCAGTGAAAGAAAATCATCAGTGGAATTTCCCTGGGACCCCTGCTGCTCTATATGGCCATAAATATAGCCTCCCAAAGGGGGCCGGTGGTGAGCCGACAAAGTTTGCTGACGATACCAAGTTATTAAAGTAGGAAGGACAAGACTCATGAAAAATTGCAGAAGGATATTATGAGACTGAGCTGAGAAGAGGCTGAGCAATAAAATGTCAGATGCTGTTCAATATACGCAAAAGTACAGTTAGTCAGACAGAAGAAAAATACTCTCAACTCCACATTTAAAGTGATGGCTGCTGAGCTGAGTGTTGCAGCTCCAGAGAGTGATCTTTCAATTGTGATAGACAATGCCCTGAAAATGCCTGCTCAGTGCTCAATAGTAGTCGAGAAAGACAAATCATAGTTAGAAACTATTTCAAAATGAAGAGAGAATGAAATGGAGAACTCCATTATTCCATTGTATAAACCCATGGAACACCCGTATTTTGAATGCTGGCTATTCCTTAACCTCAGAACAAATACAGTAATATGAAATATGTGGCAAAAAAAAAAAGAAAATCAAAGGTGTAGGACAGCTTTTGTATAGGGCACAATAAAGGTAACAATCTCTGCCATGGAAATTAGGTGGCTGAGGGAGGATATGACAAAAATTTACAGTATCATTGCTGGTAAGAAAAGAGTGGCTAGGAATGAACTGTTTAGTTTTTTCTCAATAGAATCAGAACTAGGGGCATGAGATTAAGGTAGCTGGACACCTAACAAGTGCTGTGGGATGCAAAATCTGGGTTCAAGAGGAGGCAGACCATAGAAGAGAAATACACTGACAGCTGCTAAGCAGAAGGAAATAGACTTGCGTATGGAGTTCCCTGACTGAAAACATTTGGGGACCAGTAGAAACACTGAATAGAAACATCCCTCATGTTTACTCTGCTTTTACTCTTCCCTAAGCATTCACTTATAGGCTCCTACAGGGTCAGAATACAGCATCAGATGAACTTTCGGTCCAAACCATTGCGATTGTCTTCATGTGTTTATGGCTTTAGGCTACAAGGCATGGAGCCTGAAACATGTTAATATTTTCCCCTGTGTATTAAATGTATTACAAGTGAAGAATAAAAAGTAATTTTAACTCCCTGCCACTCTTAGTCCTGTGGTCTGTCCCATATCCAGTGCTCAGCCAGAAGGAACGCTGGGCTCATCTGTTGGGCTGCTTTATGCTATGTAATCTGTTATATTTCTGTCACATAGAGCCCAGAAACCCCAATAACACATCTCTCTATGTTTTTACTAGCAGCAGGAGAAATATATGCTTAATCTTTTATTTTTGCGTGGAGTAGTCAGAATATTTCCCTTTGATTTTTTAGATAGCATAATGGTTGTTTAGTACGCTGCAAGGAAAGAAAACGCTAGAGATTATGGCTGAACTAGTTTTAAAAAACATTTGGACAAATAAAATATTTATATTGAATAGATTTCACATCGCAGTGCCTGGGATTTGGCAACAAACATTACAAATCATGAGCAATATAGAGAATAGAGAATTTAATTAACAAATCTAAAGATGGAAAAGAAAGCACACTGATATATGTAACGTGGCTCTCAGCTTCAATATTCAGCAATAAAATAACAAGTCAATGCTTCTAAACCAATCTGAAATGAGGGAAAAACAGAAGCAACATAGTTGGAAGGTTATATTTCAAAATGTAATTAGTGTCAGAATATTTCAGATCTACTAAAAGCAAATAAGTCACCAAGTTCAATACAAAGGGAAACACACATGACAAAGAAGTAATTTAGAGAAGGAAACATCTCATTATTTTTATTATTTAAATCTAATCACCATTAGATTAATTTAGAGGAAATTAAATGAAAGTAAAATACTACATCTTCATATTGCCAAATAATTGGTGTCAAAGAAATTTTAATTTACTGGAAACAATCCCTTCTGTGCAATTAAAGGCAAAAAAACCTTATTATCTATGTTAAATAGCAGCTTTCACTGTAAAATATAGCTCTCCAAAGATTAGCCATGGTTTCAATGAAAGGCTACAGAACAGGATTTCCTATGTTCTATCTTCACGAAATTAAAAAAGACTCCAAAAAAAGGTTTACATGTATATATTCAATAAGAACACCTAACTTAATTTATTACTGAATTTTAAGGGATCTTTTGAACAAAATTAATATTTCATTGTGCAAAATACTGAGATGCGCTTTCAGAAAACACGTGTTCCTGCACAACTGCCGGGTGGCTGCTCACTTTAAATGGGAATCCAAGCATTTCTACAGTGCTCCCACAAAGCCACAGTGCTGAGCATCGCCAGGATGCCATTTACATGACCGAGCAAGGAGCTCCAGCTCCCCTTGGCTGTGACGGCAAAGCGCCTTGTGCATTCTGAGCGTGTGGAGAACGCACTGACAAGGGCCCACGTGGAAATTTTCAGTGCTCCAGCCCTGACAGACCTCTTCTACAGAAACTTCACAGGCACTTCAAAAAGATCTGTCAGGGATCGGGATGTTATTGACTCTTTTCTCTTTACTTCTATAGGCTGAATGCAACAGAAAGTGAGGAATGTTGACATTTTTTGATGTGTGCTTGGGTTCAGAGAAAAACATCTCGTCTAGAAACATGTCTAGTGATAGAGAGACCAAGGGACCTCTTTCTTTCCAGTCAGCCAAGAAATGTGCTGTCCTTTCACTGTCTTTCAGCTGTTTTGCTGCAGCCAGGAACTACAGACAAATGGCAACGTGTAAGAATGAAAATAATAATACGAGCTTTGTATTGCTTTGACCCTTCCAAATTCAAGCTCAGCTGGAGGTCTGTGAGCAGTCAGACCAGTTGTTGTTTTATCCAAACTAGTTCATCCATCCCTAATCAAGATGCTAGCAACCAGCTGCGTCTATCCTCTTGTATTCAGCGCGCAGCGTTTCTGTGCTCCTCAGAAAAAGATCTCACTTTAGACCACGCTCAGCCAAGAGCATTTTTCCATCAGGAATCCCCAGGTGCGAGCTCTCCGGCTCCAGCTTTGCTCGGCATGGGAGCTGATTGCGTGTCCCTTGGATGACCGCTCAGACCTGTGCCTCTCAACCTCTGCAGCGCCGAGAACCAGCGCCGTGCTCAGCACGGAGCGGCAGCAAGCTCGCCTAATTAGCCCTCCCTGCTTCCTCCTGCACTGACATCTCCCAAAGCGCTGCTCCCTCCCTGAGGCTCAGCCTGCAGTCTTCCTCCCAGGGGTAGAGGAGGTACATTTCTCCACTCCAGAGGAGTCTTTGCACACTCCTCTCCTCAGGTCTCTCTCTTCCTAACCCCTCTGGGCAGCTTTCCAGGGTAATTGAGTGCCAGTTCCTGTCCCAAACCTCCAGACGTGTTGACTAAAGGAAATGCATGAGCAGCTGGGAAGAAGAGGAGAATACAGCACCACGGCATGTTCCAGGGTCCTGGGATTTGCCATATGGGTGAGAACCTGAACAGAGCACAGTGTGCCTGCCATTTGCTCCAGATACCTGCATTTCTCTACTGTTAATCAGAATTCAGAAGACCAATGCACACAGATCCACAACAGAGACAACATCCCCTCCACCCTTGATTTAGGCTGAGCTGAGAAGTCTGGTTTTAATGAATTACCTAGCAGTGGAAATCCATCATGGATTCCAGGTCCTTTTGGTGGAGGGATCAGGTTTTTCTTCGCCCTTGAATGCATGCAGTCCTCTGCAGAAAAGGAAAATAGTAGTCCTTAAACCAGCTCTGAAAAGATTCTTTTACAGCTGGTGTCAGGAGGTATAGCAGAGTAAGAGTTGACGGTGCCCTGGTCACACTTTCAACTACAGAAACAGAGGAAAAGGTTCACCACCAGGCCTTTGCAGGAAACCACGCCACAGAAAGGAAGAACTGCTGTTTTGAGTAGTTACACTGCTATAAGATTTGCTAAAAGAAGCAAGTTTCTTAGCACTTAAGAAAATGTGGTTACCAAGATGGTAACCAGCTAGAAGCAAATAAGGGCAGGGGCCATGAGCTTATCTATGACATACATTTAGCGATGGGCACATATAATACCGGCAGGATTGCCAGACAGTAGTGGACTAAGTTAATTTTTTTTTTTTTAACGTTAAAAAACAGATAAGCTCATCCAGGAAATTTGCTGATGAAGGAGGTTCCCGCAGGTGTCACTGCATGGTGGACCTCTTTACGACAGCTCCAGTGAAAGGATGCATTACTTTAGTGCAGGGAAGGTGGAAAGAATGAAAAAACAGGCAACCACAAGGCTACCTTGGAGCTACAGACCCTCTGAAAGCACAACACTGCTGCTGCATTTTCTCTTCTGGTGCAGAGCCCAGGGTGGCCCTCCAATTGTGTTTGATTTACCTGATTTCATTTAGACGTCACAAGCAGCCACTGCCCTTGAACAGAGGCCACGCGACACGCAGAACTGACAGCTTCCATGGGCTGTCTGAAACACATCTTGGAGCTCAGGCTCCTCCAGCAATTACACTGTGATACGAAATCATCTCTTGTAAACTTCAGCCCCAAGTAGCTGCTCATAGTCCATTTGTGACAGTGCTTATTTTTCCTACTGTAATTTTTCAGACACTGTCATACTCTATTTACTCACATTGCTATGGCTTTTGGAAGACTTAATTTTAATTGATATTTTGCTGTTCTAAGGTAATTCTACACCATTATTCAAATAATATATGTGCACACGTTTCTGTTATAAATATATAGTCATATACATGTGTTATAATATCGGCTCCTCTCAAATTAAATCTTAGATATTTTTAATGGCAAGGAAACTACTGATATGTATTTATAGGCAGAAAGGTGTAGTGCAACCTCCACCCACACAAAATAAATCATGATTTATTCCTTAAAACCATCCTTCCCCAAAATTGCTGTTTAATTAATCACTCAGTGCCCATACTCTGGCGATACTTGTATTTCCTTTATTCTATTGAGTAAGCTCTGAGACCTCAGTCAGTTTAGCACAATACCAGTAGGTGGAGTAATGGTAAAGCAAATATCTGCTTCAGCTATTTATATTTATAAACAGCCATTTTAATATCTTTCGCCGAGATTTGCACGGACTAGTTGCACATATATATATCTGCCAAAAACATCAATACATAGAAAGATCTATTACTTACATGCACATACTTAAAAGCATATAGATTAAAATAAAATACTTCAGTGTTAAGTGACGAAGCACTTCTTTGTCTTAAATGTAGCATTCTTTGCAGTTTTCTTCAATTTCTACATATTGGTCAATACATTTTGTGAACTGTGCTGCGAGAAGCCCTGCATTCCCACACACTTAAAGAGAACGGATCAGCGCCTGAAGGGAGCAAGGACTCGCTGCGAGTTCCGCTTTGGAATTGAGGTCAGTTGAGATGTGAGAGACAGCTTTGGTTAATAGTGTCATGTCCTTGCCAACCTGCAGTCGTGCAGCGTGCCCAAAGCCTTCAGTAGTCTGGATAGGAGCATCATTAGCAAGACCTTTGTCCCGTGCCAGGGTGGAGGATGGCTGTCATGGGTGAACGCTTTTACGAGAAGTAAAAGTTTCTATGAATGCAGCTGCTATTTTTCCTCCTCTCCATTGCATAAAATCCTCCCAGCTATTCCCCAGGACTTCAGATAAACACTAGCAGCTTCCAAGATTTCAGGTAGGTAACAAAGCAGAGCCTTAACAAATGCTTAAGAGCTCAACAATCACGGCAGCAGCTTGGTCTCCTAAAGTGGTAATTTTAAGCCTCAAATTAAAGTCACTCCCATACGTGCTCTCAAAATATAGAAACTTTAGAGAATGGAACCAATATGAACTGAAGGAAATAATCCCATTTGGACTGAAACCTGTAGTTTTTGTTCAGGCAAAACTCCTACCAGTCAGATGCAGGGTTTTTTTTTTCTTTCTGATAAAACAAGCAGGCACAAGTCCCTCAGTCAGTATAAGAAGAAAACTGCTCAGTTATTATTAATGTATTTTCTGAGTCACCACATTCAGATAAGAAGTGCAGTACACTTCTGTACAGCTATCTCAGAATGATGTCTGAACCATAATGAAGAAAATACGTTCCTTAATATCAGTGTTCATTTTATAAGTAAAATGACTGAAACTGAGCTTTGATTGAATGCAAAAATTAAAAACTTGGTCAGGTTATCACCATCATTCTTCAGCTAGGAGATTCACAAGAAAATCATATGTGCAGGAGCCTCATTTTCCTCTTAGTGATCAGATTAAATTGCAAATACCAACACAGAAGGAAAAAAAAGGACAAGATTTCCTCTGTAAAATTAATATAGGTCTAAAGAACTGTAAATATCAGTCTCATTATGTGCACTACCAAGTATAGGTAAGGTTATTTCCCCTATCACCACTTGTTCTATGCAGCTATGTGGGGATTATTAATATTAAAGCATCTTGGTCTCCCCACCAGATCCACAAGTTCAAGAAAACGTTTTCTTACATTAATTTTAAAATACTGAATCCATCTGTGCTACCTTCTTCAGGATTGCTCAAGCTCATTATAATTTTACTCTGATTCTGTTTTTAAATTACTTATGATTCATTTGGGGGTTTTTCTATCCGTTTTGTGTGTAGTATTCAGTAAACCAAGAGTACCTGTACTCTTGCCCCTGCTAATGCAAGCACTGCAGTACAATCATCTACCTCCCTATTTTTCTCTAGGAGAAAAGGGGGATGTGCAGAATAACAGACATTTCATACTAACCACCTATTTTCTGTCAGACAAAATATAGTCATACCCCTGAAAACAAACATAACCTCAACTTATACCAGAGAAAGCAAGTGAGCAAAAGATGAGGGTAAAATATACCACAATCATTCAATAAAAAGAGCTGGAATATTAAGGGAGTCATGAATTAGCATGTTCTCAAGAGATCACGCTGGAAATATCTGACATGTTTTGACACGTATGGAAAGAGTAAATGAGTTTGAAAGTTAAAGAAGAAAGGAAGGTTTTGCAGAGCTGCTGCCTCACTTAGGGCCGTATTCTCTGAGCTGCTGTGCCCTTCTGGCAGCTCCGGCAGCCTTGCCAGTGAAAGGAATCAACCGGGCACACCCTGCACAAGAGGGGAGGTGAAGGGAGACGGCCTCCAGCACTGGCCCGCTTTGGCAGCCAGCAAAGCAGAAGACAAGGCCCTCCCCAAAATCCAAGGCTGCGAGGATGGGGCCAGGGTAAAGGTGGATGTGTCGCACAGGGTTGCTGTGGCCTTTCCTCAAAAGGTAACCCCAGCTCACCCTCTGCACTACTCCTTGCTGGCTGCTACACTGGCTCTTCATTTCTTCTTGCTTTGAAGCAGCAAAAAGTATGAATGTCTGGGAGAGAAAACCCCATCCTTTTTAGCAGCTGAGTGCGTGAAATTCAGTTCACATCCGATCATTTGGAAAAAGGGAGCGTGGAGGGGGTAGGCTCATATCACACACTGGCACTTATTCTTCTTCTGCCTCACATCCCATACACCTGGCAAAATAGGACCTACTACCCGAATTTCAGGTTTGTCTACTTCAAAAGAGACAAAAATGTCTTTCTTCTTCTTCTCCCTGTGTTTCCATCTTAATTGAGACCAAAATTGTTTTCTGCAGAGGCTTTTATTCTCATCTCAGGAGGATTTAGACTGAACAGGAATTCCCCCAATTTTCAAAGTGATCACCTGCTGTTACTCCAAGGTTATGAGCCGAGAACTCAAAAACCATTTGAGAAGCTATTTTGAGAAGAATCATACTATCTGCACTAATTTTCTAATCAATCCATGTACTTGTCCCCCTTTCATTTTTTATTCCCCCTCCGCTCCTTCTTTTTCAGGTAGCGATTTCCCTTCTGGGAGAAGGGCATTGACCCTTTACTGTAGTCTCCTGTCTACTCCCAAGGAATCCTGTCCATAGGGAAAAAAATCCTGTAACATTTATGGCAAGGGCCTTCTCCACTGATGGCAGAAAAGATGAACCAGGTCAGTTTTGCACTCATCCTTAATCTAACCACAGAGTTTTCAGATTGGATTCTACCTTGCCGTTCACAGTTAGACACTGCACAAAGTTGGGAGGTCTGACATGAGGGGTTAGGGGATGATTTAGTGCATGTATTTGCCCTTTTGATTTGTTTCTTGATGTTTCCAAGACCAGAGAGCCCCTTTGCATAAATCTTATCTGATGCTGCCCGGAAAGGTAAGCTCATAATACTGCAGTCCCTTCTGCTGGTGCTATTTTGTAACTCTGCATCCCATTTCCATGCCTGCGAGGGGCTGTGTCTCCCTGTTATGGTTTTCAGCCTTTCATGCATTACTCCCTGGGCTCAGAGCCACGGAGAAATGAGAGTTTGGAAAACAAAAGGGAAGTGGGTCTTAGTCAGATTTGCTATGAGGCAGAAATCAAGGGCAAGTCTGGAAGCTCTTGGAGGAAAAAGACAAAAGAAAATAAAGCAGTGGCAGAGGGGCATGAATGAAAAACAGACCACTTCTGAGAACTTGAATATGCTGCAGGTGAAATCTACTATTTAGAAGAAATATTTTTCTTCCCTAAAAGAACTGTAAAAACTAACAGAGATCTGCATGCAAATCTTAGGCTTATAGGTTAATTCAGGTTGGAAGTGACCTTGGGAGGTCATCTGGTCCAACATCCAGCTCAAAGTGCAGTCACAGCTGAATCCATTCCCACTCTGCATTTGTGGACAGGCATGTAATGAATACCGTATCTTCAACCAAGTGTCCTGATCCAAGAAGAATATAAATAATAAAAAAAAAACAAACAGGTGTCACCTCCTAAAGTAGCTTGACATCTGCAAGGTAAAGGATGCATCCAGCAGTAACTAACATAGGTATTCATTACACTATCACTTCAAAGCACAGCTTTCACATGTTAGCAGCAGCCTTCTTACAGCTTTGCCTTATCTGTAGTAGCACAAAATCTCGAGTAACACGCAGAAAAATGAGCTACAGCAATACTTCAGTGGTAGGGGGATCAGAGGAAACCTCAAGAAAGATGTGAGGAAAATGTCCTTAGAGTCCTCCTAAATTTTCTATATAGAACTGCAAAATATGCTATAGCAAGAAATGAGATTCCCCACAGAGTTCATGTAAATGAGAGCTCTAAAACCGTGTGCTAGATACCGGAGGATTTGTTCATTATTAAACTTATATTGTGTTTACCTGTGTAGTGCAAGATTGAGGAAGACTTAATTGCATGCTATGTCCTTGCCCTCTGACCTTCATGTTAATTACATTTTGCTACAGTGAGAAATAGATGCACCATTTTCTCTTATTTCCCTAGGACTGAGAGAGTTATTAATTCCTAATAAGATAGCTTTTTCCATCTGCAGAAGGCTATATTTTCTTTTCACTGCATGCACAGTACTCCCAGAAGCTTTTAATTTGCATATATTGGAGATCACTTCACCCATTTAACACTTCCAAAGTAAACTTGCTTAGAGCCACCGTGTGGCTGTGCTCTGGGGTTTAATCTCCTCCTGGTCTGTAGTCATAACACCCACAGAAATTAGCAAGATGAGGAGGAGTGAGGTGTGTGTATCCATATATATTTCCTCACACATATATTACGAGCATGCACAAGGAGCATGGCTGCCTTGTGTCTTCACTGAGGTTCATTTTATGAAGTGTTAAATGTAAAGACTGATCTTCAACATGCTTCCCACTCTTCCTGTGGAGCTGTTATTGCCATGTCGTGTGGCTTAGTTTCCAACAAAGATGAGGCTCTTTTCTGCATCAGTAAAGATTTCCTTTTTTTTAATCTTTAAGAATGTTCTTTTTATTTCAGATGGGATATTAATTGAAATCATATTCTACTCCCATCCTCACCTACTAGCTTAATAGTCATCACATTGCACAAATTATTTTTAATACCTTGAAAAATTCATTAGATGAACAAAAGATCCTGACATAAGTCATAAGATTTTTTTTTTCCTCAAATGTGAAGTTAATAAAAAAAGACTCTAGAATATTAAGGTCTACTTCTTAAGCCACCTTTCTTCCCATTTTAAAGAAGGGTCTTTCTGCTTATTTCCAGCAAATTTAGACACTAAGCTCTGACCAAAGTTATTATTAAATCAGAGGATTTTAACATGTGCGAACCTTCCCGCAAAAAAGGGAGATTTTCAGCATGAGATTTGTTTTCTTTGTTAAGAGACTGAGCACAGAAGGCAGCAGCTAAGCTGCTTCTTAGATTTCAAGCAGTGTAAAAGCTGCCGCTTATAAGAGGACTTCAGTCCTCAGAAAAGTCTCTGCCACACAGGCAAATAAATTTGGATGGAGAGGGAAAGAGAAAGCGTAGCCTGCGTGGTGACAGTGGAAGCACCGTGCCCAGCTGGAGCAGGCAGAGGTGCTGAACAGGCTGAAAGTCAGTTGTTGTCACCAGCACAGCTCAGTTTCTATGAGCTGTCAAGCACTAAGAACATATCCCTGTCTTCCTCAAAGTTGAAGGCAGTTCTCCAGTGCTGGTGTACTCAGGGGGGTTATGTCCACATGTGCTCCGACTTCGCACCCCAGTGAACCAGAATTATCATCAGGCTTACCTCTTGATAAAAAACAAACAAACCAACCGACCAAAACAAAACCTTAACACAACCTAAAAAACATCCTCCCTTCTGTTACCCAAGAACTCCAGCAGATTTGGAATTTGAAGGGATCAGTCCAGTGAAAGCCTGCAATAACATGGATTTGGGATGAGAGGCAATTTGTGTTTTGTGATAATCACTGAGAACAAAGCAGCAGGGTAATGGACAGATCCGGTTATTTCCCCACAAACACATTTTCCCCAAGTCTTCCCCAGCCCAGAAAGCCATTTTAACACAGTTTCTCAGTCCCTGGTCAGTGGCACTTCAGCTTCCTTTGCCAGGAGCCGTAGGACAGGGCTGGTGAGGGAAGGAGCACTCCCCACCACCATGTGCCTGACATTGTCACACTCCCTGCACTACTCAATCCCACATTAGTTCAAAGCCATTGTGAAGTTACCAACAACAGGAATTTAGTCCATGTTAACATTTAAAACTTACAGTAGAAAAAGAAAACAAAAATTACTTTTTTTCAGGAAAATCTCTTTCCTTTTACTGGTAATACTGGTTTTGCACGTAGTGTAAATACCTAAACTTGCATGTATTTACTTACAAGGCATTTTTTTTCCTACTTAATTAATATTTTCAAAGATAGCTAGATCAGTCAGAAATCAATAGAACTCCCTGCAGATAAGCATAAGTAACTCCTTATGTTGTATCTTATATTGCTTTATCCCAAGTTGCTCTAGATTCACCCATTCTATTTTACCAGTGTGTAAAATTTTCCTTTCCAGGAAGTCAGGGGGCAACTGCAACAGAAAACTGCTTATCCTTCTCAAAATAATGTGCTTTTAGTACAGGCTTGATTTGAAATCCAGTGGGATTGAGCACGTCTAAGTCCTGTTTCATGTGAGCTGGCACCCTTCATGGCTCTCAAAGTTTCATGAGCATGTATTTGTCTGACTGTGTAGAGCAGAAGCGGTGGGAAGGTTACATAAACCAAACACATCTCAAACTTCTTTTCCCTTGTTGCATTTCACTGCAACAAAAAACGCCTACACTTAGATGCAACCAAGCCTTTCATAAAAAAAAAAATTTCACTGGTTGACCAATACTGACACAGCTGTGAAAATCCTCCTGTAGCCCATTTCAGTAAAGGGCCCTCCATACTTGAGGTATTTATCCAACTTTGCTAAACACCCCATCTCAAAAGGAATGGTTGGTTAACCAGAACTGTTTGTACCACGGTAACACCCCAGATATGCACTAGAGAGTAACATACAATGCATTGCAAAATAATTCTACCCATCCCTTTCAAACATATGATATGTGTCCAGGGCTTTTAAACTCTGTTTGACTGCCATATCCGTATTTCATACTGTAGAGGAGCATCTAGCAACCTAATGTGGTAGGATCCTGAAAATTAATTAAATCCTTGGTCTTTATACTCTGATTTCCAATTACTGTCCAACATAGTGATCATATTTTCACGTGTGACTGAGGTAACTCACTATTGTTTCCCACTAAAACAAATTTCTGCATAGCTAATCAAACAAGGTCCACTAATAGCTGTTTGTTTGATTTAGCCTGCAGTCCATAAGGATCTCTGAAAGGTTAGATTAAAAAAAAATTCTGACAACCCACATCACTTCGTCATGGAAAATTAGGCTAAAGCTAGCAGTTCAAACAGGCAAGAGAAAACCACAAAGTTTGATATTTGATACAGCAGCACAGCAAGTAATGAACGTATGACACACCACTACCTTCATCATCCAAGCTCTCAACCTTTTTTCTTGACTTGGAGTTGATTTTTTTTTTTTTTAATTCATTCCTGGATGGTATAATAGAATTTGCAGCTGCAAGCCTCAGCACCAAGTTAAGAATTGCATAATGATGCCAAAACTGCTTCTACTTTTGTCATTTAGTGCACATAGTCTTAAATTCAAGCAGGGTTGTTAAAGATTAAAAGCAAAATAAATGGTCTTTAAAAGCCAGATAAGCTAAATTGTTACAGATTATACACGTCTCAGTTCAAAATCATTAATGGCTCTCAGAGTTAGAGATTAAAAGACAAAAATAACCTAATTAGGAAAGATTTACAGTGGGGAGTTGAATTATTTGTGCTCAGAGCAAGGCAGGATTTGATCTGAAGCACATGACAATGCATTGGCAGTGATGAGGAGGATCAGGAATGTTAACTAGCACGGCTCTGCCCTAAACCAATCAAAACTGTGTGAAGAATAGCTGAAAACAATCTGGACACAGCACCTAGGATATAATGTCTAAGAACTCAGCTCTCTTTGCATTGTCTGAACAAAAGGAATGTTTAATTATGAGCTTTCAGATATTTCTTTCACTATACCTGTAGTATGCAAAGCAGTGAATTTCAACAGCAATTTTCAGCAAAAGCATGTATATTTATAAGCAACCCTTACCTTATGCTATATTTGTGAAGGGAATGCTGAATAAAAGGTAGCTATACCACTGGGGTTGGATGATTTCTTAGCCATCAGCAGGGAAGCTGCAAAATAATTTTGACTGAACTGAGCACTCAAGGGTAAATTCAGATTTTCAGTTACCCATGTGTAATGCCAGTGATTTGCATTCAAGAAACTGTGGGTAGAATTCGGCCTCAAGGAAATAGCTCACGTTAGTGCCATAACCTTTGTTTTACAGGGAGTACAACATTTGGCCCAGAGGAAAAATACACCTCTTGTAAACCAGGTAAGCAAATGGGCACAAACCTGCTCAAGACATCACCGGCATAAATCAGAAATAATCTCATTTCCATTTAAAAAGAAACTAACGCTGCCTGAAAGAGAGGTCTGCATGGTTGTTCTGATTTTGGTGTTAGAGAGGGATTTTGGATTGTACTCCTTGGATGGGTGACTCAGGTCTGTCTTTGTCATTAAAATTAATTTGTAATTTACCCATTAGATTATGATGGTTGGAATCTAAAGAATTTATTGCTAGATTTCTTTAGCTATTACATTTTCCTGTAAACAGCTTCACCCATTCATGGCTGCAGCAACACTGCTCCATGCTAATATCATCAAGATCTCTGCCTTGGTTAAATATCTCAGAGGGGGGCCAGAATTTCTTGCCTTCCAGGTCTCTTCCAGCTCTCTTGAAAAAGAACAACAACTTGTGACACTGTCAAATAGAAAACACTCTGGGAGTAGATAATCATGTCCTTAAGGACAACATATTAAATTAACAAATGCATTTTTGAATTCCATTTCACTGCAAGATTGCTTATGTTTCTGGTAGCCTTTATGATTTCATTATTCTATTCTGCATTTTCCATTGTTCTGTGGGTCATTTTCAGCCCAGCTTATGTCCACTGCACAAGACTGTGGTAAGAAAAGCCTCAAGAGCAAGACTGAGGAAACTCAGTGTACTTTTTGCCCCTGCCTATGGCCAGCTTACTGGTCAAAGGACAGCCAAGCTGCATTAAATCTATTGTGTATTTTTATTGTTGGTTCTGGCCAGGAGGCGCTGCACGAAGATGACATCCACTGCCTTGCCTTAGCCAAGCTCCATTAGGAATGAGCAGCAGAAATATCCCTGTGGGCACACTTCCCCTTGCTAGCACGCTGCCTAAAATTCCAGCCCAAAATTTAGCTGGTATCACTGTGTTTATCGCTCTTAACTACAAGTGAAATGCTTATCTAATTATGCTAGCACTTCCTCCTTATTTCCTGTGGTTAAATCACCTGTAAAAAGTAGTTAAAAATAATTTGCTTATCATTCTCTAGTTTATTTTTAACACTGCTAATCTGTGCAAGCATATGACTTAACTGCCACAAGGATGTTGTGAACATCCTTGTTGTGAACGCTGCTGTGAACATTCATCTTTTTTCCCAACTCCTACCTGATCTAAAAGTAAGGCTTCAGGTACTAACACAAGGAGTAATTTGGTAACCTACGGTAAACACAAAGAAGACTATACATTTTTCAAAGAGGTTTTTATGTTCAAACCAGAATGAAAAGAATGAAAATGAATCTACAAACACCATAATTATTTTGTTTGAGAAAAATCTTTGGACAGCAAACAAATGGATGTTCTATATAGAGCTGAGCAGCCACAATATAAAGGAAAAAAAAGCCCTGTTATATTGGTCTCTCTGGATTTGCTGCTGCATTATAAGGAAAAAACCAAACCAACCAATCAAAAACCCCAAAAACCAAAAAATCCCCCAGCCAACCAACCGAAACAAACCAACCCAAAGAGCCTTGAACAAAACCTCAGTCTTTCTACTACCATACTAGATAAAAAACCCACTAGGATATTTTCAAGTTAGGTTAAAAAAGACCCCAAACTGACTCTTGTTACCACAGCTTTAGTACTTGTATCAATATGATCATGAATGACTGAACGTAGGGTAAACAGAAATGAAGTCTGCATTTCAAAATCAAAAGCAAAACACGAAACAAATTTTGCATAAAATTTCAGCCTCAGAGGCTAAGTAAATGCGTGTTCTCCTGCTAAGTTTCGTTCCCGAGCCAAGGACGTATCTTGCTTTCAGACTTAAAGTACAAATAAGAAAGGTTTTAATGAATTCAAATCATAACCATCCAGTCCCTGAGGACTGGAGAAGAATCAATTTGTCTGACTCAGTCTATTATAAAGCCATATTATTCCCCTTTGAAGGAGATGCATCATCTGTGAGGACACCATCCAGTTCATCCTTCCAGAACACGAGCATCTCTACATTTTCACTAAGTTGCACAGTTTCACACACCCTGTAATACATTTCCGTGGGGGGGAAAAAAAGTAAAAATCTGCCACCAGGAATCGTCTCCTACTGAGATGGTCATCCGTGCTCCACAAACAAGATATCTTTGTGCTTGCAGAGGTGCATAATTCAGCAGGTTTTCCTTTTGTGTACCCAACTGAATCCTGCGTGCTTCACAAGCAAACAAAGACTGTGGAAAGCACAGTTTCAGCTGGCGAGGGGGCTCCAGCTTGCCAGGCTGACTGGCCCCACCAGCACACAGCGCTGATCCCTGGACAGCCAAATGCAAGTTTGGCTGCAGAAATTTCTCCGTGTGTGCTGAGGTAAAAGCCCACACCCGTTTTTTTCCAGAGCACCGGGAGCTAAATTAAACATTTAGCGCTCAGCTCCCTCCTGGACAGCCCAGCCTGGGGATGGGCAGCTGCTGCCCGTAATGGCACTGAGGGGACACCTCACCTCAGCTGCTTCCTTCCTCTGCTGAGCCCTGGGAAATTGTAGGTACTGCAGCTGGGTGACCTAAAGCTGGCAGAGCACCTGTGCCTTGCAGCCCTCTCACTCCGAACACTGTGGTTTTCAGCATGGCTTCTCTTTCTCCATCCTGGTCACTGATAGTTAAGTGATAATTAGGCAGGAGACAAATCACTTCAAGACCAGAAAGGAAAGCTGTATATCACTTTTATCCAATACAATAAATACAATTAAAAGGAACTATTGCTGTCTCTCTTAGTTTTCCTCCATATATATCAGCTGTCATTCCTTGAGCTTTAAAGTGCTTGAATAATAAACCTGCACAGAATTGAATTACTTCAGTGGCAAGTTGATTAGTTCCCACATCCAATAAAATGTCTGTGGTACCTCATATATTTGGCATTTAATGTTGTAATTAATAAGTTTTGATCATGTGCCTCTCGCAGCCACAGGTCAGTGACAACAGTGACATTCCCTTTCTCAGCAGGAAATTGAGCCTCCAAGACATTTTCCTAAGACACTTTCAATTATGATAAATTGTCAGATTTGCTTCAGTCATTTTGAGAACTACTTGAAGTATATCTTCCCAGGTAAGAGCAGTGCAAAGATATAAAGCAGAGTTGGTTGGAGTTTGTGCAAATCACATTTTGGGGAGTATTTCAGCTTTTTTAGGATCATTATAGATTCCCAAGTGAAAGGTGCGCTTTTTCAAGTACGTGTCTTTCCAACCTAATCTAGCATTTCCAATAGAGGGCCAGATACCAAATTGCTTTAAATCTGTGTAGCTCTATTGATTTCAATGGGTACATGTTCAATTTATTCCGCACAGGGATTTGTCCCTTTAACTTAATATGTTTTAGAGGCAATGTTGCAAAGTCATTTATATTCCTTATCTTTTTAATGATGCATGCAGGAGATTATTATTTTTTTAAACATTATTTTTTTAATTATCAGGATGTTATTTGCTCCATTTTTCCAATTACGCTGAGACTGTGACCATGAAAATACTAGTGGACATACAAGGATAGAGGTATTTTTATGCATTTTCATCTAAAACATGTGAGATATAGTCCAGACAGAGGGCTGGGGGGAAAAAAAGGAAAGAAAAAAAGCAATGCTATGAAACCAACATTACTACAGCTACTTCTTTGGCACCCACAGTAAAGGTACACTGCATTTTCCTATTTGCAAGGTTGCCAAGGTCACATGCATGCAGTTTTAAAATAATGCTCAGCATATCAAGAAATTTAAACACTGAAAGCAAACTAAGCTTATTAATTTCTAATTGCTAGTGAGAATGAAACGTTGCAATAAAAGAGGAGAGGAAACATTGCATTTAACACCGCTGGTGCAATATGCCAAGGGGATAAGAAAGACAGAGGAAGAGAAGGGGGGAAAAAGCATCTTCTATGTTGCTTCCCTTTCCTGGAACTTTGTTCAGTTACACTCTCTGATCAAGAAATGTTTCCTCTGAATTGAAGACAAATTGCTGAGAAGTCTCTAATTATCAGCTTGGCTGCACATACTTAACATTTACAGTCCCACCTTGCTGTTCATGTCTGTAATGCTGCCAGACCTGACACACACACACACACCACAGCTTAGACTCCCGACAAATTACTGATTTAAAGAAAGAACAGAATTTAGGTCCTCTTCATTTCTATCCTGGTTTTTCTCTCAGTCTTCAGGGAGAAACTTTATCAAGGCTTTTCCTTCCTGAGAATCAGAAGAGCTAGAAACTTATTTCAGCTAAAGTTGAAATTTTTATACAGCTGTGTGTCTGGGATGTTAAGAGAAAAAGGAATAGGAAATATCATGAGACCTGGTGTTACTGCAATAAGCAGTAAGAACTTATAAGACAGGATGATACAATTTAGAATAGTCATACTTTCCTCAAAAAGAAGAATCCCCCAAGCTTCAGGAAGCATGTTATTAGTCCTCTAAGTTTTGCAGACTTAAAACCTCAGGATAGTGAACTCACTGCTTTGCCCAAAATCATGGAGTCAATTTAAAAAACCCAACAAACAAACAAAAAACCCCAAACCCCACATGGAATCAAAGAGCTTTAGGTTTATCACCCGCTGAGTGGGAGTGAAAATGCTGCGCCTTGCTTTAGACCTGGAGTCGATATTCCCTGAGGAAATTCTGTGTTACTTGCTTAGGAAGAAACAGCAGGTGTTGGAAATCCTGAGCATTGAGCAATGGCAGGGGATGAAATCCTTCCCAGCAGAGACCGAGTTCCTGCCCCTCTGCACAGCTCTGAAGGACCTTCACACCCTTCTCCTGTGAACACCCCCCAGCAAGGTGTGCTGTAAGACCCTGGAGTTGTCACCTGCTGGTGGCCATAACCCCAAATGGCACAAGCCAGGCTGGACCCACCAGCTCAGGCACAGTGGCCATCGATTATTGCCCCAGGCACTGTGCCCAGGGCACAAAGCTGCTTGGGCTCTGGGCAGGACACAGAGCAATCCCCACCCCCTGGAGCTTTGGTTGTGCAGAAGCCACTTGTGACAGTAGATGTGCGTCCTCAGGCTCCTGTCTCAGAGAACACTAACTTTTAACTCAGCAGCACCTGTGTTACAGTCAGGGCTTGTGCACCATCAAACGGAAAATAAAAGCTTATTTTAGGCTGAAGAGTGTCACCGCAATTTCCTCACGTGATAAGTGCATATGAAACATATTTTTTTGCTGCTCTAAAATCCTTCTCTCTATTTTAAATACTACACAGTGAAATTTGTTTTGATGCTGCTCTCTAGCAAACAAATTTACCAGTTTTGAGAGTGTTTAAGATGACCTCTTTCCTCCTCCAGATTCTACAGTATATTCACTCTTACTTCAGAGAGGTTGTCAAGGTACTTTATAAATGCGAACAGTAATTTATTTTGCAAATTAAAAAAAAAAAAGTAGTCTCATGAAACACTTTAAAAATAATTATGTTTGTATTACAAATTAGTAAGAAAAATCCAGAAAATTTGTGGGAGACTGAAACTAATTATCTCCTTGGAAACAACCAGTAAAGAACATGGACACCGACATTAAACAACTCCAAAGAAATTGAAAACAACAACAAGAATATTCAGAAGGACAATTGTTCAAATAATTAAAAAGGAAATGAGATAAATATCATACACTGGATAGAATACAGAAAGCATAAAGAGATGAAATTTAAATAAGGGAAAAATAATGCAAAATCCATTTACTGTAATAGCAGGAAAACATGAAGCATCAGTGAAACCCTGATTCTCATAGGTAAGTAGCCTGACTGATGGTAAGATCCCGCTTTTCTTATCTGTAGGAATTGCACCCAAAGGTGCAGTCAAACGATTTCCTATCCTCTGGCTTTGTAATGTTTTGCTTTCTAATTTGTAAGAATTTTTATTAAATTCCTATGATAATCGGAGCTTTTAATACTTTCTCTTTGTGATACACAGAATCTGGGAAACAATTTGTTCATGTAACTAAGAGGCTCTCCATCAACTAACTGTAAACAGACTGGCTACCTTTTTTTTTTAAATTTAAAAAAATCACGCACAAAATAAATAATTTCTTGAAAACAAGATAAGCCATTAACTTAAAATTCATGAGGTTTAAATTAAGTGTGGGAAGGAGGTACTAAAAAACACGAGCAGTCAAAATCTTCTCCGGCTGTCCACAAGGACTGTCCTTTCTTATAGAAAAATCCTGGCATCTCTTGGACAGACATCCCTCCCATAACAAGCTCTGTCTACGCAAAGTCATTTTGACATCAATTTCACCCACACCAGAGGTAGCTTCACCACATCAATCTTCACTCAGTGCTGTGTCATAAAACCCCTGACTCACCCTTACTCCCCTCATTTGTCTGACTCACTGACTAGCAGGGACTGGGAATTTTACTGTGACAAGCCTATTCAATGGAAATCAAAGCACTTTGCCTAACCCAGATGCTTTATAGAGGAAAATCTTTGTTATGTCAATGTTTTATGTTTTCTATTTCAGGATGCAAGGAAGAAAGGAAGACTTTGGAGACAATTTGATCTGAAACAAAACACTGTTGTGTTTTTAAACCAAACCATGGCCCTTCATTTTGGGCTGGATTCACCAATATTCTGTTTCCCAGAGCTGCCACAACACCTCAGCAGAGAAATTTGCTCCTTCTAGAGCTCACCTTTTCCCTGTAGGCACCTTTGTTGAGCTCCAGCTACATTTACTCCCCACAGCAACCCCTCCAATTAAGCTCTTAAACACTGTCTGACTCATAAGATTGCAGTGCCTGAGAGAGGACGTAGTTTGAGCCCAGAACCGAGCCAAAGCAGACAAGGACCTGATTTTTAGTTTTAATAAGGCACTGGGTCCCACACAGGCAGTGTAACATCATGCCTAAAAACTTTCGAAAGTTCAAGGTTTTTTAGAGTTTTCCACTCTAAGAATAACTTTTTTTTCCTCTTAATCCAGGAAAAAAACCTCAATTTTGAAATCACGATCTTCAAGCTCCTTCACATCACTTTGGTTGCCATCCAACTTTTATGCCCTTACTGTCATTCACAATGACCCTTAGCACACCCACCCTTCTCCATCCCTCTGTCCTCCCCGAATGCACCCATTGTCATTTCTCCCACCCATCATCTCCCCCAACCCAGCAAGAATTCCTGGGGGGTGAAGCACCCGCGGGCAGCAACTGCAGCCGCACCTCAGCCTGAGTTAGGGCTCTAAAATCAAAAACAGAGCTACAAATCTCGGTCCCAGCCTGCTGGGAGAGAAGGGAAAGCTGGTTTACCCTGCAGATTTGGGAAGATGACTAGAAAGAAGGAGCTGGAGTACAAGGCAAACTCTTAGAGGTACTTGCTCGGCAGGGAAGCAGATGTGCTTTGGACCAAACCTCGGCTGGGTGCAGCACGAAGAGAAACCGGCACAAAGAGGAGGCAGGAAGGATGAAGTAATTGCTGATCTTTACAAGCCCTATGTAAAATACCATTCATAATGGTGATGACAGTCACTTTCTGCAGACAGGCACAAAGGGCTTTTTCTTCCATGGCACTCTGACAGTTTAGGCAGGAAGAGAGAGGTGGCTAGTGGAAGCAAATTGTCAGCGATCTGTCACCGAAGAGCAGATTGCTTTTCCCCTCCCAAATTTTCCCTCCTGGGTTAAGATTAGTGTCTATTGAAACCCAGGGTTCTGTTCACCACTGGCCAGCACCCACAGAGATGAAATTTATTTATCAGATCTCTCTAAACAACTAGCTGAAGCTCACATCACTCTGACCTTAGGAAGAGGAGGAGCGGCCGTTGCCAAATTCCAGAGAACAAAGCAGGCTGTAAAATAAAGCTCCATAACGAAAAATCATTAAAGCTATTTTTCTGCATGCAGGCTGCTCTAGCAAAAATTAAACCCAATGCAATCACAGGGGAATTAAGGCAAATAAAATTACTGTAAATAAATTACTACTCTTAAAACTACTTCGATTATTCTATATTTAGCCACGTGTACAATAACAGAAATTAATCTGAGAAGAAAAGATTCAGTTACACATGAAATGTTGTTGCAGAGTACCAAGACTTTCCGAAGGCAAGGGAAAGTCTCCTTTTTTTTATTTGACTTTGTTTTGATAATCACTTTGCTGTTTACCCAGGTCTAATGTCATCTTCTTTGCAGAATGCTAAGATCCATGTGGAAAACAGAAATGGCTGCTAATTATTTCTTTCTAAAAGAAAACAAGAGAATGAAATATCTTGTGTAATTGACTTTGAAAAATGCCAAGAAAGTTTGTTCTCTTTATAGCCAAAGTTGAAGCAAATTATTTTCTTGAGGGCTGATACAGGGGGTGGGAAGAACGTAAGTTTCCATTTAATTTCCAGGTGCACACACACCCTGTCTTTAGTTGTCAAAAGGCAGCCTTTCCATGAGAGGCTACAACAAACAGGTGAAAAAAGCAAAGCCTCTGTCATGGGGGCTCTGCCTTTGTTCTGTATTTGTGCCATGCCCAGAACACTGAAGCTCTGCCTTCTAAGCTGGATATAAATAATCACGGAAGGAAATGAAAGAATAACATGAAAGAAATCAAATACACAGGTTACTTGAAAGAAAGGATAAAACTGTATTTCTGCTGTTTAACCCTTATTTGTCTTGCTCTTGATGCTGCCTAAGGAAGTTATTTTATTACAAGTCAGCAATATTTGCAATTTTCATGCTGCCTTCTCGGCAGCGTGTCAAAGGTAGAACCAATGGAGCATTAGACACATATATATTTATATAGCAACCACACTCTGTAACAAAACAGCTCAGTTTCCCACCGTGGAGCACGGCCTGTTGTCACACAGCAGAGCCCATGAGGGCCAGGAGTTACATAGATCAATATATTGAAATTCTCAAAGCATTGACAAGAAATCGAGCCATTTGTGCTTGCCAGGGACCATGGCAGCCTTTGATATCTATATATAGCATCCAGAAACCCAAAATGTCTCCTTGATCTCTAGGAGAAGAACGAGAGCAAGGTGCCAGCCCACCTGCAGGCCAGGTCCCTGTGGGTGGCCGATGAGCTGCTGCTCACCAAGCCCAGCCCTCCAGCCTCAACAAATGCTGTACTTCAGTGCCAGCACCCTGCAAAGCTGCATCAGACCCTTATAGCCCAGCACAACAGGGAACATCTTTCTCCCAAAAGTTACTGGTCTTATCCCTTTTAACAGAGCCACCAAAGAAAATGTCAGCAGTTTCCCTGGATTGGTGAAGCCCCAACAGCAGCAACAGCATTCTCTTGGAAATGATCCACCATCCATGGAAACAAGACAACATTTAAACTTGCCTGGGTGTCTTGTGTGCGCAGGTATTCACGTGGTGCATAACAACACGTGGCAATTAGATACAGTGTTGAAGTACAGATCTGGGCAGCCAGCTAACCACCACGTGTGGCAGTGGAGGAAGGAAAACGTGCTCCAAGTACAGTCACTTCATTTCCATCGCACAGGGAACATCCCGAACTGAATGCGTGAGAGAAGAGCAACCACCGCCCACCCAGAGCAGAGTTTGCCCTACACGGTATGATCAATGGATAAACACACAGATTGTGTATTTATTAGATTGTTAATTTTCAATTGGAAATGGCAGAAAGAATTAATGGGATGGCCACAGTCATCTACATATTTTGTATCACAGTATCTCAAGCAGCACTTCCAGATCTTCCTCCGCTTTTGCTGCTCTGTAGGAAAAATAACATGAAAATGCAGACGAGAATGAAAGCTGGCTGCATTCAGAGGGGTGTATAGACATTTTCTTGAAAGTATGGCAGGAAAACTTTGCCATATAGTTGTACCAATATTGCTAAGAGCAGAGCTACAGAGTAAAAATATATTGCTGTTGTGATTTTACAATGTCATGTTCCCTGACTGAGAAATACATTAATGACAACATGCAGAAAAGGTGGAAAGAGACAAAGTAATGTCTCTGATTTCACCAGATGACTGGAAACCTACAGAAAGGAAAGGTTAAAATGTCACAGTGCCTTTTTATTTTTTGTAGAAGAACCTGGCAGAGGCACTTTTGCTGTTGGTACAATTGCTGATCTGCAACTGACATGAGGTTCCAATGGAGTTATTCCCAAATCATCCATGTGCAAAGAAAGCATCTGTGTTCTGTTTTCACCAGACCACAGTGCTAGCAAGCGAGACGCCAAAGAAAGGAAATGCTACAGCATCATCACTTTGCATTGAAGACAACAAGGCTATTTCAGAAGACAGCAAGCCTGATATTAGCTCATATTATAATCAAAACAAATCAAGCATGGACGATTTGGATCACCTCACCAGGCTTTATACGCGAAGGAGGAAAATTTGGTGGTAGCCAGTGGTAATACGATTCTGATGTGCTGCGCTGAATGGCTACATTTGTCATTTAGCATTCAGAGTTCCCAGACTCAAATTCTGCAATGGCCCCTGATTGCTGATTGTTTCTGGAGAAGTAGTCAACAACTTAGCTAAATAAATGATAATACAGTGGCTTTTCAATCTACAGTTTGTATTGGATTTCAAGCATTTGAGATGGAAATACCAACCTGCTTGCAGCTGCTGCACTTGTTGAACAGCAGAGATCAACAAAAGATCAACACTGGCACTCGCAGCACACAGTAACAATGTAAAAGTGAAGATGTACATCCAAGTATTACGTTAAAAAAAAAAATCCTTCGGAAATAAAATATAGCCTAAAAAGCCTGAATCGTGAAGCAGTTCAACACGAATGGTTACATCAACACAGTCACAAAATCTGTAATATAGGAGAAAAATCCATTACAGGTACAAAATGTATGTCTCTGCATTGATCCCAATGAAAAAAAAGAATAAGAATTATATTTGACCTATGGCTAAAACATAAGAGTATAACTAATCACAATACAATAATCTATGCAAGAAAAAGAAACAGAACTAAGGAGAGAAATTAAGACAGACACATAATAGATGAGAGAAGAAGGTGATAAATCAAAGGGTAAATCAAAAACCCTCACACAGATCTTTTAACTCAGCAAATTTAATGAACATCTTTGAGTTTTATGAATTTACCAAGGAAACGCTGCTGAAGATCTGAGATGAAAACACTTCTAAGTATATTACAGGCCTAAAGAATGTGAAGGAAGCAGCAGAAGAAGCCAGAAAAAATTCAGTTGCAAACTGTGTCCTGTGAGGAGCTGCTAAATGGAGCTGGAAGCTCAATGTGATGGCTACAGCACAAGGGCCTTAATCCACATTTGCTGATGCAAGCCTTGAACTCTGAATGATGGAGACAGATCATTTGTCTGGCTCTTTTGAAATTCCCACTGCCAGTCTGTGGGCCTCTGATCAGGCAGGGAATGGCATTTTTCTCACTGAATACCTAAGCCAAAGTCATCGTGTCAGGGGCTAGGAGGGGCTGCTGCTGATGCAAGACGTGTGTTTGGATTAATAAACCCAGCAATTTCACCTCCAAATAGAAACACTGGCCCAAATGCTCTGGCCAAGCGCGAGTTCCTACATGCGTTCTTCCTACCTCAATTTTCCCTGTGGTTTTAATTGAAAGCTGTATTGCTTACTGTCCATCCTAAAATATTGACTAATTCTGCTGTGCCCTGCTGGACAGCTGCTGTGTTATGGCCCAGAGGTAATTGATGGAGAGATCCCCCCGTTCCCCACACTGGCTGCTCCGCTGGGGGACAGAATGTCTTGCTTAATGCTTGCAGAGCACTCGGAGATCCTTAAATGAAAGGCATAAGAGCACAAAATACCATCATCATTAGCTGTAAGGGCCACCGCAGAGCAATGGAAAAATATTCCTTCTCACTGCCCATCTGGGGTTTTGCACACTGCCCAAGCAGTGCTCCCACCCCCTGCCAGCTCAGAGAGCAAGAGATCAAATCTGTGCCTCTGGCATAATAGTGCAGAGTGCTAATTACGGAACTACCATAAAACATCTGCTGTAACGCATAACTATAATTCCTTGGCATGCACAAATACAGCACCTCTGTGCTCAGGGCACAGTGCTGGAAGCAAATCCTGGGGTCCAGAGCACCAGTGGCCCTCGAGGGTGTGTCCTGGAGCCCAGGAGAAGGGAGGCAGAGGCGCAGGGAAAGGCACCCCCCCCCCCAGTGCATTCCCCTCCTGCAAAGGGAAGGCTCCAGGCTCTGCACCCACAGAAATGCAGCAGCAAAGCCCTGGAAGCTGCCACCTATCCCTTCCCAGAGCAAGGGCAACTGCCTAAAAGGGAAGTAGGGCTCTGCCAAGGAATGTACAGAAAGGCACCTTCCTTTCACAGCCCAGGGTCACCCAGAATTTATTGCTTGTGTGACACTGTGCACCCTCACCCTACCAGGAGATGTCTCAGAGAGGTTTGGTGTGAGAATTAGTTTTCCCCAAGGCACGCCTGCCCATGGCCAGGCATTCCTTGTTGCCACCACAAAGATGTGCATAAATAGGATGTCTTTGCCCACCTGCAGGAGGCATAGACAATCAGCACATTAAGAATTAAAATAAAACTTCTGTTCTTATTCGTTTGGAAAGGGCTACTTCTCATTAGTGCTCTGAGTCAGCAGTTACTGACTGCAGGGACCAAGAGTACTCACACACCAAAAAAGATGCTTTCTCGTTTTTAGGATTGGAAAGATGCAGACCCCATCCTTCCAGTACAGCTCTCTCTTTTAAAGGACTTAGAATAGCCTATATAAAAACTCATCCAGTATATCAGGCTTATAAACAGGAAGATGAACTCCATCAGGATGGAGTCCCCAGGAAAGTCATCAAATGCTCCCTTATTCCCAGCTGATGTACAGGGATCTGAAACAGTGACACAGAATGTGCCTGCACTCTGCACCAGGATCACAGGGAGAAATTATCTGCTGCAAACTCTCTGTTACCATGAAGCTTCTTTGCGCTGCAGCCCTGATGTGCCAGAAAATATGTGCTCCAGTGCCTGCATGAAATACGTGTCCTAGCCCATTACATCTCTCTTTTCATCAATGAAGAAACAGAGCAATCATTGCTACTATTTTAAAATAGTATCACATTTTAAGCACCAACACTAAAGTAAATGTGTAACAGGACCCAAACCCGGACTCTGCTTTGCAAGAAAGTAAGAGAGAAACGAAACCATTCATTCCACAATAATAATTTGTGTGCTGACATGAACATGCTAACTCTGAAGACAATAAGGCCAAAAAAACCCAACCCTACAAACAACAGAAAACCTCAAACAAACCCAAAAACTAAACAAAGAAAAAGACCAAAAAACCCCCCAAAAGACATATAATGGCTTTTCAGTAGTCCTGTGAGCAAATCCTGTGAAAAATACAAAAGTGCATTGAGCTGTCCTGCTAATATCTTTACAGCAAAAACAGAAATGTAGACACTTATCCTTCCACAATGGTACAAGAGGAAGTATATATAAAAGACTCTTCAGTCTGAAATAGATAAATAGAAATGAAACACTGCTTTTGATGCAGGGCTAATCAGAGAAATTGGAGGCTTTTGTGTGCTGAGTTTCTTGGATTTGTTTTGTCTGCATAGAAGCACCTTCAGAAATTCAATATTAAAATAAGAAGCTTTCTCAATGACAAAATTAAGTATCCAACAAGACTGGCACCCGGAGGTGGCTGAGCACTGGAAGCCTGACCAGGGCAGTGGTCACAGCACCAAGCCTGGAAGAGTTCAAGAAGTGTTTGGACAACACTCTCAGGCACATGGTGTGACTCTTGGGGTGTCCTGTGCAGGGCCAGGGGTTGGACTCGATGGGTCCCTTCCAACCCAGCATTTCCTATGACTCTATTATGTGTTCTAATATCTCTGCTGGCTACAACAGATTCATCTGAAAAGTGTAACTACACAAATTCTACCTAAAAAACGTGAGGAGCACACCAGACCCTTATAACTGCATTATACTATCACTGCATTTAGAAGGGAGGCACTGTTGGGAAATTTCAGTAGTAAGTTGAAACTGTGAATAAATATTAATAATATATTAAAAAATATAATAACTTTCTCTAGTTGCTACACAACTGTTACTGTCATTCATCTCTCAAATTTATTCTCATTTAAGAAATGTTGTGATCTCTCTTTGTTTGAGGTAAAATAATATTCTTAAATAGAGTATAGAAATGTGGCTGTACTAAACACTTCTACCATTCAAATCAAAAGTATCTAGAGTAAATTAGACACCATCTGAAAAAAAAAGCTGTAACTTTAGCAAAGTCAGTAACAAGCATAGGAAGAAAATAGTAAAATACAAATACATTTTTCTTCTTTTCTGAGGGAGGATTACTGGTGCTTCCTGAACACCTCTCAGTTTATTCTGCTGACACAAAGGTCCTTCCCTTCCATCTTTTAATATTAGATTTTGGGAGATTCAATTGACCACAGTGCTCCATTGCCTAAATCAGTCAGCAACACAGCGTGAAAGAAGTCAAGAGAAAAAAAGTATTTTAAAAGGTGTTGCTTCCACAAAACCCAGAGATAAAGAGATTTATTACTTCTGTCCTCATCACTGACCCGATTCTACTGAAGACTGCCTATGATGGTACATGTGTGTACATGAGAAAAATCAAAAAAGTTAAAAAGATCTTGTCTTAGAACAGTATATGTGGGAAATTCATCTGGAAAAGGTCTTTGGGACTGCATGGATTTAGAGATGTTACTGTGTTACTAACTCTTTCTTCAATTAATCAGTGATATTGAGTTTTTTCCAAAGAGGCTGGGAGGAGAATGGATCGAGAGCAGCCCTGACTGGGGGCGTTGGTCGATGAGAACCTCACCATGAGCCAGCAGCGTGTGCTCACAGCCCAGAAAGCCAAAACCATCCTGGGCTACATGCAGAGCCAGCAGGTGAGGGAGGGGATTCTGCCCCTCTGCTCTTCCACAAGTCCCCACCTGCAGTGCTGCACCCAACTCCGTGGGATCCTCACCACAGGAAAGATGCGGAGTTGCCGCAGCGAGTCCAGAGGGACACGAAGGTGATCAGAGGGCTGGAGCACCTCTGCTGTGAAAACAGGCTCAGAGCTGGGGCTGCTCAGCCTGGAGAAGAGACAGCTCCATGGAGACCTTATAGCAGCCTTCCAGGGCCTAAAGAGGGTTTACAACAAAGGTGGAGAGGAAATTTTCCCCAGGGTAGGTAGGGACTGGACAAGGTGGGGATGGCCTTAAACTCAAAGAGGGCAGATTTAGATCACGTAGCAGGAAGAAATTCTTTCCTGTAAGGGTGGTGAGACACTGGGACAGTTTGCCCAGAGAAGCTGTAGATGCCCCATCCCTGGAAGTGTTCCTAGGCCAGGTTGGACAGAGGTTTGAACACACTGCTCTAGTGGGAGGTGTCTCTGCCCACAGCAGAGGGTTTGGAACTAGATAACCTTCAGGGTCCCTTCAAACCCAAACCATTCTGGGATTCCATGATATGAAAAAATACACAGATGTGAAACAAGAACAGCATATTTGATGGCTGTGCTAGAATGAAAAAAAAAAAAAGGGGGGAAAAAAATATAAAATTGTTTAAAGCATCTTGTAGGATCTCTGCTTGGAAATGTGATGTCAGCCCTGTGGCCCTTAAGGCCACAGACCGTATTTTGCTTCAGGTCTTTGGGATTCTTCCAGACACAAGGAATTTATCAAAGCCTGCAGAAACTGTATAAGCAGCTTGACACTGAATCCTGTGAGCCACTGAGTATTAAGGGAGATCAGTACATTCCTTAAAGTTACTTTTGAGAATTCTTGATTTTCTTTACAGAATGTAGAGAAGTTGAGTGATTTCAACACAAATCTATCCAGCAAGAAAAAAAAAACCCAGATAAATAGAGAGTAATTTGGGACTGAAAACTGAAAAACTGACAATTCTTAAAAACAAAAGTATTGAGAAGGACAACAAAATTAGCACAGCAAATTTGATAAAGAAGGCCAAAATACTCAGAGCACTGCTAGATCATACACTCGCAGGGATGAGATAAGCCTGAAGAAATTCTGGAGAGCTAACAATTGCTTAAAGAAATTATAACAAAGGCACAAAACCAAATTAACCCAGTATAAAGGAGGGACAGAGAATTTAATTAGACCCCTGTTGTGTAAACCAAAAGTTCTTCATTGACTTCATTTTAGAGGAATCTACACAAGATGACTATGGATGGTAATAAGAAGAGCTTTAATATGTAAGGGGAATGTGAAGCACAGCTTACTAGCCAAGAATGTAAAAGGTAACGAGGAATCATCCTAGAAGCACACTAACATGAGGTTAAAAAAATGAAAATACTGACCTCTTCATAGTGAGAGGATGCCCACAGAGCTGAAGCACTGCATGCCTTCTTAGCTGTCAGTCTTCACTAGAAAAATTATGCACAATTCAAGTTGGCAGCAAAAAGCTAGAGAAGGGAATAAACAGCTCAGAGAGACTTATGATTTGCTTGCAGATTTAATGAGCCTGATAAACTCCATTTTGGGGAATTTAAAACACCTGAAAGTTGGAAGGACTTTCCCGTTAATGGCTAGTTTTTTCAGGATCTCTGGGAAGTGGCACAACTCTAGAAAACTAGAAGAAATCAAATATAAAACGTATTTCTGAGATAGAAAAGAAAAATGGTACAAATTACACATCAGTCACCTTAACCTACTATGTGAAAACCTATCAGTAGAATCAAACAACTTGTAAGATCCAGCAAGAAAACAAGGAGTAGGGAAATTGTGAAGAAAACTTCTTACCAAATCTATCCAGTATCTTTATCTGGTGATATAGAGGTCTTCTGACCTTAACTTTACTGTGACATGGAGACTGGTAAATAATGCACTGACTTTGTGCTGCTTATAGGAAAGTCACAGGAAACACCAGGAAACCATTTAGCATATATATATATATATATATATATATNCTCATATACATACATACATATATATATATATATATATATATATATGTATGTATGTATATGAGGGCCTTTTTTGTCCCCCTTGAGAACTGCTTTCTACACAGACAGCTACAGTTCAAAACAAAATAAAAAGATTGCACAAACTCAGCCTGGAGAGGAACCTGCTAAAACCCAGACAAATACATGGCATTACAGGGGATCACAGAAGGAACATGAATCAACAGTCTCATTCTCTAGCTAAAAAGGTGGACATAGAAACAGGATTAGAGACAGCAGCATAAACTGCACCACTTCTGCCTTCCCCAGCTTTCACAAATTTTGCTGGAGCAATGGGTTCAGCTTTGGGTGTCGCCCAACAAAAACACGTGGGCTGCTTGCAGATATTCCCGGGGATCAGAGGTCCAAGACTCATAACCTGCAAGGAAAGGTTGAACAAATCGGGGCTGCTCACTGAAAATGTCTTCAAGTAAATTAAAGGCTTTTGCAGAGAGAGAAGGAATAGTTTATCCTCCCTGTCCATGAAGGAAAAACCAAGAAACAACAGGTTGAAACTGCAGCCAGGGAAATCCACTTTCCATCACCAGAATTTTTTAAGAACAGGCAAGAGAAGCATTTCTCAGGAAATGCAGACAAACTTTGTCTTGTCATTTTCTGCAATGCCTTCCCTCAGGGCATTCTGAAATCCCTTTAAACCCTATAATCTATGATTTGAAGTCAGTTCCCTGCCCATTCAAAGAGTTTACTAAGTCACAATATTTCCTTTTGCTACTCTGAGAAAATGTGATGAAAATACTTTTAAAAAGGTTATATTTTTTGGTAACTTGCCTAATTAATATGATTGCCAGATATGAATAAGACAGGATTTGCTGGAGCGATTTGGGTCATGGTCTGTTTGTGATGAGACTTTCCACTTCTACTGTGACATTTACTGGTTGAGGAAAACCTCATAGAAATAATACAAAAAAAAAAAAAAGAAGCAAAAAGAAAGTAACATTTTTCAAACATTGACCGTACTGACCTCAGAATGATTTTTTGTTTCTTACAAAGGCAAAAAGCAAAGTTCTCTGCTGCGGGAAGCAGCTTATTTTTGTTATTATTTAACTGATTAGAAGCTCCTGTGTCCAATCTTGTGGTAATCACCACTCAGTCCTGAACATTTCACCCAATCACTGAGATATTGCCTAAATGGGAGTGTGTTTTCTCTTTCCTATCACTTAGGTTAAAGTAATATCTAAAACACTGTTTGATTTTCTAAAGTTATTCATATGCAGAACCCTAAGAGAGGGTCACCCAGAGCATACCACTACTGGATATCAAGGGATCTGGCAAACAAAACTAAATCAAATTTACAAGGAACAGAAAACAAGAACATACACCATGCCAAAGAGTCTACTGTATCTCCCACCACATTCCCTTGTTTGAAATGCTGCATTCACAGCTTCTAAATATTCTAAATTTCCTCCACTCTCCCCTGGAGGTTGTCTCAATACACGCTTGGTAAATGTCGCAAAGGAATATATCCAAAATATTTTTTATATGAAAAAAGAAAAACTAAAGAGTTGGCTCTCTGCACAAGAAGGAGTAATTTTCATACAAGAGTAGATACCATCTAAAAGCTTTTAAAGATTTCCTGAATTTAAAAGTTTGGAACAAATGTCTCATATGTTTTCTTTCTTCGAAGGTGAAGAGAATGTACAATCAGTAATATCAGCATGAAACTCTTTCCAAGTACCTCCTTCCCTAAATGTATACCAAGATGACCCCTTTTTTTAACACAGTTTACCTGCAAATAAAACAGTGTTCCTAAAAACATACTGCACTATCATATGCATAAAGTTTACTTGGAACAATATCATTCCAAAAATTTTCAGAAACACTTGAACAAAACCCAAAAAAATCCCATTTAACTGTAACAAAATATTTTGTTCAATGGAAATGAAATGTATTCTGATGATACTGTCGGTTATACGTCAGCTCTAAAAGATGGCTCCATGATGGTGTTAACTACTGGAAAATTTCTTACCCTCCCACTACTGAAATACAGGTTTTTGGGGAATGGTGCTCTCAAGATTCTCCACTCCTTGTAATTAACTCTTCAGCTGGTCATTCCTACCAGGGCAAGAGGACCATCAGGATTCAGAGACTCTGCCTCCTTCCCATCAACTCCCACAGCAGAACTGTACTGGGGATGTCTCTATCCAAAAAAAAAAAAAAAAAAAACC
>VXBT01011835.1:182560-483195 GCA_013400235.1 Oriolus oriolus
AAAAAAAAACCACCAAAAAACAACTCCATTCTTCTGCTATCGCTGTACCTCGTTGTATCTCGTGGCACAGAACATTTGCTGGAATGCAAAGACATGAAAGATCAGGAGGACTGCAAGGGTGCTGACAGCTGTACTGGGATAAGGTAATGTGAAAATTCGTGAAACCACTGAGTGAGACACGGTGGAAAAACACAGGAAAATTTTGACAGAAGAATATATTATCTGAAAGAGCGCGCTTGTTGAAACAGTGAGTGACAGGGTTGCCAAGGAGAATTAGATGGCTGGGTCACTGACCAAATAAAGGGAAAGTTTCATGGTTATAAGATTACACATGACTAATGCAGGGATGAGAATGGAATTTGCTCAAGAGGAACAGTGTAAAACTAGCAGGAAATTATGCAAGACAGCAATGGCACACACCTGTTCAAGCTGCAGGCTCAGAAAAACACCAACCAACAATTTATTACTAGCTTATATAGAAGATGAAGCCAAATAATAACCCAGAGACATCCGGATTAAAATCAATTTGCAATGAGTTTCTAGTCTTGAGAAACTGTAGACAACGAGAAAGAAATGAAGATTAATCTAACTGCTTTAAGAACATAAAAGTATTACACAGAAAAGGGAGATCAAGAAATATCAGACTGAAATAGTCTACATCCATCTTTAGTACAAACCACCACCAGTTGGTCCCAGTGCCAGCACATTTACTGGCCAGGGGGCTCCACTGACTCCTATAATGATTCCACCAGTGAGAATCTGCTGGAAGCTTGGTGGGAGAAGGAAGCAGAGATTCTGGTTTAGCTGCAAAAATTAGGCATATCAGAGAGAGCAGGCACATAAAGAAGCTGTGCTTGCTCTGAGACAGAGGAAATGAGAAAAGCTCTGAGTTGGGGATCTGGCTGGTGCAAGAGGTGGTTTGCTTTGTTAGCCCCTCTATGATGGAAATGGTGGGAGATAGCAGGAAAGAAAAAGTTGAAACAGCTTAAGAAAAGATGACAAGAAAACAGAATTAAGATGAAATGTGACAGGGAAGATAGCAGAGAAAGGAAAAAAAAGAGGTAAGGAGAAGATGCAAATAGGAACTGACAGCAAGGAGCTGTTTGGGATCATAAATGAGCTTCGTGGAAAGCAGTGTTGCACTCACTGGGCTGGAGCCACTGAATTACGGGATTATACCCCCAGAACTCAGCACCACAGAATCCCCTCCCAGCTACCCAAGCAGCTCTAGACTTATTACCCTCTACATTACCCTGCCTTTCTTAGCCTGTCCTTGTAAAAGCACTGAAGTCAATGCTGAATGGAAAATTAACCATGGCTCTCTCCCTCTTCTTCTCGTTTCTCATTAAATTAGAGGGAAAATGTAAATGTTTTATTTTTTTCTCCTACTTTGCCACTTGTTGACAAGTCAGGAGTTAACAGTGAGAAGACTTCATTCAGAGCTTTGTGCTCTTGCTCCTGAAGCCAGCAGTCTTCACAGGTGTAGTGGGATCTATTCAAACTGCTGCAGTTTTTCATTCAGCAAGGGCTTTGACCCATGCCCATGAAACACAAAGGAAAAACTAAAAATGAAAGGCAAGAGGGTCCTTTCTGAAAGCATTTCTTTCCAGAGTTTAGAAGTATTCTATGCTAAGTTCAGACAAGGGCAAACCTTTCCTAGGACAATTTTGAGAACTTGAACATGGAAACTCTGGAAACAGAAAATTCACAAGGTTGTATATGAAGTTTGCTCCACACAATTCAAGAAAAATATTGGTGAGCACTTCTGTTTTTCAAGGTGGTGAGAACAGAGTTTGGCTTACTCAGCCTTCAGTGGGTTTCTTTATTTCACATTTTTGTTTCAGAGTGTGACTAAAAATACTACAACTCCTCAAATGCAGACAGCAGACGGTTCTAGGTCCAGCTATTGAACAGAAGAGGTTCAGGAGAAATGCAATTTGTGGAACACAAAGACCATGCTCATCTTTGCTTCATCTAGTTTCTTTCTGTATTTCATCAGGTCTCTTGTCACAGAAATAAAAGAAATGGACACCACCTGTGTGGTTCTTCTATTCCAGTACATTTTTGAGGCAGGAAAAATGAATGGTATGAGACAGGACATTTCATTCAGCTAGCTACCTCCATTTTCACAGAGGTGGGATCATACATTTAGGCATGTAATTTCAGACCAAGAGTTCTCATATCCATTCATCATTTTAAGGATTCTAGGATTTATTCCATGTCATTACTCTCAGCCTCAGGACTGAGGTTTGCATGATGCCCTGACTCTCCCTCCTCCTTTCCTCAAATAATCATGGACTACAAAATGTTTTAAGAGGTAAAAAACTCATCCTTCCCAAAGCAAAAATCAACTCTTAAAAAAAGTGCCAGATTTGATTTATTGGAGTGCAGTCTGAGTCAACCACAGGGCACAGATTTTTGCAGCAGGCTGGCTTTTAGCAGATATGGTGCTTGGCTCTGCTGTTGTCTCTCTTTTGCTGTGCAGTGCTTGAAGTAGTGCATACAGCTATGGCAAATTATTCTTTTTGTTTCATGGGTTTTCAGTGTAAAGCAACCCCACTCAGAATTCAGCAGGAGCAGGTCCAGATCCATCACATCTTGCTCTCTCACACAGAGGATCTTGGTCCCAGGTGAGACGCCTGACCTCCCACCCTCATGACCCAACTCATCACTGTTTCTGCAAACACCTCCCTTGGCAAAACACTCCCAAGGAAATCTTGATTTTTGTTAGAACTCTGAGTCTGTCTTGCCCAGCATAGGGATACTAGTCTTACACCTATGAGGATGCTGAAAAAACATCACCTGGAAGAGACTAAATCCTCCAAATCCTATTCCCCAGTAGGGAATTTCCCAAGAAGATGGAGCTGGGAACATCTGGGTGCCACTCCGGGCTGGGCAACTCCCCTAAGCATGGTTCCTGACCTTGACTAGAAACGATGTGGTCTTTTTCTCTCTTCTGTAAAATCTCTCTTCCCTCTATTTCTCCCCAGAGCTCTGGAAGGTCTGCTCTTGTGATGAAGCACATGGAGTGACATTCTGCTACCATGAAAGTCAACAGCAAAACTCTCAGTGGTTAATTAGAATTGGCATTTAGTTTAACTTTTACTTTACTTTTTAGTAGAGAGTAACGCTCTACTTCTCCAGGGGTAGGGAGAGCAGGGAACACAAAATTCCATGTTATAGACACTTACACTGTCTACATACTACACAGTTTGGCAACAAGGAAAACTTATGTTCCTTCATTTTACATTCCATCATTCCCTTAAAATGTAGTTAATCTTCTGTTGTTTTGGGGGTTGAGCTTCTTTTTTGTTTTGCCTTTTTTTTTTTCAGAATGCCAAACCACATTTAAGCAACCATAAAGGCTCTTGAAGAGCAAGGCCCTTTATCTCTCCACAGAATTAATATAGAACAGGTTCCTTTCCTGTGCAGCTGGAGACACCCACTTATAAGCGAAAGAGTGGCTCATTCTCCTCAGCCAGCCAATTCTCAGCCAAGAACTTAACAAAGGGAAATAATTTTTGTGTTTGTTTGAAGTGTTATTCCCCATGTCTCATCATATATTCGTGTTACTGCATAGGACCAACAGAAGACAAACCCCACTCCACAGAAGTAAAAAATAATATTTTCACAGTTCTTCTCCCTCTCCTCAGGAATTGCACACTGATTATTACAGAAAAATATATTAAGAGCTAAATGTTACAACAGGGAGTCAAGTTGAAGGGAAACACTCTTTCCTCTGCCCACACACCCTTTTCTGCTTCGAGGGCATGAATACCTACTCCTACTGTCTGGGAAGAGAAAAGAGGGGGTATGGGAGGGAAATAGAAGCTGTGGGGTGAACCAAGCAACTCTTCCCACTTTAGACCAAGCAACTCTTCCCACTTTAGCTGCTGAAGTGATGCCTGCAGGTCTCTGCTCCCCCTCTGCCTTCACCTCTGAGCACTCACACCACTCCTCGTGGGAGCTGGTGCCTGCAGATCCACGCCTCGGCTCATCATCCGCGTGGGAGCAGGGGGAGCAAGTCTGCAACGAGCCAGAGGAAAATCCTGAGGGAAAGAAAAGGCAAAAAAGAGATTGATGGCAGGGGAAGGACAGTGAATGGAAAGAGCACTGGGACTCGTGAGATAAAGAGCAAAGGATAAACTGAGTGAAAATAAGGGCAAAACACGGATGAGAATAAGGCTTTTGAAGAAAAAAGGGTGAGACTTGGAAGAAGAGAATGAAGAATCCCAACAGATCATGAAAATGTTTCAGGGTGTTAAAGACTTCTCCTTACTCCACCCCATTTTTTCTGGTTTTAACAAAATTATTACTGGAGGAAAAAGACAAAATTTGCAAGACCAAGTAGGAGCAAACTAAAGGCCACAACATTTAAAAAAAAAAAAAAAAGTAGGAAGGGACAAAACATGCCTTTTTTTAAAGCAGAGAGTGAAAAATAAACTAGGGGAGTGCACCTGTGGTTCAGAACTCTTTTTACCTTTCTTTTTACCAATGATAAGAATTTAGGCTGAAAATGACTCCACTGATATGAAGTAGTTTGTGTGACAGTAGATGTTATCTGAGGTCCAAGAACACAAACACCAGCTCCCCAGCTGCAATAATGCAATGGACAGGAATTTACGTCATTGAGGCAGTGACTTGAAAACGTTGAAAGTACTATGATGGATATCTTTATACTCCATTTCCTAGAGGCTAAGCAGCAGTGTATAGATGCAGAAGGGAATTTTCTCTTTAACTGAGGAAAAAAAAACCCCAGAACCCAACAAACAAAATCAGCAGGAAAAACATAATCCACTGTGCATTCTCAGCTCTGCTTGTTTTTCTTGGAAAAAGCAGAGTAAATAATTTCTGTTCTCAAGAACAGCTTTAGTCAGACTCAATTCTGTCTCAGGTTGTACAGTCACACAAGGGAAATCAACCTCAAGCTACCTGGCTTATCAGCATGTTTTAGAAGTGAAAAGAGTACTCGCTGACTGTCCCCTTGGCATCCCTCCTCCAACCCTCTGATGAAAGCAGCCGAGCAAACAAGAGCTGGGAAAAAAGTTTGCAATTTATTTCACTAGGCTAGCATTAAATCCTTGCCCCCTTCAAACAAGCAGGATGAGCAATGATTCAGAGATTTTTTTCTAGATCACAGTGACTCCTGGACCTTCTTACTCATACAGTATTTCAGGCTACCCCCTAAAATGCAGCTGTTTTTGCTCAACATTAAGATCAGTTCCATTGCTGCTCTCTCGAGCCGAGATGGACAGATATGTTCTTTGATTTCTTGACCCAGGCTATTATTCAGTATAAAGAAACACTACAACACGCTATGAATTTGAGGTAATTACTGAGATGCCAAAAGGAACTAAAGAGATTATCGAACACATGTTTTAGCCTTGTTTTGAAAACAGTACACAATTTTCTTATGCTTATTTGCACAATAAAGGAAAGCAAATGGGAAATGTAGTAGCAAGTTTTATCTCTGCTAAAAGGTTCACTCTTTTTTCCTCATTTGTTCAATGCATGATGAAGATTTCTGTCTCAAATTCATGGTATTTTTTCTTGAAGAAGTTTGTTATCAGTTGTATTAATAATAACATTCATTGTTACAAGTCACCTGTACAGGTAGATCTCCCTTAAAACAAAACAAAAAAAAAAGCCACAAAAGAGAAATCAACTGCAATTAGAAATATTAACTAAACTTAAAGCAATGAGTCTTCACCGCCGGTTAATGTATGCCCTGATGACTTTTTGACAATAATTTTAGCATGCAGTACAATAGCTCGCTAATGCTGAGTGATACTTTTAAATATGAAAATGTATATTGAGATGACAGATAAAAGTGTTACATCATGTTTGTCCTTGGATTAAAGGCTCCTTATTTGTTTGCAGTGACAAGAGAAATGATAATGGCTCAGGAAAAACTGATATTGTTTGTCATGTCACAGGTCCATTGAGATCTTCCTCTTTTCCGTGACTTTTAATACAAAGGGAGGCCTAAAATTGCATTAAGTCGAACCTTAGAGGCTTAGCTTAAACCTTAACATCAAAACAGCTGACATAATTCTGGATAAGTCTTTAGATGTGGGCAGAGCGATGCATAACAAGCAACAGGTTTGGAGCTTGTAGTCAGCTTACAAATGACTCCAAGGCACAGTCCCATACAGAGCACATTAACATTTAACCTTCAGGTAAAAGAGGCATGAAGTCTTATTATTCAAAATCAGCTCCAAGAGCAAACACGGCAGTTGTCATCTCGCCAGGCAAAAGGAGAAAAATTGGTACGTTCAGCACGCAGCATCTCCCCTCCCTAATCAGTAGAAATACATGCTCGAATTTCCATTCACCTCTCCACGCTGGGAAAGAACACTCCAATTGCATTAATGCTGACAGAAAAGCCTGGCAGTGTCTCACCTGAAAGACCTACAGGCTGTAAAATATTAGTCAGGCATTTTCATTTCTGGAGGAATAAGACCACTTCGCCATTTCCATTCTGTCTTCAGAACAACAAACCAAACTCAATCATGCAGCCAAGCTAACGATACCAAGGACTTTTCCCTCAACCTCTAGAAACACATGTTAGGGTAGAAGCATAAAAACATTTTTGCTCTTTGCACAGCCATGGCATATAATCTTTAAAAACAATCAATAAGTCACAGTCGGCTGGAATCAATGAGAGACCCCCATCGCTGGCACTTTGCTTGGAGGTCCCTTCCAACCCAAGCCCTTCTATGATTCCATGAAGTCAGAGAGAAAAGAGATGTGCTGAAAGACCAACCACATTTCTAACTGTTTATAAAGAAAACAAAAAGATAACTTGTTCTCTGTTTTCTTTGTAGTCAGGTTTTTTCATAACAACAAACATAAAATAGAAACAATTCCATTTTATACAGTGAAAATATCAATAATCAGAATTTTCTCTGAGAGATAAAAAAAAAATAAAAGAGGCAAACCTATGGAACAACAGCAGCAGGGTTATTTGCATTGTTTTCTGCAAAACTTGTAATGAAATCAGGCACAGAATTCCACAAGCAAAATCCCACCTGCTTTGACCTTACTGGAGATAGTCAGAACTTGGTTTAATGCGAGCGTGCACACACTAAGCTGAGACATCTCTGCACAATTAGAAAAACCTGTACAATAAAAGTCAATCTGGAAATGAATTATAGCTAAAGCAATATATACTGTAGGGGAAAAGAAGATAACATTGTACCTGGTACTAATCGCATCTGGATGAAAAGCCTAGAAACAGTAGCTCCTTAACCCATAATTCCACAAAAAAAAAATAAACCTGTCAAAATATATTTTTCCATACTACATATTATGTTACACACTATAATGAAAAATACTCAAACCCAACGCCAAATAAAAATTCCTATGGCAAGGTAGAAAAAATTCTTCTGTAGCTTTAAGTTTATTCTTGATTACACAGATATTTTGGAGGTTCACTACTCTTGTAATTACAATTCAGGTTGGTAACCCCAGTTTGTGGAAAAGAACCTGCAATTAAATATTGCTGTGATTACAAAAGTTACATTTTTAGGTTTAAAAAAGATGAAATGAAGTCATAGAGCCTGGAGGGGAAAAAAAAAAAAAGGAAGAAATGCAAATGAGAAAATCCAGCAAAAAATCTAAACTGAGGAAAAGATACTCAGAGAATCAAAAAATGAAAACTTACACTTTTCTTTTTTTTGTTACTGCCTAAGTTGAGTAGGAATTATGTCTACAGTTACACTCATTTTAGGTACAGGAGATCTTTCTAGAACAGAATGAACTAATAAGGGGGAAAAAAAACCCATAAAGAGAGTGATGAGCATCTCTTTATCAGCCTGACCTCAGATACTACTTTCATTTGCACTCCCTCCCTTATTGAGAGTTGTTGGGAACAGCCTGGTTTGTGCCCAAAATGTCGATGACCCCTAACAGACTCTTTGGTAACTGAGAACAGCAAGCACACGTTAGCAGAGCAACCCAGTCATCTTCCCTGCTGGGGATGCAGATGAATGGTGATATAAAACTACTTTGGTCCCACTTCACCTGAGCAGCACAGAGCTACATACTCCATGCATTGATCTCAAACGAAAACAAGAAGCAAAATCAAAACAAACAAACAAAAAGTGCAGGGAAGCAGGAGGGAAGGTACAGCAGGAATAGCAGAGAAAGAAAATTAAAGAATTACTCATTCAGACCCATGAAGTTCAGGAAGGGACTTGAGGAGAAAAAGCTTGTTGAAATTGGGGCTTGATTGCTTTGGGGTTTTAAGTTGCGTGTGCTTCAAACAAGACACAAAAAGTTCCCTGCCTAAGCAGTAAAATAGCCTCAAGTAATAGGACAGTTTCTTTGCTCAAGTGTTCGCAGACTGAGCAGGCTTTTTTCTGGAGAGGCTCTTCACAGGCTTGCTTTCAGCCAGCTTGCAAGGACCCTTCTGCCGTCATCTGATCTTTGCTGACTTCTGAGGTGAGAGTGTTAAGTATCCTCACCCATGAGCTGGATAACAGGGGGACTGGCCAACAGGAAAACTCAGGAAGTTTGACAAGGACATCAGGAAACTTGTGCAGCTGGAAGAGAAGAATTCCAGACAGCAGCAACGCCTGGGGACCGACAAGCTAAAAAGCGGCTGTGCAGTAGAGGCGACTTACATTATTTACATCATAGCAAGTGCCTCTTCCACCTACTATCAGTGAAAAAGCAGGGCTAGTTCACACAGTAGCCTCAACTTTTCATTCAATTTCTCAGGCTAAAAATAAGTTGCAGTAATCTCATAAGGTGTCAGAAAGAAAATGAATATCAGCAAGAAAATCTGTCACAATACACAATAGAAACGACTAGAGCAATACATATCCTTGATTTTCTTCCTCTCTTGAATTCCAAGGCTGGTCATCTGAGCTAGTCAGAAAGGGGGACAAAAAGCCAACAGCCCAAGAACAGCAACAAAAACCCCTGATGATTCATGGTGGCCACAGAGACTGTGAACAAGATGTGAATGAAACATTCATCAGATGCCAAATAGTAGAAGTGCCACATACTTATTTCAAAATAAACACTTATCCTACTTCATTCTGTTGAAACCATCACTTTAATAACTTACTATTTCTATTAGACATCCCTCTGTACCTGCCTTTTCATCTCAGAATGTTTAATCAATATTGATATTTAGAGCTAAGACTGGGCTGACAAGTTCACAGTTCATAAGCTCTACTAGGTTTCAGCAGAAAAGTTATACAAATTTATACATATACCACACTGAATTTTGCACTCTAGACAGATTGAGTTCATGTTCTGCAAGTTTTCCAAAAAGCAGAACTAGCATCAAAGTAAGAAGTGCCCAGCTTCCTGTTCACTTTGTAGTAGGTTTGCATTTTCAAACACAGTGCATAATCATAAGTGAAAAAATGGAGTCAGCCAGAATTTCTTTTGTAAAACAGCAAACTCTACACAGAATTTCCACTATAAGGAGAGAGGGAAAANAAGAAGAGAGTTTTGAGATTTTAGAGTAACTATGCTTGTCTTTATGAAATACATCCTATCAAAAGAAAACACATTTGGAAGCGCTGGGAAACCGCAGACAAAACAAATGGCCAAAATGCAGAGCATAGGTTCTAAGTCCTTGCAATTAAAACTGATTTTAAAGTGGTCCCCACTGTAAGTACCTGTGCTTTCCAGTTGTTTACAAGCCTGGTGATTTGAAACTTGGACACAATCTACATCTGAATGAGTTCATCTGCCCGGATGAACCAGCACAACTCCATTAAAGTAGTAGAGCCAAATGAGTTCAGAGCCTCTGGGGACTTTGTGTCATGCTGTGACAATCAGGAAAAGACGTGGGTTTTTTTCCAATTGCTTTTGGAGGCTTGACCATGCCACCCTTATGAACACTTTTCCAGAATTTGTTGGTGATGTTTTTGTTCAGGCCGAGGCCGCACCAGAGCCTGACAAAACCCCCAGCCCTGTGCAGGCTTTGGCCGGGGGGGATGGCAGAGGGATCTCTCCCACCTTCCCTGACAGCAGCCAGCAGGGCAGGGAGCAGTGCTTACCCACAGGCTTTGCAGGTGCCCGTGGAGGAGAGCAGAGGGGCGAGGGCTGGCGCTTCCATCAGGCATGACTGGCCATTCCCTTCCTTCCCTCTCTTTCTCTTCTGTGGGCAGTGGCTGCCTGTCATTTCTTCATGCCCCATGTGCAGCTACAGGAGGCAGAGGTGGGAGAAGAGAGGAAGAACAAGCTGATGTTGTGTAGCACAGTCACGCTAATCACCCAAGCCTGAAGCATGAGAACCTGGCATTCCCACTTCCAGTTCCCCTCCCATGCAGCCAACTGGGGGCAATCAGCCCCAGTACAACCTGCTGCAGCTTCAGCTCCCAGGGCTAAAGAGGCAGATGTCTGACCACAAGCTGATCTTGTCTGAAGCATCAGGCACAGAATTCAGAAATTTCCCCTGAGTAAACCTAGCAGGTTTATTCCTTTTATCACAGGGCTTTGGAGCTCTCAGTCAGGCTCCCATCTTTAAGTTAGGTAGAGAAAAATGAGGTGTTTTTCTTTTTTTGGCAAAATATACACCATCTGAAAGTTTTAAAAGCAGTCACACACATTAATCAGGCTAAAGCAGATGCAGGTCTTAGAAACCTTTAGTATGACTCCTAAAACCAAAAGTTGTATGCAGGTGAAGACAGGCTTTTCTAGCACATCCATCCCGTTGATGGGCAGCACCACCAGCTCTCTTCAGAAGCCCCATTCCTTTCAGCCTGCTCATATTTCATTTCATACGTATTGGGCCAAGCCACATTATTTTAAGCTTCAATCACCCATGTCAATTCTTATTCACATAGCTGAACAGCCCTTTTAACAGAAGGAAGATTAGCAGGCCGCGACACACGCTGAATATTTAAGAATCAGAACCAACCTGGGCAAACCCCCCCAAAAGCAGCCGAGGAAGCTCAGCAATCTCCTCACTGTGTGTTTGGAGCAGGAGTTAATAGAAAAGCAGCTCGGAACGCTCCCCAAGCACCACAGCTACGAGCGAGCGCTTGAGGCAGCGGGAAACCGATGCCATCGGGCCGGTGGTGCCGCAGAAGCTGCGCCTACGGAGCACTGCTGGGATCACAGGAGGTCAAGTTTCACTAGGCAACCACGCCTTTGGTCCATGTGCCTCCTAGTCCTCAGAGACCCCGCTGCTACCAGCCAAGTCTTCATGGCCCAAGCCATGTTTGCTGCATGACATCTTGGCCGCTCTTGCCTCAGGCCTGTTTATCTCTGTTCCCTTTCCTGGCTAAGCACTCAGACCGATTCCTTTCTCAGTAATGGGGCTTTTGAGAGCTTGCTTTCAAACAACTAATAAAATTCAAAACAATGCTTCCTGATTTGTGTCTTTGGTACAGTATTCCCTCTTCAGCTTCTGCCAAAGCTCCCCTCCCCAAGGCAGGCAAAAGTTTCTTCCAAACCATCTTCTTCCCACATATTAATTAAGCATTACTCCCAGGTCTTGCAGCAGGCTCGCTTTTTGCTGACCACGAGGTAATTGTAGACAGATTTTCAGCCAAGCCTTGTTGCTAGCTTAGTTTGGTTTTTTTTCCCTCCACTTAGGGAGTTCAAATTCACGGAGGCTGTGCTGTGCCTACTACATAACAATACATGCAGTACACTACAAATATGCTGCTAAAACTTAAGCAACATTAACATATATAATTAGGAAACCTGCATATTACCATGTTGCAGAATTAGCAAACAACATGTAATCTGAGGATTTTGGGTTTTGTCTGGTCTTTTTCACCCGCTAGGTGTTGCAATTAATTATACCAGTGCTTTTTGTTTTGCAAGTATTATTACAGTAATGATGATTAGTGTAGATAATTTTGTTAGGCTGCCATTTTCTAGCTTAAGGGCATCACTTTCATTCTAAAGTGTTGATTGTTTCTTATCTAACTTTGAACATGAGATTAGATGTTTCTTGTACTGTCAAACTATGTAGATTTATATGGTAATCTAAAATCTGATAAGCTATGAGTGGCATAGGATTGTGTAATAAAGCAATCACAGCAGTTGACACTTCAGAGAGAATTAAATTGAGTCTTGCTTTAAAAGAGAGAGACAAAAAAAAAATAAAACATGTACCACTACATGCTGGGGACCAAAGCACTGGGGGAAACATTTAGGGCGAGAGAATCATTACTTAACTTACAAGCAGTGCCCTCATTTTCTCTGCATGACTGGACAGGTGCATCCATTATGTGTTATTTCAGGAGGAAGAATAAAGGAAATAAATGGCCAAATACCAGGAGCTGCCTAGAACGAGACTGACTCGCTGAAGATTTCCGTGATGGGACTTGGATTACAGGCTTCTCCTAATGCAGCTCTCCTTATGTGCTTTTGCAGAGACATGGATGGGAGAATAATAAGGCTGGAGTGACCCCACGTCCAGTGGATGCAGTTTGTTCTAGAGGAAATTTAAATTCTCCTCGTGGGTGGGGCAAAGAAAAAGTAACCCTTTTGTCTTCAGATTTAAAGGCAGCTTCTAAGCCAACACTGGAAATTGAATTATGCATAAGAACTCTGTACAGAAATACCCTCTTCAGCATCTGTGAAAGAGAAACAAGAAGCGAAACGGATGCTTTTAGGAAAAGATGATGCCCCTGGGGACTGTTAGGGAGGCACAGGATTTTGCAGGACGGGAGGCTGGATGCTCATTTTCTTCTTACAGGAAGTCACCCTAGTGTACATTCTTAGGCTTGTGACTCTGGGCTGTCATGCTGCAGCTGAAAAGTGGTAGGACAGAAGAGGCTGCAAGTACAGCTCAGAACGTGCCAGGAGAAATGTCTGTATGAATATGGCTCCTGCACATGGCAAACGTGACCTTGGAGCCTCCAAGGGCTATAGGGGCTCTAAACAGGCCAGGGCAGTGCAGTGACACCAGGCCATCACCACCCTCAGGCATCTTCATCTCCCAGTGAAGGACACAAATCCCTCTCCTCCCTATCTCAGAGCATCAGAGGAGGCTGGCTCCAGTAATGAGTCCTCCTCATCAATTCCCTATGGCACAGCCAAAGCATGTCATTAGGAGGGCAGACTGGTGACTGGAGAAGACACAGTCATGCTGCATGACCTTCCCAGAATCCACATTAGGGGGACTTAAAAGCTGGCATTACAATGGTGGAGGAAGGGATGGGATGTGCCTTATAAAAATGATCTCATTTTGAGCAAGAAAGAAAATAAGAAATGCAGATACTTACATCAAGCCACTGTGCATTTAAGAGCAGCTGAGTCTCAGTCTGGAAAGCAGAGCTGTGATCTGCTTGTTTCAGTTATGCAATCCATATTTTATGACCAAATTGTGATCAAACACTATTGTAACCATTGTTCTTGCAGATTTTACATCTGTATAGTAGACACTGCTGTATCATCAGACAGCTGAGCCACAACACAGGACACATCCCTTTCCTGGCTGCACAGCATGAGTGGCTATCTGAAACAAGGAGGGTGCAAGCCCTGGATCAAAGATGACCGTGGAGATCCTTTATTCTGGAACTTTATCATTCTGAGTTACCAAGCCAAGAATAGGGACCAAGAGACAAAATTCACCTTTGCTTTTAACAGACAATTTTATGGCATTTCCCACTCTCCTTTTCACTCCCAAAGTCTCATGCATGTCTTGAATAATTTGGAAAGGACCTGGAAAACGTAGCTGAGCTATGGAGTGCTCCAAGTGTTCTCTATTTGCTTTAACTCCAACAAAAATTAATATAGCATCATAAATGTGTCAAGAGATAAATTAAGAAAACAATAAAGTGTCTTTTCTCTGCATGAAAGTTTAAATGCTGCAGTGCTGCTACCCTCAGTTGACAGTTTTGGGGTACGAAAGCTTCTCCTCAACAGCAAGTGCTAACAATGTTTTATCAGAGCAAGCACTACCTCTAACAGCTCCGATTGGCCAGTGAGAGACTGGTTAGCAAAAAACTTTCATTTTTGACTTCTCCTGCACCCTTTGTCCACTTGGGCTGGGCTGCTGGCACAAGTCTGCTTCTGCTCCCCTAAGCAATATCCTAGTCTTTATTCTGCTTTCTTCCTCTGGCCACCTTTTGCTCTACCCACTCCGTGGTCCATGTGATGCTCATTGCAGTGAAACCAGCCTCCCACCCTCCCCCCAAAATACAAGCTGGTGACAATGAGCCCCTTCCCAGAATACAAAATAAAGAGCGAGCAAAGTAAAAACAATATCCTCCCTCACGCTCCCAAACAAGTTGCGAGCATCCGAAAAATAAAAGACTTCTAGCAGAAAACCCAGAGTAAAGAAGCAAATGCTACCCAGAAAGAGATAAGCCTGAGCTCTTAAATCACTTAATGCCTTCCCTGAAGTCACAGATCTACTGTGGACCAGAGAAGTCAAATCTAGTCTGCACCAAGGGATGAAGGGGCACTACAGGCAGGACTCAACTTCCTATCCTGCCCTTTCATCTTCAGCAATCCTTGTTTCTCATCTGACACATCTGTGCTATAGACTGCAGTGACTTTAATACCAGAGATTCATGGAGGATTTTTCATTGTCAAACCCACAGCAATGAACAATTCCAACCATTTCTGGAGAATCTTTTTCCATCCCCCTTCACGCCCAGCAAATCATCTTAAACAATATTGGCTAAACAAAGCTGCATAAATCCAGTATAAATCAGCTGTTTGGCTCTAATTCAGGCTTGTAACTCTTTAACATCATTGTGCTTTCATACTGCTCTAACTCAGCCAAGCAGCATGTAGTACCTGTGAGTAAAAGGGCTTTATTTGTGAGGTGCTCCTGGAATATCTCTGCATAACCAAGAGCAAAAACAGTTGCATTCCTTCTTTTGGCAAACAAACAGCCAGGCAAGATCCTTAGCCTAACCAAGGAGTGTATACCAACACCGCATGCTCAAGAATATTCATAATTATGCAAATATCTTTGGCCCATTGACTGAGTCTCTGCAAGTGAACAATTAGTTTCTCCTCTATAAATTTTAATAAGAGTAGGGCAAACCATCTATGCTGTAGCTGTTAGCTTTCTCCTCATCTCATTATAACAGAAGAATCCATTTGGCATTTGTCAGCTTTCTCTGTGTATCTTCAGAAGAAAATTGTTCTTAGTATTCAGCAGCTTCCTTTTTTAATACATTGTCATAAACAAAAGCATGCATTCATTGCTTCTCAGATTTCTCCACAGGACTTGAGTGGAGAAAGTTTTGTTTGTCAGTTGTCATACTTCAGGATATTTTTCATAAGCAAATCACTCACCATTCATCAGCTTTATGTGGTTCTACTAAAAAAAGGATGTGCTTGCTCCACTTTTCAACACACAGATGCAACCTCATTATAGGTCCAAGGATGAACAACTCTAGATGCATAAACTCATAACCAATTAGCATTATGGGGAGATCTTCTGCATGCTGAAAGCAAATTTTGAGCAAGTAGCTAGGGAAAGCTTCCCTGTGGTTATTAATTAGAGTGGGCAATTAAGACTATTAATCTTACTGACTTTTTTTCCTTCTAATTCACAGTAATTTACTTGGAAATAAATAACTCTGATCTTTTGGACAATTCTTCCAGCCTTGAATAAGTTATTCCTTTTCACAAGGACAGTTAAGCATGGAAAGTGTATTCTCTACAGCCACTACAAACCACATGTACTGGGGGAAACAGAGCCTAATTAGTAATTTAAACTGCACCTTCCACAGGTCAGCAGAACCTCCTCACTGCCCTCACATGCACACTTGTCTGATCCCAGGCTAGACAAAAAATGACAGGTAACAAGGTAGAAAGAGGAACTCCCTAATTTTGTTGGGGTAGAGAATAATCTGACACATAAGTACACTACACAATCCTTCTATCCTTTAGGTCTGCAGCAGCTGCACAGGCAAGGGGTTCCTGGTGTTATGACAGTGACTGACACAGAGCCCTGCTGCCAGTTTTCCAGGAGGCTTACCACTGGCTTGGTTTATGTATCTAAAGGAATATTGCAACAGCCAAAGGCAAAATTCCTTCTGCCATCTTCGTTTAGCAAAACTCTTGCATCCAATTTGTGATATGCTTTTTTTCCTCCGCACAAGGCTTGCTCTTCTGTAACGCTTAGCACCTTTCAGAAGCACACAAAGCACTATCTGTCACAGCCAGCTGTTTCCTTCCTACACCTTCCCAAGAGAGCCCTGAACGGGGATTTCATTAGCTGGCTCCAAATACAACAGGCCAGGTGTGGAGAGCGTGTGGCAGCAGACACTCACTAAGTGCTTTACTCAGTAATGCAGAGAAACAAATAAAAATTCTGCTGTAACGCAGACTTCTGAATAGAACTGTATTGCTGTTACTGTACAGGCAGGGGGGTGGCACAAAGAGACACAGCTGTGGCTCTCTCATCCCCTAAAAAAGGAATGACATAACTCCTGTGATAGGAGATGTTTCAAGCTGGGAAAGACACACAAACTATTTCGTAGCAAAGCAGTCTCGGGGACCCAGAGGAATCCCAGGCCCAAGGACCACCTACGTACAGATTTGGCTACTCTGCCCATGCAGGCTGGACGTGAACTAGGGGAAACCACACAGCCCTGGGGTGAGGGACTAGTCCCTCTCAGAGCTGTAGATGCAGGGTGCACACTCATACACCGCCAGGGTGGGTGACAATTGTTCACTGCAGAAGTGTTTGGTGCTGTACAGACAGCATTTTCTACGGGTTTACACTCTGAAAACTCTTAAAATTTTGAAACATCATCCAGATAGGCCAGAGGCAGTTTAATTTTCCTTTCAAGGAGTTGTGAATTTATACTTAGGCTCCTTCCTAACAGACCATTTTTGACCCAATGGCCCATGATGGCTCCTTCAAAGCGAGCTACAATCTATCAGTCAGCTTCTGTTTAGTTCACAGATCATCAGTGCAATGGAATTTAACAGCTGCTCAGGAGCTATTATAGTCTTTCATGTCAGTCTGATTGTCGAGGGTGTAAAACAAATGTCAAAAATCTTCAAGAATAATTTTAATTGATATTTACTGACCATACACAAGTAGTAAGCCTTTCTGCCCTACCTTTTGGTTCAAAGGGTAAAGCCAAAATACCTTATGACCGGGGAATTAGAGCTGCCAGAACAAATTGGTCAACACAGTAAACATCAGATACATTCTTAAGCTGTAGGAGCTTAACAGCACATTTACTCAGCAAATCCCTGCTCTTCCTTTCACTCCTATAAAATAACACTAGCTAAACTTCAAAAAAAAATTTAGAAGGGGGTATTTTTTTATTAAGACTTCACATCTGGCTTACTATAGGTCTTTTGTGCACTTAAAATGCAATCCTCGAGACATCATGAATATATGAAGCCTCAAGAAGAAAAGAAGTTGTGTTACACAGAAGAACAATCTTTTTAGGGCAGAAAAAAAACCAGTTTGAGGTCAGATATATCTTTCAAAGCATGAAATATAAACACACACATAAACTAATTACCGGGAAAGAGAAAGCCCTGGCGAGCCAATTGAACATAAAAAAAAAAAAAATCTCAAACTGTAGGCATGAAATTCAGCCTTGAGAAATCACCTAAAAAATTAGTCTCCATTTTCCTTACTAAAACAAGACAGGTAGGAGAGAGATGGAGTGAGGCATTAGGCCTGCGGCTAAAACATTTAAAGAGTTCCACACCTTCCTTCCAAAGAAAAGCCAACCGAGAAAAGTCCTTTTTCTCCCCTAAAAAGCATCCTAATCTCTTGGCCAGGAGTTTGCTGAACCTAAGACACCAGTTGGAATAGAATACTTGGGAGTCAAGGGGAAGAAGTTACAAATGAAGATTTCTATCCTGGAAGTCCAGGGATGAACTCGAATGTGCATTCAAGGGGAAGCCCACCTGTACTCCATAGCGGAGGGAGAGGAAGATGATGGATAATTTGTGTTTTTCAATATTTTTTCAGAAGAGTTCTACACATCATATAACACATATCAAAGAGCAAACAGCTGCTGACCACAAGCATCAGTTCTTCCACTTCCAGGAAACATTCTCAGAGTAACAAGGCTTTTCTCCTTTTTCCCCCTGTCTGGAAGGATTTTGGAGGTGTGTGAAAAGGAGAATTAGGAGAGCAGTTACTAAAGCAGCATTCAGGTAAAGGGTAAGCATCCATTTCCATTCCCTCCAGGCAGAGGAAGACAAAACATTTTAAATTACTAGATAATAGGAAGTGATACCCTCTACCTCCTCCAGACCTCCTCCAGTAGATGCCTGTCAAAGAGCAGCCTTAGTCCAGAGCTGTAAACTAAAGGCCTCAAGAAATGGGACTTGGTGGCTTGCTTTCAAATCATCACTTTTGCTCCATGTGTCATAGAAGGGCTGATCACATCTTGTGAGGTTTCCATTTGCTAGTAAGAGGCAGCTGGATGTCCAGCATGACCATTTTAAGTGGCTATAAAATGCACAGCTGGCTCTGTACAACCTATTTGAAAGAAGGCAACCCTGCCTGTGCACCTACCTGGGCACCCACCACATAGCTCTGGATTATAAACCCAGACTTGAGGAGAGAATATGCTTAATTCTCAGGTGTATCAGTTATTTGTTTGGTTTAGCCCTCATTTTCTTTGTGAGTAAGAAGAAATGTTGGAAATTAGAGTCACTGCTGGGACAGCATCCCATGCAGAGAAAGTGAAGACTACTTAGGCAGCAAGGCAAATTTATCAGGAAGGAGCTGCAGACTCATCAGCTTTCTTCAAGAAGAGAACTTAGTCTCAAAAAAAAAAAATTAATTTGAATCAAAAGAAGAGAAAGGAAAGAGGAAAACTTACAGATTAGAAAGGCAACATACAGGAAGGCATTATAGGTGTATTTATACAAACAAGTAACTGTTACATTGGAATAAAAAATAAAATCTTAAAGCCAATGCTTTTTCTGGTTTCAAGGTCACATTTTCCCTTACAGTCAGAGGCAAAAGCAAGATGACACATCTAAAGCCATTTAGGACTAGGAAAGAACATCAACCCACTTAAAAACGTATCACTCGAAAGTAACAGAATATTAGCTATTAAAAAAACTTGTGTGTTTCTATAAGAAGTTTTCAAGGTGTTTGGTCAAATAGTTCAGTTGCCACACATGCATTACAAAACTGTTGATCTAGATTAATTGTCCTGTTCCCTTCTAAAAGGTCAGAAAAAGAGGGAAATTTTACACAGGAACTTTTTTCCTTTGCTGTGGTGTTACATTCTCTCAATCTAGGAGGCAAGAGAATACTCCTTCTTAAAAACTTTTGACTGCTCTTCAAACTTATTCCTGCACAAAACTTCACCCATATCTAAAATACCTCTGCTCAAAAATAGAGATCTTCTGAAACGCAGAAATGGATGAAGCACAGTATCAAATCACAAGGAGGAATAAATAAGAAACAACAGCTGAAGACTGAGTAAAAACTCAGCATTTGTACACCTGTGCACAGGTGGATTGAAGCACTGAGCACCAGGTTGCTACTAAATCAGAGTAATCACACAGACATTCACAGAAATTAAGAAAGCTGCAGCATGTTTTTTGCCTTCAACTCCATACAATGTGGGTCTTCAAAACCAGCTGAGCTCCTACTGTTTGGCTTGATAGTATTTTGAGAGAGGAACTTTTCTATCCCTACAAAAGAAACAGGATCCTCTTGTTGTCCCATGTTTACATCCTATCTTCCCCTGAAGGAGAAACTGCCTGGGCGGAATTGAGTGGGTTTTGTGCCAGCTATTTGCTCCGTGCCGGCCGCTACACTTGTCAGGCAGGAAGCAGCCTTGATAAAGTTATTTGTATTCCTAAGAGGTTTCCTACTGCCTGGGCTCACTCTGCAGTCCTCTAACCCTGACCAGGAGCAGCTGAACAAAGGACAATGGTTCTGGCTGTTGTATGCCGTCAAGGCGTAGCGCCTGCCTCACGATGACGGAACACCAGCACACATTTCACTGGTGAAGCCAAGGCTTTGCTGCTCTTTTCATTGCTCCAGTCCACCACAAAGAGCTGAGCAGGTTGGCAGGGGCAGCTCTGGTGCACAATCAGAAATCCTCAACATGATTTTGAATCCTAAACTCCCACAGGTCGCATGTGTCTTGCTGTTCCCTCTCGGCTTTCTGAGGTGCCTCCCAGCTGAAAGCATTTCAGTAGGGTTTTATAACACAAGTCCTCATGCAAATGCATAAAACTTGAGCTGGAGGAGACAAAGCATCAGAGAAAAGTTTTCCTCTGAACAAATGGAAAGAGGGCCAGGCATTAGTACTGCAAAGGTACAACAAGACAAAAATGTCTACGCAGCTGCCTAGGACTGACGGCTTCTAAAGCTGATTCTCCAGAGTCCCACTCTCCTCTCACTCTTCAGGGCTCCCTTTCCAACTTAACCAGGTTAAAAATACTTCTAGCTCACCCTATTCCTGTTTTCTGCATCTTTGTAGGTGACAAGTGAGTGCAACCAAGGAAGGGTTTTTTTAAATGAAGAAGAAAGCAAAGAACTGCTCGGTGTTCTGATACAAAAATATAATACCAATGTAGTTTTCTCTCACTGTTCAGTTTAGGGGTACATCCTGATAGAATATAAATTTAATCAGTAAAACAAGCAAATATAGTTATTTGATGAAGTGGATGAGGAAGCACACAACACTTTTATGCAGTCCTGTGTTTAACTGCTTTGAAAATACAAATCTAAAATAATTTCCAAAATGCCTTGACTTTTCCCCTTAGTCATTCCTGTTTTTAAAAGCGGAAAATAACGAACAAATATTATTTAAGCTCCAAATACATTCAGGGCAATAGCTGATTCTGTAACCCATTAAAGGAAACTCTGAGGCAGAGTAGGATTGAGCAACTGCTAACCATTAAAAACACGTTGTTAGGCTTCCCTGCAATATTTTCAAAAGAATTTTCAAATATGCCATTAAGCTCATTATTTCTTAAACATTACAGATATTAGCATCATCATAATACCACCATTCTTATATCTTCCTTTTTTTCTGTCTATTCCTCTTCTAGACTTGCTGTCCTCTTCAAAGCAAAGTTCTTTTACTTAAAAAAATATCCTTCTCCCTTGTCAGCAAAGCACTCTCATTTTCTTCCTTCAAATCCCTTCATATAACCTACATTTCACTGAGACTGACAGCAGTGCTCTGAATGCTGTCAGTATCACACCTTATCTTACAATTTTACTCTTATCCTGTGTATCATATTCTTCTAAAATCAGATTCTAAATTGCTTGGGGCTTAAAGTCACCTTTCTACTTTTCTTTATCTTAAATCATTCCAAAGGGCCAAGCTCTTCCCACCCTGACTGGTTAATTTGCAGGAGCTTTGTGGCAGCCAGAAGTAGAGCCAGCATTACTCTGCCCATGAACTAGGAGCCAGCTGAGCACATATTATTGCAGTTCCATGTTTTCCACATCAGTGGACTGTATCACTGGCATAAAAACAGGCTACGTGGCACTTGGAATGTACATCAAGGTCAGCTGGTGCTGCTCATTTTCACAAATGTCCTGACAGGCCTGTTAGCTTCACAGGCTAACATCTTAAAAAAAATAAATATCTATCTTGTCACTTTTATTACGATTTTTCACATTATAATGCCCTTAAAATTATATCATGGGTTGAAAAGTACAAATGATAATCATGAAATCCCAACAGCAAAGTATCTAAGTGAGGCAAGTGAACTCAGATTGTGGAAAACAAGATTCTTTTTGATAAATTGAAGGTGCACACTATGAGGCAGAATATGTCAAGGACTACATATTCAATAGTCTAAATATAACATAGGTGTCATCAAAAAAGAAAAACCACCTTCATGCTGAATGTGATAAAATGTTAAGCTTTTTAATAAAGAAGAAAAACCTTTTTTCTGTGATAATTATATGGATCTAATGGGAATTCTCCCTGTCAAAATATTAAACCCAACTCACACTGGGAGTCCTGACCATCTAAAACATACATCTTTCTCTACTCCTTTTGAAGTATCAGCATATACCAGTGAGCTTTCTAATTGACTTTTTTAAAATATAGAAAGCCTTCATAAACATAAAATGAGCCAATTTAAAACACTGACGGTCTTTGTACTGAAGGGCTGATGAGATAAAAAGCACATCTGAATTACAGAAAGCACGAGTTTTTAGAGAAGGTACCTCTAAGAAATTATTAAAATAATTTTTGCTTAGTGGTTTTCTAAGCCAAGGAGAGAAAAGCCATTTTACACTGGCATTTTCTCTCCACCAGCCTCACAAGGGCCTTGGTCTGCTTTTGTAGCTGGGGCACAGGAGCAAGAGCAGCTTTTGAACACTGCAGTCTTCTCATCATTACAACACGAGACCCTCAGGCTCATTGCAGCAGCAACAGCAATGTGGCTCCCAAAATATCCTCCTGGGGGCACGGCAGAGGTCTGTGGTGCCTGGGTGGAGCTCCCTTCCCTTTGCCCTGTCCTTAACCCAGTGCCTCCCATGGGGAAGGGAGACCAAAGCCTTCTCCTCAGAGCTGCTGGGGGTTGGTGTCTCACCCTGGGAGGACCCCAAGTCCCACAGAGCTGAGCGCTGCACGGCACCGAGGTGGCACAGGTCAACGGGAATCAAAATCCGGTTTGCAGTTTTCATAAATTGGAACTCACAAGAAAGAATCCATTGTTTGGCATCAAAGGAAAAATACACATTTAAGCACAAATTTAAAAAACGCAGGCCATCATTTCTTTCAGTTGAAAGACACAACAGAGATGAGAAAATATAGAAATATAATTGGGGCATGCTGTTTGAGAGAGAGAGAGTAGCTGGAATGCTGAGCATAGCAGTGAGCACGGATGCCTCAAAGCAGCTGGGCCCTACAGCATCTCAGCAGCCCACTGCCCGGCAAGCTGAGCGTGCACAGGCCACTTTCCAGCTCAGACTCTCCCTCACAGGAGACTGAAGGCCCTGACCCTCAAGCAGTGAAAGCTCTGAATCCCAAATTTATCTACAGCCACATTCTAACACAGATTATCTGCCCTGCTGTGGCTGAGCATGCACCAGAAAACCTCAAGTGTAAGAATACTGAGGTATCTTGGAAGTTGGTCCAAAAATACAAACTTGTTACCCTTTTCCTACAGAATCCAACAGCTGTAAAGGATGCCTTATGAAGTGTCCAAAGCACGCATGAATATCTGAAGCTCGATATGCCCTTGTGATTATCTTGCTTTCCTTTACTCATCTGCTCTTTTTAATCATGTACTCCAAACAAAGCTTCACTTCTACAGCACGGAGGCTTCAGCTCCTTGCTGTATTAGGGAGTTACGAAGCTGCAAAGAAATTTTAATAGAAATACTGTAGCACAGCACAGAGGCAAGAAAAAAGCTAATCAAGACACTGCATCTGAGATGAAAAGTTACTGATCCTAAAAGAGAAAGTAAGAGAGGAAAGTTACTCTTTAACATTCTCTTTGATCTGTGTATGAATTCTCCATTTAATTTGCTTAAGCTTGAAAAAGGTGGACAAGGAAGAGAAGACATTTTTATGAGAAAAATGGTTTCACAGCAAACCAACTTAGTTTGAAACTTGTGAAAAGGCGTTAACTTATATATTATAAATCTATCTTCTAGACTTTTCCCACAGTTCAACATAAAGCGAAATAAAAAAAAAATTAAATTTAAATCATCATGTCGTAAAGGAGACATGTCTCACTAAACGTGAAAACCTTTTGTACAAGGTAACCAATTTAAACTGTTCAACTCAAAAATTTGCACTTAATATTTGCTCTGTATTTATGACTTTTGAAACAAACAGATAATGGATGTGTGAGATACGGCCTGATATGGAACAATAATAATGTGGACTCCTTGAGAGATACTGAAAAATGCTGTATAATAGATCTGCATAGTGCATAATGCTGTCCAGAGGATTTTCAACGCCACATTGTGACAGCAGCTTCAGAAACAGCCTGCAGGTCAGAGGATTTGGATGTCTGCCCGGGAAGGCACTGGGGTGACCCCATTCCATTGCTTGCACCCAAGCCTGTGCCACACAGCTTTGGGATTGATAAAGGGATTTGAGAATGACAACAAGGTCCCTCCAGCTTCTCCAGCTCTCCACTCTCTTGCCCATGTGGAAACACCATGTTTCTCACTGTGCCACCACTGGCCCTGGGCACTGGTCAGCACCACAAGGGAGGTTGGCTTTCCGCCCTAGAGACTGAGAAGTCACCACAGACAGAGTGCTTATGCTTTCTCCTGGCCGGTTTCCTTCGACTTGGCTGACTCCTCAGGGGGGAGACACGAGGTGTGGTGAGGGATGGGCCACCCACGGTGGGGCAGGCCCCTGACACTGCCCCAACATCGTGCACCAGCTGCCCCCAGTGCATTGCAGAAGCATTGACTGACTGCAGCTGCGGTGCTCAGCTCTCTTTTACTGCACATCTCTACAGAAGAAACAGCCAACCTGATCTTGTCAACTGTTTCATCAAATATCCCTTCTGTGGCCTAATGCCAGCACAAATGCTGCTATGAACATTAGAGAGGTATAATTTGATCCTCAAAGCCCCTTGATCCCTTTCCCTCCTTCAGCCTTGCAGATAAAGAGTGCATCATGAGGCGTATTGTGTGCAGTTTTCTCAGAGGAGGCACTAAAAGCTGGTCCCATGGTCACATTAAATGTCCCAGGGTACCTCTTGTTAGAAGAGAATGAGGACTTTTTTTGTGCTTTCTTCAGCCAAGTGCTCTCCTCCCAGGGTGATGTACTAAGTACCTGCCAGCTGTTTTACATTTGGCAGAGGGAGCTGAATGCTTTTTTTTTTTTTTGCAATGAAGGCCACTACATACATGTAAGCTATTAATTCAAAGACAAACAGGCACTTCTTTGATGGAGAGATGCAAGTCTGTGAGGCAGAAATGGGTTAATGAATGTGAAAATGAATCTTCCAAGGATAATGTGCCACTGTCAAATAGCAAAACAGCTGAAGCACCATTGTGACATCTCCTCAGGACACATGATATTCTCATAAAACGTGGGCAGGGGAGAAAACATTTCATGTCTGGCCCTACCATTTATATTTTTAGAAGGCTACACAACAATACTCTGACACCCCGAGGTATCTAATGGTTCAGCAGTCCTGTTCAGTAGGTTCTGCCTCTTTTCTGAGGCACACAAATCCATAAACCTTCACTGACCTGTAGTGCCAGTGTCTTCCTGCCTGCAGCCCTTTTTTTCTGCTGTGTTAGAAAGCCTGACGAGACTGCTTATTGAATTTCTTCCTTTCAACATCAAAGATACCAGCCATGCTCTCCAATTATTTAATAGATTCTGCTACAGTGGAGATCACTGATTCATTTTCACTAGAGATATCCAGTCATTGTAAAGAGCAATTATATATAATAACAGCCTAGCTGTTCTCAAACATTCTTTTATCAAACACACAGTCCAGTGATTACCAAGATAGGCAATGATCTGATATTGATAATAAAACTTAATGTCTTTGGTGTTAGTTTTACCAAACTATCCATGGTTTTGCTCTGCAGACCCCGGCACTCAAAACGCAGCAGGAATGTTTGGACTGTCTTTTGCTTTAACTGTTAAATATTTATTTCACGGTCATGCTCTTTAAGACTCACAGAAAGGTGCCTCTGATTCAGCTTTTTGCTGTTTGGCAGTGCAGTCTGGGGGAATGACACAGAGAGACAGGAGATGCTGACTTCTAAAGCCAGTTCTGTTGCTGGGCAGCCTCGAGCAAGATGCTTTGTCTCAGTCTCCCCAGCCGTAAAATGTTCCTACTTAAATGTGCACGGGGGCTGAAGATCAATTTGTTAATGGCTGTGCATTAGCACTGTGCACAGCCCTTTGAACGTATAACATGTCCTAAAAATACTAACCCTTTCTGCCCTTATTCACAGATGACTTTCCAGACCAACAGACTAAAGTATTTTTTATCTAAAACTTTCCCTGAAATAAAATCCTCAGTAGTACCTACTTACTGAGCCTGGTCTCTCCATGGTTCTGAGGTGGCAAGTCCTCGACTTGAAGTAAAAACTTTTTCTAACCCTTCCTTTTACAGCTGTGATAAAACCAGAAGCAAAATTAGAACAGTGAGGCTCACAGTGCTCGCTTGACCTTGAAGCATAAATTGTGAAGAGCAAAATGAGAGCATCCACCTTCTCCAGACTCATTTTGAATCCAACCAGCTGACAAAGGCCACAGTGATGAAGATAATCGCTGTCTCGACCAGATGTTATATCCCCATCGATGGATGGCAGCAGTATGTGTAAAGTTCCCTGCCCTAGAAAGCTATTATGTCCCACAGGCAGTTCTCATGCATTTCAAAAAAACCTTATTTTAGCTAGACAACATGGTCCTCTATCTTTTACATCTTGTCCTTTCTCACCTCTAGGGCTACGCTAGATACAAGTTTCCCTTGGCATGTTCTCTTTTTCTGCCTTACAAATCACCTTCAGGCCAGCTGTGGCCATTTGCCTGTCAGGCAGGACACGAGCACTGCTCCTGCTGGAACAGGGATTGCAGCTACCACAGAGCCTGGCCACAGCAGATCCTAGGGGCCACTCACCATAAGGACGACATGCTTATGCATGAGATAAATCTACCCAGGGCACTTCGGCTGCCTAAAGCTTGTATCATTCATTCCACCCCCTGTATACAGAAACTGCGGGATGTCTGCTTTCAGAATTTACCAGGCTGAAGCCTTAAGGTGACTGAAAGACAGCAAATACACACAGGTACATGCTAGCAGAGAGTGAAGAATGAACGCTTTCCTGAGAGGAGAGGATGGGTGGGTGCAATTATTCTGCCACAGGAGCTCAGACCTTGCACTCAGATCAGAGCCCCACGCAGTCTGCATGCCAAGTTATCCTCTGGGTTTAGGCTGAAGCAGGTCCAAGATTCCAGGAAGCCACAGCATGACGGGCTGACTCATCCTATTCTGCCTCTCAAATCAGCAAGAATTCAGGGGTGTATTCAGAAACACAATATGGCTGTGCAATTTTTTTACAGAACTGAATCTCACAGACCAAGGATGTTTTAGGTGTGAGCAGCAGACACCGATCCCTGTGTGGGGTCTGTGCAGTGTTCCAGGAGAAGCCCTGCTCAGCTCTGTCACCCCGAGTTTCACCAAAGTAACTGGCCTAGTTTGCCTCTTACTATCAACTGCTCCAGCTCTGACTTATAATTGGAATTCATATCCTGCAAAAGCTAGAGCCTGCAGCTAACAGATACAGCAAATTATTCAGCATTAACCAGCATAATCTTGCACTGGTTTTCGTGTTGCCTCTCTGCCACTCCTCCTCAGTTGCTCACAAGAGCTCCGTGGGCACAGAGGAGCACGTGTGGAACAGCCACAGCAGCTGCAGCTGGGAAGGAATTTCTTTTGTCCACATGGCCTCTCTACTTCTTATTCCAATGCCACATCCATTCTTTTCCCACACCAAGCAGCTGAGAGACTTTGTTAACATACCACCTGAAATCTATTTTCATCTAGCATTCAAAACATGACTGTAAAAGGTTTATTATCGTCATACTTTTAGATTACTTTAACTTTAGGAGCAGTGCTTTTTTCCTCTTCATTTTTCCTGGCAATACACACTGCTTCTCTTCCCTGTAAGGTGAAAGATCTATAGACTGCTAGTTGTCAGGGCTTGCAAGTAGCCATTTAAAAGCAGATATTTTTTGTCAGCATTTTTATTTGTGAAGCTTCTATGACAGATTTGGAAATTGAAGCCCTTGATTTATCTCCAGGCTGAAAACTAGACAGAGGCAAGGACACCGTGAGCCTTAGGAATGAAATTACAAACATGTCATTACCTCCTTTAATCTGCTCTTGTTTCTGTGAAATTGCTCCAGACAACCCCAAAAATCCATGTGCTTTTACAATAACAATAAAAAAAAAAAATCCTCATTTCAGGCTATTTTCCACCCATATTATTTGAGGCCTCTCATTGTTCCCTTGTGTAAAAACAAAGGCGAGTAAATATACTCCTTTTTAACTTGTGTAGGAGCTAAGCCAACAGACCCAACCAACATACAAAACTGTCATGTCTAAAATCACCATCCCCCTCCCTCTTATTCTTTTCCTTGTTTTTATATATATATATTTATTAAATCTTGTTTGTCTCACAGGAGAAAATGGTTTGATGGTGAGTCACACTAGCACTCAGTTCAGGCCACATTTGGCATAACATAACATCACATCTGGCACCCTGAAACCATGACTGACAATCTCTGGTCAAGATTCAAGTGATGAGAGTAGCAGGGGTCATTGCAAGGCAGGAGTGAGAGGCATGGGAGGAACTATAGTGAGAAAGTGGCAAAAAGCCCAACTCCCATTTGTCTGCTCAAGCATTTCTATTAGCTCTTATTTTTCCACTGCACTATAGGCCTACACAGAAATTAAAGGAGTTAGTTTGTGCTGTTACCCATGTGACAGCATCCATGGGTGACTGAAAAGGCTCTGCTGTGATGAGAAGGGCCTGAGTGGGGGTGCAAATGGGTGTATAAAGTCGAGCCCCTTTCCTGAGCCAGTCCCTAAGCTGATGCTGGCACTAGTGGCAACTCCCAAGGGGAAAATTGCAGCTGCCTCAGCTGGGAGTATAAAACTCCCTTCTGGGCTGGCTGGTGTGTTTCCCATATGAGAAATACTCTAGTCATCCTTGAACTATTCACCACTGAGACAGTCATCCGATGCCAAGAGAATGGACGGCCTTGTGCTTTGTACGTTTTACTGAGAACAATTGGCAGGCCTCCTTTGGTCTCAAAAATCAGACAGAAAACAGCCTCAAAAGTGCCTTCATGTCTAACCAGGTAAAGAAGTCACCCAGTGTGGAAAAATCTCATTTTGCTTCAGATCTGGGAGAAAGCTGCTCTGCCTGGGGTAATGCCAGCCTACATCTTCCAGCTCCTGTACCACTACCACACAGCTGAAACAAAGCTGTGCTGGCAAGGAGGAGGAGGAATGTGTTCTTCCCCTTCCTTCCTCGGTGATTTCACTTTGCAAAACAAAGTCCCTAGCTGTTAACCTCAAGAGTTACTCTCCTCATCGTTGACCCAGTAAAGCTGTGATCTTACTCTTCTGAGAGTTGGCAGCAGTGACAAACAAACCCTGAAGCAAACGTGGGCCTCTCTGCAGCCATATCGCTTTACAGAAGAGCACTCATGCCAGAGCTGAAAACACTGACACCAGGGACCATACAACCCCATTACCCTTCCAGGTAAATCTGCTGTTTGACCTGGTTTCTGGAAAAGGTTCAGGCAACAGGTTCCAGTAGTGAGCCCAAAAGAATATCTGATTTATTACACATTCAGCCAACTTGGCAAAGCTTCAGAAAAAGGTGAAAGTTCAGAAATACCCCTTTTGTGAGCATCTCATGCCATCCAACTCTCCACAACTATTTTAAATGTATCTCTTTACAGTGGGTTTAAGATCTACATCCTAGACACCCAGATCCATGCCCTAGGCATCCACACACATTTAAAGCAGAGCTCTGGACTCTGCTGCAGCAGAGAGGCATTAAAGGTTAGATATCAAAACACATGATTTCCATCCTTAAGCCCCTTTACCAATCCACCTCTTTGTTCTCAGATTCCTCTCTGTGACATGAAATCACTACCCACCCATTACCACAGGCCTCTCAGGAAGAATAAAAGCAGTAATCTCCAAGAAAATTTGGATGCTGTGCTGAATAAAGGTTATTGATACTCACTGCCATGCTGCTGTTGTCTGCCTTCAGAAGAGGGAGCTGGAAGCTGCAAGGAACAGCATTTGAAAAAGAGAGGGCTGTGGGCAGAGGTAAGAAATAGGCAATCTAATTTCCTCTCTCCTCACACACCCACTGAAGAGTCAGTGAAATGGCCACAGCTGAGGCCAATGATAGCCAGGTGCCAGCCACCACCAGGGGAAAACCACAGCTGTGTGTCCTGAGCAGAGAAGAAAATCAGCCTTGTGAGAAAGTAATCAGCAAAACCTGTGTGCAGGGGACAGAGAAATGGGCCTTACCAGAGGACAGAAATGGTGTCTCCCCCTTTTAAAAAATAACACTGTTGTCAGTAGGTCAAGCTTCTTTTGGGAACTCAAATCTCCGATGGAATCATCAGAGGGGAAAAAAAAAAATTAGTATTTAATCATCAAGGAGTAACAAAAGCCACGTTGTCATAAGCCACGAGCCACCTTAATGATGATTCCTATTGTTAGGTGCTCAGGCTGCAAATTGCCTTCCCACATAACTTCTGTCATCGTGATATCTTTGTGATGCGTGTAAAAATTTGCTTCATAACTTGACCGTAAAAGAGCAAAATTCTGGGTGTTCACATCTATCACTTATGGCATAAATACTCTTTATTGCACCATATGAGTAGTTTTGCATATTAACTATGCAGGGGCATTTTCCTATGGGCACACAATTTCATCGTTTATATGGCATTTCACATTATTTGAGAACAGGTACATTTAAAACACTTTGTTGCATAATCTCCATTTTGGAAGAGATCTTTTGAGATAAACACATCAGACATCAGCGCTTGGTGCTAAAATTAAATCTTCATCTGCTTAAATGTGTGGGTTATGAGTGCAGCAGAACCATTTACATGTCAGTGAGATGAGAATCAATTCCAAAGAATGGAAAGATTACTTAATCTGAGATATATTTTCTTGGTTTAGAACTTGTGATTGACAGACTACCTTATTACTCTTCTTTTTTTTCTTAACTTTAAGAATATCTAATGAAATTAATCACAGCCTGGAGGAGACAGTTTGAAACCTGCTAAGAATTATATATGTCAGTGCAAGCTTTACAACTCACTTGGACTAATTTGTTGCTGGCAAATATATCATTGTCACACACTTCTGTAAACTTTGCATTTGCAATCGTTTGAACTAACCACACAAGCTGAAGCACTACTTTTCAAGTCTTAAGAGCGTGATAGAAGTGTTGATGCAGGGTTTGTAACTTGGCAATAGCTCCAATAAGGATGTATTGTTATAAGCCCACGTTTTCCAATAAGTTGTGTAGTTCATATCAGAGCACAGACAGAGTAGAAAACAATAATTTTGTTATTTTTAAATAAAGCACAGAACAGTGCTTTAGTGATAATGTTGAAAACCAGATCAATTTGTCTGTACAGGAACTTGTACTTTATGCAACCAGGTTGTACTTTAGATAATATCTTTAAATCATTAATATTATTATTATTATTAATTAACTCACACAATAATTCATCTTTCTTGAACGGACAAAGAGGGTTGCATTACGCTATACCCAGACTATGCAGACATTTTATAAAAGCAGCAAAAGTTGGAGGGAAGTCTCCAGTAGTTTTTGTCTCTTCAATTCCTGCCACTGCTGTCAGTTCCCCGTAAGTTACTGATTTCTCTTTGAAACAAATACCAGGAAGAGATATCTATGCTATTAAAACTCCTGCACTAAAGCAAAACCTTAATTACAACCTCCTATTCTCTCGAGTCGAGTTACTGACACATCTGACTGTCACACAGCCCATCTGTTGCCAAAGTTGTTTTGCTTTGCATTGCTGAAGACGTGGAAGACGTTGCAGCGGGAGCCGAGTTGCCCTGTGGAGAACGCGCTTTCCCAGTGTCAGGATTCAGAGATGCCTGCTTATTTCCTGACTATGCACTGCCACTCCGGCTCTGACAGGCGTCTGAGCTGGCTTTATTAGCAAATTCACTAGATCCTGCTGCATTCAGTTTCCTTCTACATCGGTGGCTGTCGCAGACATTTGCTCCCCTGAGACCACATAAGTGCAAATCTAATGGGATTTCTAATACATGTTAAACTAACATATTAGTGAGAGGCAAAGGCTAATTTATAACATGACAATCTTTGAAACACTTTAAAAATGTGCCTTAAATATTACCTTCATTCCATACATGGAAAACATGGAAGGGATATAAGAGTTGCTCAAAAGGCAGTAAAACCTAGGTAACCTGATATTGATTGTGCTCCCATCATCTAAAGGGATCTGGGGAGGAAAACACCCCCTAAAGTAACTCCTCCTGACCCAAACATGTTGACAACATCATATATTTGCACTGACACAGAGACAGTGAGAGACAGAAGGTGCCTAGGGATTTGAATAAATACATTTAGATACCACTATATATATATACCTCAAATATATTTGGAGATCAGATCAGATGCAGATCTGTATTCTTTGGCCACATTGTTATGGGATTTTTGGTTAACGAGGCACAGGCATACAGTAACAGAGGCAAACTTTGGCCTCACTCATCACAGATCAAGAACCATCTGAAATGCTGGTTTGTAAGACGTGTTTCAACTTTCTAATTCATTACAGTAGGAAGCAGTAAGAAACCCAGGTACTTCCAGACTGTTTTTTAAAAACAAACAAATAAAGCAAAACTTTATTGTTTTGCTTTTCCTTCTTACCTTTTGTTTTTTTTGTTTGTTAGTTTTTCTTGTTTGGGGTTTTTTGTTTGGTTTTTTGATGTGTTTTTTGTTTTGTTTGTTTGTTTGTTTGTTTGGGGTTTTTTTGGGGGTTTTTTGGGTTTTTTTGTGTTTTTTTTTTTGTGGTTTTTTTGGTTTTTTTTGTTTGTTTGTTTTTGTTTTTGTTTTGTTTTTTGTTTTTTGTTTGTTTGGTTTTTTTCTTTTGATTATCAGAACTTTCCTAAAGAATGTTACCTGGTACAAATAAATTTAGGAAAGAACAGGGAATTTCAAGAAACTAAGGTATCACCTCAATGATTTTTTCAAAACTTTTATTAATATTTTTTATCAGTTCATGGGAAAAGGCAAGTCTTCTGGTGAGAAATGATTTGCAAAGGGACATTTCACACAGCAGTCTTATGAAGACACTTTTGATTTTGGTTTAAAGCCCGGTTCTCCCCTGAAGAAATACTGCTGTAATCCTGTACCAGCCAGATGAAACTGCTAGACCAGCCCCACTAAAAAAAACTTTAGCTGGTTCTTGGTGCCAGCTCTGTACCAGCAAAGGAGTTGTTTTTTCACAGCAAGCTGAGCACCAGAGTGAGTGTTTGGCCAGCAAGGAGCAAGGGGATGTGGGTTAGTCACACTCTACTGGGGGCTCTGCTTCTTTAGAAATCAGTCATTTGCATTTCCTGCAGCTTAGCACAGCTTCTGAAAGCAGCTGTGCCCAGTGAATTTTATGAGGACATTTAATTCCCAGGCCTTTCCCTGCAGGCCCGCATTTCACTCATGTAACCACTTCTTAGGAATATCTGCTCACGGTTTTCCCTCATCATATTTGACAAATCCTCCTGTAGCCCATCACAAAAAAAAACCCCCACCCTGCTTTCCCATGACTCTAGTAAATATACAGGCCTTCAGAGAAAACAAACAAACAAGTAAATACCAAGTCCCTCCATTATTTTCAGATTTTCTTTTCTGTCCAGCTGTAACTGCACATTTTCTAACTTGAAGCCTGGGCAATTCGCTACCAGTATATGACTGTGCCAGACACTCATCCTTCCCAATATCCTCCCACTCCAATTTCTGTGCATTAGCTTAGAAACAAGAGTTTTCCCTGCTTCTTGGGAGAGGTCAGTGCATTAACATGCTACTGATTTTTACAGAGGCTAGTCGATGTGTGAGTCAGTATTGTAACACTTCACGCGGTCTCTTTGGACAGCTCTGACGCTGCCTGATGAGAACTTTGGCATAAGAGGTCGTTCAAAGGGGGGGGAAAAAAGGAAAAGCAACGAGGAAAGAAAAAAAGGCTGAAAAAAACCTTTCTTCATTCCCTGCCCCAGAATGACACTACGCTCAACACTTTGCAAAAACAATAATTGGGTTCTATGCTTAAGTACATCCAGATGAATTAGGAACAATTTCACAGAGGTCTGGGGGAGTTAGGCTGATTTTAAACTGAACTGGCTTTGGTATAACTCAGCCTTATTTCTATGGTTCTCAGTTTCACCTTGTTTCATAGGTGATGTCTGCCGAATCACTGTTGGTCATTAGAAAAACTAAAACCATAAATTAGCTGGCTCGTTAGGGATACAGGGCAGCAAGGGCTTTCCTTCATCTTCTTATATAATGATCCCTGTTTCTACAGAGTACTTAATTTCCATTTGCAAGAGAATTTCATGGCTTGTACAATGAACTCTGCAGCTCCTGAAACTCTGACAGTGGTCTTCACTCCTTTCTTCTGGTTAATTGTAACAAATTTCATTGGTGGTTACAAAGGAGATTATTTCTGGGAAAGAAATTCCTGCCCGAGGTATAGAAGGAGGTGAGACATTTCCAAGTTTTGTCCCTTGAGCTTATTAATAGTGCATCGAGGTTTAACCTCTTTCAGTATGAATTTAACAGAGGGGTTTTAGAGTTCCTTTCAGCCATGAAGGAGTGAGAATGCCACTGCCATTGTCAGGGAGTAACTGTCTGTCATTCTTTCTTGCAAGCACAAGAGTAAGTGGGTGGCAGCTGGTGACAAGGGCTACGACTGCACTTGCCATTTCCTTGTGATAGCTGGAGCAGAGCTTTGGCCTGAAGCAATTGCTGCTGACTTCCTTATGTCTCTTAGGGCTTTGAGAGGGGAGTTATGCAGACGTAAATATTTATATCAAATATTCCCCTTCCAGTTGAAGCTGCTGGTGTACTTTTACCCCAAAAGAATAGGGAATGCTTTAGACCACGTCATCATTTCCCATTATTTATGGGGAGGGGGTTTCTGGTGGCTACAGGAACCTCAAGCTATTGCCTTCTACCTTATTGTCTCCTACAGATTTTATGCTCAAGGTGTTGCCTGTGGGCAATCTGCTCTCTTGTGGGCTCCTGAGTTCAGTGTGGGTTTTTAGCAGTACCCTTAGATCAGCTCCAAGGCTGCCTGTGAGTGACAGTGGAAGTCCTTTCTGCTGGGAATCTGATGTGACGCCTCCTCAGTGCCAGCTCTGGGGACTTCAGGGCACCCCAGCAGTGTCAAAGTGACACTCTCTCAGTCTCGCCATCATCTTCTTTCAGAGACCTTTTTCTCTCTCTGCCTTTGCTTTGAAATTCCGTTCATTCCCTCCCTGAACCCTTAACTGTTTTTGCAGTCTTATCTGAATCTTTAGCTATGTCCCCCCGCTTTAATTGTGAACCTCACATTCACAATTTAATTGTGAGATTTTCAGTGCTGGGAGAGTGCAGTATTTCCTCCTGCCAACACCTTTCTTTTCCTCACCTTTGTTGTATTTCTCATTCTTCTCCACCCCACACAGCCTGTATAATTCTCTTCCCCCTATTCCTAGTTCCTTACAAGATCAGTTTTTGTGAGCTTTGAGCATTAAAGGGAAATACCATTTTGTCTGGTTTTGCCCTACAAAAGGGCACGGTGATCATGATTCATTTCCTGAATGAAAATGCAGATTCAATGCCACAGGGGCACTGAAAAAAGCTTTGCTGTTTCCCTCCCACTTTGAAGGAAATAATGGTGTTGGCAGAGAAAAACGTGTGATTTGTTGGTCACATAATGCCCTGATCTGACGCTTCTGCTGACACACATGCTCTGCCAAACTGCAGCACAGCCAAAACCAGCCCCATACCCACCAGCTTCCTTCCCATCCTTGGTTCAGCAACCAGCACCTTCAGGAACTGATGCTGAATCTCTCTCCCGCTTCAGTGGATACTGCCTAGCTGTACTGAGTACAGTGGGAAAATCCACAGTGTTTTTCACCACCCGCTTTTTATAGATTATGGCTTCCCTTAGAAAGTCTCAATATGCTTCCTGCTGAAAAATGTACAGCCAAACTTGTTGATCAATGAGCAAACTTAGTTTGCCTATGCCACACAAAGCAGCACTAGCAGCTGTGCAGGTACAAAACAAATATGAAACAGAGGAAGCTGTGTCCTGGGAGACTGTGATAGTTATGAAATCATGAGCTTGGACTAGCAGAGAACATAGAAGTTATCTACTAGGGCAAGAAAACGGTGTAGAAAAACACAGGAAGTGTTGTGCTTGTGTGTGTGCACATTTCTGTGCAGCTGTGCCCGTTGTTTATGACCTCATCAACTTGAAAAATAAACCCCCTAACTTAGAGCCCACCACTAATTTCGTGCAGAACCAGAAGAAGACCTTGCGTTCATATTTCAGCAATTTTAGCTGTTCAGTCCCACAGGATTAAGCCTCTCATACATCGCCCTCAGCTTCCCTGTGCGGACAAGACTTGGTCAGGGGCACTGCGATCCCGTGCTGGCTGCATAAAGAGGGCATCAGCCTCAACTGTGTCCAGGTAAATAAAATTTAGCAGTCAGTCTGCTCCCGGGGAATGCCAAAACCAGGCCCCAAACTGACACAGAGGCATTGCTAGGCTCCCAGCAGAAGGATTGCTACCCTCCTCTCTAGCAGCTATGACTTTTTACCACCTTCAGGCAATAAATTAATGTGAAGGTGGTGGGAGCAATTCATCTGTGTCACCTCTCAGGTGGGTTAGAGCCGTGCAGCATAGCTGGCCATGAGCAATATCCTCATGCACCCTCAAAGGCATGGAAAATTTGGATGCATCTTCTCATTAATAAACAAGCTCAGCCTGCTTCCCACAGCCTACATCAGCTTTTCTGAATTAATTCCAAGGTCCTGGACTTTACTTTAAAGGCCTGATTTGAGTATAGTTAAAAGTCTTGCTAGAGGTCATAAATGTAGACCATGATCAAGAAAATTATTCCTCTATCCCGCTGAAGGTTTTACGGGGAGAATTTTCTAAAACTGGAGCACTGAATCTCACAGGAAGAAGGAACGATCACAAACTGCATTGCTTTCATCTTCAAGTACAAAGTGCTTTTTAAAATCTAAACTTCTTACATAAGCATTGGGAAAATATGAAAATAGATAAATAAATTTAAAAGAAACAAACCACAATGCTTCATTGCACACACATTCCTTCACGGGGTGTGGATGAGGAAATAAATATGACAGCTCTTAGTCATGCTGCTTACTGCTGTTCTGGAGGGTAAGCTCATCCCATGTGAGTGAGTGCAATATAATGATGTACTTTGACTGGATCACATCATGGTATATGTGCCATTGTCTCTGAGGTTACCATTAGATTCTCCAGAAAAAATGAAAATGCTCTAGAAAAAAAAGAATTATATAAAATATTTTATTTGTCCTGCAACGGGGCTGGCTAGTGCCACGATACAGAACTAAAGGCCCTTGCAAATGTTATTTTTCTTCAATTCTGTTGCCTGCACTTTCTATCCAACTTTATCTGTCAAGGTTCAAATCCTGATTTCCTTCTCTCTTCTTCTTTTCTTTGTCTTTTACAATTTCCCACCTCTGTCTAAGTTCAAACCACTCAAAGTTCTTGAAGTGGGAAGCACTGCTTGTTTTCCTGGTGATGGCATCAGCGTTTGGGAGGATGTTCCTTGCTGTTCTGTGGCTTTGTGAATCTCCTGGTTGGATCAGCTTCTTTTTGCATCTCTAGCCATGAATAGAGGCTGAGAAAAGCAACAGGCTCCCCCTTCAGTCCTACACCTAGAGAGAGACAAACCTGTCTCCCATGCTCCTGGCATGTGCATTTTTCCTCCTCTCTCTGCTCCCTCTTTCATCCATCCAGCTGGCACGGCCCAGAGGATGTGCTCCCCCTCAGTACTCCAAGCAGGGATGGTTGCTATCCTCACCAGCTGACATCAGTGCTAATTTCCTGTAAGTTGCCACAGAATAAAGGACAGGCCTCTTTCTAAAAAATCTTTCCGGCTTGCTTAAAAACACCCTCTGTCTTCTTTTCTTCCTGTGTGCAGCTTGCAGAATCAATAAGGCCCCAGCCTCTTAGCCCTGAGCAGCAGAGAAGCTATTGCTGCAAACTCAGCAGGAGGAAGAGCTAGGGCAAGCAAGGAGCCCAGAGATAATCAAAAGTGCCCTCCCATGGCTCAGGATGTTGCCAAGTGCTTGGAGCGGGACCAGAAGGCAACACACTATGACTCTGTGTCAAGCAAGGAATCATCATTATCCCCACTTAATTATCTCTGAATTTCACTAATTGCACTTACCTTTACCTTACACTTACCAAAAGGGCTGGGCCAAGTGTTACTCTCTAACACTACTTTGTGTATCTTCATGCAGGTGCCTGATGACTGCTAAAAGGGGCAAGGAGCCCCTCTTACGCATCAGTGTTTAATGTGCATAATGCCATGACAGGCACCAGCCTGAGACTCTGAATGCAATGAAATTATTCTCAGTATTCTCAGTATTCAGTGAAATTTCAGGCGGTCTTTATAGTTCAAAAGAAACCCTGTTTGTTTCCCCTGTTGAAAACAGACAAACAAACAAAACCCCACAAAACCGCAAACCAAAAACCAACCAAACCAAACACAAACCAAATCAAACCAAAACCCCACGGAAAAGGGGACTCTTGTCATTTATTACTACAGAAAGTAGGAAAGAGGGCAGGTATTTTGTTGGCTGCTAATGAAAAAAATCTGTTAGCAGCACATAGAGATTTAGGACTCTCTTTTTAAGGAAATCATGTGAGGGACATACCAGGTTAGAGTGGTAACTCTGAGAATCTACTCTCAACCAGGGAAAGGCACAGAGCAAAGTGCAGTTACCTCTGGGTAAATTTTTGGCTGGTGACAGAAACCAGGACAGTACTAAGTTACAGCTTGAATGCAGAAGACTATTAATCCAGGGGTGCATTGCATCATTTGCTGGACTGTATCATTTTGCTTGGGTACACTGTTGATTTCCAGCATACTTTGCCCTAAAAACCATGGGCATGTGACTGAGGAAAATGAGAAAATCTGCATTGTTGCTATATTTAAAAAGCTTCTTATTGCACTTCAAAAACTGGTGAAGAGGACATATTTTGGTTTAGGGAAAAGAAGCAATAAAGATAAGAATAAATGCGCTGAATCCAACAAATGAGTGCTTAGTTTAGGTCACAGGAAAACTCTGCCACCAGAGACGTGCAAGAGCACTGTAAATCCTCTGCATGGGGGTACCGATCTGGGACTGGTTTCTTTTTCATAAACATAGACACATTCAGAATTTCCTCTTCCCTCTAACATTTGTCCCTCTCCCTTTGAGACTGGCGGCCTTCTTGCCCTTTACTACATCAACTCAAACATGATAAGTGGTGCAGGAAACCTTGCATGAATTCTGTAGCTCCTTCAAGAGGGCTAATCCACCATTTAAGTCCCACAGGCTTAAATGCTTTTTCATCACTTGACCTCTTCATAAGGATGAATTTCTCCTACAGTGAGGATGGCATCCAACAGTTGTTACTTTTTCAGTCAGAAGAAACTACAAAGCAATGCACAATAAATAGCATATGAACATCAAATGAAAGAATATAATTTGCAATTCTGTCTCACAGATTATTTCCTTGGATTACTGTTTAGAATCTCCGAATTAATAGTTCAAGAAGGATATGATTGCAACAATTCCACTGGAAACATCAACATCTGCTCAGTGAACAGTCTGTGTGTACAGCCACTGGTCTAAATCAACTCCACTGCCAAATTGGCAAGCACCATATATAAAATGAATAGACAATTCAGAAATGTCCAACAGATAACTAAAATTGAAATTTTATTTTTTTTTCAATAATATTCATCAGACAATCTTCTGACAAGACTTTTCTGAAAGATGAAGTGCAAATGGGAACCCTGTAAGAATGTTTAGAAGAATTGTACATGACATTTTTAAGCGCCACCAAGTACACATTGAATACTTTGTAAGTATATAGGCATAGCAACATGCAAGTGTCATGTACCCAACATTACAATATGCATTTTGTCTGCTTGAAGTTACTGATGAGGAAATAAAATGAAATTGATGTGTCTTATCATCAGTGCAATATGTTTAATTCCCATGGATTTTTTTTTTTAACAGGTTAGTGGTTGTATTTCTGAACCATTCAAATATATCCTTCTCCGGGCCATAAATTGCCAGTGTAAGAGCGAAGTACACCAGAATTCCTAGGAGAACCCACTTACACTGACCATGAATAGATGAAGTTGTTGTAGTCCCTTCACAAACTATGCCTTATTATTTATTCTAGGAAACTTCCTGCTGAACTGAAGGGGTTTTGTAGTTATAAAATATCTAGGCTAAAAGTAAAGGATGCACAAGGATTGCTTTATAATTCTTTTGAAAAAGAGCTAAATAGCAACTCAAACATGTGCATTAAGGGCTTGAGCCTTGTTCTTTCGAAATCAATAGGCGTACTGTACCCAATTTTGATGGAAGCAGGACATATATGAATCCAGTAATCCATGAGTTCACTCTCTTGGCTCACTGTTTTGGCAGAAGCAGATGACTGTAGGTTATATTTGCATATTTCCATGAAAGCTATATAGGGGTATGAGCAAATCTGCATACACTGAAAAAGGACATGTGCAGTTGCATATTTACTAACATTAATCAATATTCATAGAAAGGAGAGAAAGAGGAAATGATAAAGAAATCAGCCTAGCAATTAAAGACTATCCTCCTCTTTATTATCAACATAAAGAGTTGATGATCATCCTCACGATTTTCTTTACAAGCTATTACTTTAAAACCCTTCTCTTTAAACCTATTATAAAAACCCTTCAGTATTTCATTTTAGAACAAGACTGAGAAAATTAGTATGTTTAGAAGAAAATAGCATTGGTGATTTTCAGCACTATGCATAAGGGCAGGCTAAGGCTGCCTGTAGTTTGTGCTGAAACATGAGATCAGAGCTCACACATGAAACACTGCTGGCTTGACCCTGAACACAGGGAAAGTGCTAAAGTGCTGACCCCAACAGGCTTGGCTTTGCACCTGAAATCTTAAAAAAAGTGAAGAAACAAAAACCCTTGAACTTTTCTTTAATACTAGCACAGGCTGCTCCTTTTAGAGGAGACACTTTTCCTACCTCCTTTCCAATTAGACCGCTGTTTTTTGCCCAGCAGAGAATAAATGACTTAAGACACAGAACACGGAGGGCAGACCTACAGTAAACACAGAAGCCGTGAACAATTTCTTTTTAATTTTTTTTTTCCCCATCTGCTGCAAGGCTCTGGAAGTCCCTAGAACTGTAGACTCATCAAATTTGCTTTGCACCTTTTGTCCGATTGTGAGTACGTTAAACATTGCTGAAGAAAATGAACACAGCTCGGCAACAGGATGATTCCTAGATGCTGGAAGAATTCCCTTAAGGGCTGCTGGAAGCGCACGAGGCTTGGAGCATCCTGAGGATGTGGAGTGATACAGAAGTGTGCTGTTCAACCATGTTTGTACCCTTATTTTCTCCTGAGTTAAAAGAAGTGCAGAGTGCTGGGTAAGATTCCTCGATAGCAAGAAGGAACTGTGCTAGCTTCTATTAATGCCAAATAAACAACTCCCATGTGTTTTAGAGGCCCTAGGTCCACCCTGAAAAACCCTGTAGGAGCTCCCACTCTCAAAGGAGTTTCTACTCTGTTCTGTTGACATCAAAGGTTTCTCTATTAACTTAATTTTCTCCTGCTGTTTGCAATAGTCCTTCTCTGCTCCCCATGCATTGAGTGTTTTTAATGTAAACGTGCCCTGGCAATATTATGTTTAAATAAGTAAGAGACGAGTCAGATTATCTCAACAGTATTGATATTGCATATTTAATTCAAAAGCTTGCATGTGCTTTTTAAAGTTTCTCTTCATACGTGCATGCCTTACTAGGAAGAATTGTGTTGCAGTTGGATTGCACATCATTGTCTAGAGCTGACTAAATATTCATGTGTTATAGCAGTTTATTTTTAAACTGTTTGGGATGAATCCCCAGCCAGTGTAAATTGGCCCACATTTAAGGCAACAGAGTGAAGCTGATTTATACCAGCTGAGGCTGTGTCCTTATGCCCTGTTAAAAGCTAAAACTATACCAAAATTATAAGAACAGGGCAAGAATTATGAACCCAGGCAATACTTTTACCTATTTTTAACAGAAAAAAAAAATAAAGTCATCTAATTTCAAGACTAAAGCAAAGATTCAGTAGTATTTAAAATGCATACAAATATCTCATAGCTAGTATTTAGACTAAGAGGTAGATGTCATATTCTAGGAATAGTATAGTGTGGAATGATGCTAATGGCAGTTGCTAAATACATTTATTTGCCTGTTACACAGGACACAAAGGAGGGTGATAGCAATGGCAACCACAAGAAGGCTTACAAAACTCTTGTCTTCTTTTGCTATTCTGTGTTATCTGTCTTTCCGTGCATTTCTTCTGGAAGGGCATGATGGAAAAGTGTCAAGAAGTAAAAAGATCTATAATAAGAAACTTTATGTTTACAAAACGTTAGCTTTATCATTAAAGGCATCCTCTGTACTGTAATGGAAGCATTTTGTACTTACAATTTAAGATTACCTGGCGTTACTGAGCAAGAAGCGGAAATTCCAGGTGAGGTGATTCAGCAAATTAGGGCTCAGAAGAATGCAGCTCTCTCTCTCTCTCTCTCTCTGTTGTTCATGCTAAAAATACCAGGGCATATGGCAGCATATTTCAGCATCTTAACATACTAGGCTCCCTTGAGGACAGAAAAAGAGATGAAACTTGTGCTGTTGAGCCAGAAATAAGATTACAGTACAGTGTTGCCAGACATTCAGAGTGCTGGCAGCAAAGCCATTAGAGGAGTCAGTGTCTTACTTTGCCTAAAGGTGTTTCAGTGGTATTTAATGGTGCTCCAAGAAATGGAAAGCAGAGCTGGTGAGAATGAGGAGCGGTATAAGCATTTTTATAAATTAGTTGTCATTGCAAGTAGAGGAATTACACATATTGCATTAGGATGTCCACTGCTTGTATATGTACCTTCCACTTTCCCCTTGTGACTGTTAGGGGTCACCCCCTGCTTGAAATAATCAAAATGCATATTATAATTACATGGTTTTCCAATATCCATACACAGCAAGTACAAGATACTTACATGTAAGTACACTGTATTTACCTATATTTTTGCATAGTTTTTAGTGTGTACTTTGTGCCACTTAATAAAAAGCATTACTCATCATTTTTGTTGCTGCTGTTTTTCTTTATTAGACAGCTTGTTCAATTAGAGTTGGAGCAGCTGGGATTTTTGGTATGTTCATCACAGATTACCAGTTCCTAGGAGTGTAGAGATTAGACATTTGTAGGAGTCTGGGCAAGTGGTGGGGGAAGCTGCAGTGTGAACATGAAAGTTTTAAATCACCTCCTTGATTAAGAAACGCAATATCAGATTTAATGATGCTAATTTAATAAACTTACCTTTAATTCAAATGGAATTCTAAAGGTAAGAAGTCCATTTTCCTTTTGGTAACACTTTACAATAAGTGGCACTAAATTACACTAGAACTGCTATGTTACAGGGAATTACATGTAACTACACTGTAACTGTCGAAAGAGCTACTGTACATGTGCGTACATGGTAACTTCAGTGCTGTTACAATCATGAATTACATAATTACAGATGATTCTGTCCTTTCTTTTCATTGAAATAGCTATATATATATTTTTATATATATATATATATTATACTGCAATGAAAATACACAAGATGGTAACTTTCATGTCTCACTTAGAAAAAGTTGGTTTTCTTCACGTGTTCCTTTAGAGAGGGAGTCTCAGTGCAAGACGAACCATCCTTAAGGAGTGTGGAAACTTTTTGAAGTGTTCTAGCTTAAACTCTGAGCCTCAAGTTAAACATCAGGTTCCTTAAACTGTCTCTTGGTTTGTCAGATGACACTAAAAGAGTGGGATGATGCACCCCTCGTCTTCTGATGCATCGCTTTCTTGTTCAAATCATGAGAATGTTCTTGAAGCATTAAAAAAAAAAAAATAAAATCTACATCAAAAAGTTTAAAAATAATCAGCAATCGACACTGTAAACAGTACACTGGCAGAAACTAGCTACCTGGTCTGGAGAAAACTACTCTGCAAGTGAGTGAGGGAGAGGATGTCACATACATTTTAGCGAAGGTGGTTCCCATTCAGAGCCTCCATTTTACACACTCGCTGGGTACCTCACACCGTAATAAAAACTTTTTTTTTTTTTCCAGAATGGGAACTTGGGCAAAGGGAATGGACAACTGGCTTTTATGTCACTAGTGGACATGGACAACTACTTAATGTCATTAGTGTTGAGCCATGACTCTGCTTACAAAAAAAGAGGGATGCCTCTTTACACCCAATGTAGAAATTCGAACCCGTGAAGACCAGACAGGCCTGCAAAGTGCTATCCAGGTAGAACGCTCTGTGTGGGGCTTTTCACACCTGCTGTGCACAGCTGCAAGGGACATCACCAGGTGCAAGATAATGGAAGATCAAGTGGGTTAAAAATGAGCACATGTGAGGAATTTTAATTGAAAGCCAATGAAAAAAAAAAACAAACTATTCTAACACTACGATTTACATCTGGTTTTTTTGCCAAGTTGAAACGCTGTTTCTATGCCACTGGAGAATATGGTTTGAAATGGTTACCACAAGGCCAATCCTGCTTTTGAAGGTCATACCTGACCTTGTCTGGGTAACAGTTCAAGTAACAACCCTACTATTGGAGCGAGCTGGAGTTAGGAAGAATGAAGAAAGGCGTAAACACCACGCTGGTGGGGAATTCCACTTGAGCAAATAAGGCCCTCATCCAGGGAAGCACTTAGTTTTTAAGCATACGAACAGTGCCTTATACTCCAAGGGAACTTCTCTGACGCCTGAAGCTGACTATGTGCTTAAAAGCTTAGTTGAACTGGGCCCCAGGTCCTGAAAGAAAACTGATACTGTACTATAGCTAATGTAACTTACTGCTGTGACAAGAACCCATCTTTTTGGTATTAAACTGAATGACTTCCTTTGCCAGCCTTTTACATGTGTATGTTTTGAAAGACATGAATATCTTGTAAACCTATACTAGTTTTCAATGTGTCTAGTAGCACCTACCTGGTTCTCTCAAACTACCATATTATATTAACATATTATTGCATTTTTCCACAGATGGGTATGGAGTGAACTGTAAAAACAAGCATGCAATCACATCAATGCAGACTTATTTCTTTAAAATGTCATACTGTATATGATTTATTATGTTAACACTCAACCACATCATATTATTTATGTCTGTATATTTTGAAAAAAAGTGCTGCTTTGATTGACGTCACCCTTTTTTCTTAGAAATTAACAAGATAAATGCTTCAACAAAAACAATTAAAATACTCTAATATTGTCCTTAAAAGGTTTATATTCTTCTGATAAATAATCTGTCACAGCACCTTTATCTTCCATTTTACCATACCACATGATGTCGTACTCCAAATTCTCCCTTCCCCACACAAAAATAAAATCCCAGGAGAAAGTCCTTTACAGCAGACCATCATGCTTTTATGCTGCACAAATACATCAACCAGAGAGAAATACTTCTTTTGTCAAAGGTGCAAAACACAGGAGCAAAGCGAGCTCCAACTAGACTAACTTGCGTTCTCCAGTGTAGAATCATTTCCAAGACCTGTTCTGGCAACCTTTTCTTTTCATTGGAAGAGGAAATAAGCCAATGGGCTTACAGTGTTTTGTTGTCATATTTAAGAGCATGTGATTTTTCAGCTGTCAATTACACAAAAAAATTTCAGAAATAATCCAAACAGAGACTTTCACTGTGGAGCTAAAAGCATGGCAGGAATTCTCTATCATTCACGGTGACATAAGTTTGTACCTCACAAAATGCATAGACAGGAATTTAATATAAAGAATTAGTCCATTTACTGTATACACAAAACATATATCTTTTGTTTTAACACTTCTATTTTTTCTTTTTTTTTTTCTCTTTTTTTTTTTTAAATTTTTTTTTTCTTTTGGCAAACCAACATAGAGAAGCAGCTCTGGAACTGCCAAATTAAAAATTGAGAATTTTTGCAACTCAATAGTACTTTTTAAGGATAGTAATCAAATGTGGTTGTAATTTAAAACCTGAGGCTGTGCACTGGTTGTTAGCTTAAAACTACCTTTCCATATAACATTGTGCTTCCATTGTATAACAAAGAAAAAATTAACAAGAACTAGAAAAGTTTGCTGCTGAACAGTGCTAGGACATACAGACAAAAAAATACTAATACATGTTATCTACTCAGAATACTGATTTTTTGATATCTAAAGGGACATAATGGACATTAGAAAATGCTTACTTGTGACTGACAGCTACTGCCAAAAAAGTTGAATATGTATCAAATAAAGTTTAACTGAATTTATTATATGCACTATATACAGATACTAAAATGCCTTGCAATTGTGCCCCATGAACACGTCAAATTTGAGTAGGCAGGTGAGTTCATGTTTAGCAAATAAATTATAAAAACATAAATTACTCAGAAAGTTCTCTAATCTTTGTGATCCCAAAAGCGAGTACGAGGGCAGGACAAATTGTTTCAAAAGAAGCTCTATTACCTAACTTTGCAGAATCTGTATAGCTATTCAGCATGTTTTCACCACTGAAACATGGCACAGTTGACAGGGTACCATTTAAATCATAACAAAACAAAGCAAAACAGAACAAAAAATTCTCTGGGCTGATCTTTTGTTCCACCAAATCCAAGCATACAGGAAACTATACTAAATAGATTTCAATTTCTGTTTCCAAGGGCGTATGTTTCAAAAACAAGTTGCTTTTTGAATTATAGATAGACAGGTATAAAATATTCTTTGTAAACCTCTAATCTTAGACTTAACATTTTCTGTAAGTAAATTAGGACCTTACCTAATAGTACTTGTTATGAGTTTTGTTCTATGACAAACTAGTAGGGACATGATAAAAGAAAACTGGAAAAGAAAGCTGCATAACACTTAAGTATGTAGAAAACTTGGATTAAGATGATGATTAACATTGTTAAGGCTGTATATTCAAGCACTGTATGTTAAGAGAGCAGTGGGTATGACTTTTAGGCAATAAGAAATGTCCTGTTTTACGCATGAGACTGTAATTATAGAATGATGATGTCAACAGCTGATTGTTGGCATAAACTGGCTACTTATAGCAGGTATGCGAGTTAATAAAGATAGCAGAAGATGGAAGAAATGAATTCTGAGAAATGATAGCCAGTTTTCTCCAGCAGTCAGCCTGATAAGTAAAACTCCAAGATTCTAGCTCTGCATCTAAATGAAATACTCTTTTTTCTCCTCTGCATTGACTTGGCTGCCTTCTGCATTGATAATGGCTGTGTCGGCATCAGGTGCATCTTCAGCTCCTTTTGCTTCGTTTGTTAAATATGTTCCTGTAGGAATCAGTACAAGAGAAAAGAAAAAAAAAAAGAAGAAAGATTAGGGTTTTTTTTTTACACTGCATTATAGGAAGTACATTTCAAACAATGCTCCAATTTTTTAACGAATGAAAAATATTTTTACACGGTTTTAGTGCACATCATAAAGGTATGCTCAACTTTCTAATGTGCTGAAGAAATATTTACATTGATACTTATACTGTCAAAGGCACATATACAAACTCTAGTATATCTGCAACAAATTAAGGAAATATTTTAATAAAACTCCACTTTATCTAACTGCAGTAATGTGCAATATATTTTTCAATTATACAATAAGTGATAAAATCTTGGTTATTTCATGAAATAGCTATCCATCAAAAACAAAGCAATTTTAAAAACTTAGATATTCATAAATGTGGGGCTTTTTACTGGCCACTGATCATTTGTATTTCTGTTTTTTCTTGATAGTATCTATGCTTTAATTTTACAGAATTGTATCATAGTCAGTTCCAATAGTTACAAAATTGAGACAGTTTTATTAACTGAACCAACTCACATTATACTATCACAGCTATTTTTATGCTCTGGATATGAATAAAAAGAAATGTATACAACAGTCAAATTTCCCTTTGTGAAAAGCATTATTTGTGCTGGCATAAGATGTACAACTGTTCATTCAGGAAAGTAAAACAAAAGAGACACACTGTCACCGGCTCATTAAAAAAACCCCTGATTTTCTCCCATGTAGTCAAATCAAATTGAAAAGATGTTTTTATCAATTTATGTTTGCTAGGTATGTGATTATCCTATCTAAAATGAGACTTACTGAATTAATACCAACACTCACCCTCTCTTTTTTTTTTTGAGGGGTGTGGATAGGGAATCAACTGAGTTTTAGCAATAGGTCTACAAGACATACAGAGGTCAAACCTCAAGGCATGATTTTGCAACTAACCAGGTCCAAATCAAATCATAGAGAAGTCAGAAGTCAGTGTCACTCCGTTCCTGTTATATTTAGTGGCAGAGGGGACTGAAAATGCAGGGACCAGAATTATTAAGGTAAAACCACACAATAAAGTAAAGCTCGCCCCAGGAATAAACCCCTTATTCCAGTGGGATCATTGATAAACTGATGTGAAAACTCACCACCTGCTTCTAATATTATCTTTTAAATATATACGTAAATTATTAGCATAATCCATTAAAATGAAAAAGCTTGTTCACTCAATGCATATATATATTCTGCTGAATTTGTGTGGTAGTTAAAACTATGAGAACGTGATGAGAACGTGTAATCAAGCGTCTGGAGTTAAGAGGCAAAACCAAGGGCCAATCTTATCCCCTGGTCTCCTTAAATCACTGACTCATAAGATGACTTCGTGCATGTAGCTAACTCCACATCCTTTGCCTTAGCCAGCCCACTGGAAAACTGGTTAAAATTCACAGGGACTTCACTTGCAACTGGACTGAGAACTAAGATTTTTTGTTAAAATCATTTAGCAGAGCGGGGAAGGTGAAAGGGAATGGCACTCCCGGGTGAAATCATGCCTTGCTTCCAAAAGTGACTGAACTTCCACTAAATTGTCCTACCTTTATGTCTTGCCAGGTATCGACCCAGGAGAATTATAGAACATAGTGTTACAAAGACAACTACAGCCACTATTCCTCCTATAAGAGCGTGGTCAGGTCCAGTCTGTCCAGCCAAAGCATTTGGATCTAGAGGGAGAGACAAAAAGCAAAAGTGGTCCTACACAGACAAAAAAAATGACAGGAAAATTCACAATACCAAGTTTTATACTGATCATCCTGAAAATAGGGCATTTCCCTCTTTAATATTCAGCATGGTTATTCCCACTTTTACTCCCAGTATCTTATCAACAACACAGTGCTGCTTGTATTCCCAGATTGTTAAAACCCTGAGGACATCACAGTTATGAAAAATATTACCTTATTCTTCTTTGGCAGAGGTTATTAAATGGAAAAGGTTTCTAGCTTTGCCCTCGTCATTTTACAACTGAAAACCTGGCCATAGCTATTTATAGAAGGAAAAACAAGGAAGTGAGAATTGGGGATCGGATAGCATCAGCAGAATGGTGTCTGCATAATACATAATTTATAGAATTGATTCTCAGTGGGGAACCCTTATATGTTCTCTTCCCTTCATTCCTATCCCCTTGCACCAGAAATAAAAAGGCAGATAAAGTGCAGCCGTGCCAAGTTCCTCTGCACATGGCTCAGTCTGCATGGATTTGGTCAGATAAAGGTATGAGGCAACCTGAAAGCTCATCATTCAGCCTCAAGCCTCAGTTTGTGAATTTGCTACAAACACTCGATTAACAGCCAATGCAAGCAAGCTGTAATAGACATCACAGAATTGCAGAGTCAGCTAGGATGGAAAAGACCTTTGAGATCATCAAGCCCAACCAACGAAGTAACACCACCTTATCAACTAAACCATGGCCCTGAGTGCCACACCCAGTCACCTCCTAAACACCTCCAGTGACTCCACCACCTTCGCGGCCAGCCCATCCCAACGCCCAATCACTCTTTCTGTGAAGAACTTCCCGAAGTCCAACTTAAACCTCCTCTGGCATCACTTGCACTTTGGTGTTGTTAAACCTCATGTTGTACTTGGCCCATCAATCCAGCCTGTCCAGGTCACTCTGCAGAGCCCTCCCACCCTGCAAGAGATCATCACTCCCCCACAGGTTGATGTCATCTGCACATTTGCTAATGGCACAGTGAATTAGCAGGCTCCTTTTCCCAGCTCTGTGCAGAGCACTGCGGACAGTCTCAGACTCAAAGCGTTCTGTGCTGGCCATTCGCCTGATCTGTTGCCTGATGCGTCACAAAAGTTGCAAAGACATAATCAGGGGAAACGGGGCGAGTAATCACTTTGGGGTGAGTAATGCTTCAGAGCTTTTAACAAGGAACCAGTAACCTGTGACTGTTGACTCAACAGATAAACGCAAAAGGAGGTAAAATTTCAATCTGAGGATCATGGTATGGTTCCTATTATAATGAAAACGCCTCTGCTATGAAGTAATAGTAACTCTCTGAAGATGTTATTAGCATGTACTGTATGCTGCAATCACTCCACTCTCACTGCTTCAAGGGCATTTCCCTTGTAGGGGCTGTTTATATTCTTCAAATAGTTTGCAAACAACTTTGCTTTGCAAAAAAGAAAGGGCAGGAAAAATATTTGCACTGAGAAAAGGGCAAGTCTGTGAAGATGACAGAAAGGCCTCTGATAATCCTGAGGAGGTGTGATTCCCCAACACCACAGTTACATTCCGCTGACCAGGACTGTTGTATGGCAGTACGATGTATGGATAGATCTGGTATGGGGGTCTCATGAGGTCTAACAAGGCCAAGTGGTGCTGCTTCACCCAGGTCAGGGCAAATCCTACTCTCAGTCCAGGCTGGGGGATGAACTGATCCAGAGCAGCCGGGCTCAGGTGGACTTGGAGGTGCTGGTAGATGAGAGGCTGGACATGAGCTGGCCTTGTGCTCTCACAGCCCAGAAAGCCAAATGTGTCCTGGGCAGCAGTCAAGGGAGGGGATTCTGCCCCTCTGAGCCACTCTTCTGAGACCTCATCTGGAGAACTGCATCCAGTTCTGGGGTTTGCAGCACAGGAAGGACATGGACCTGCTGGAGTGAACCCAGAGGAGGCCACTGAGTTGATGTGAGGGATGGAGCACCTCTCCAATGACGAAAGGCTGAGAGAATTGGGATCATTCAGCCTGGAGAAGAGACAGCTTTGGGGTGACCTAACTGTGGCCTTCCAGTACCTGAACGGGGCCTGCAAGAGAGATGGAGAGGTACTATTTACAAGGGTATGTAATGATAGGACAAGGAAAAATGGCTTCAAACTGAGAATAGGTTTAGATTAGATTTTAGGAAGTAATTTCTCACTGTGAGGGTGGTGAGACACTGGAGCAGGTCACCCAGAGAAGTTGTGGATGCTCCATCCCTGAAAGTGTTCAAGGCCAGGATGGACAGAGTTCTGAGCAATCTGGTCTAGTGGGAGGTGTCCCTGCCCATGGAATGAGATGATCTCTATGATCCCTTCCAACTCAAGCCATTCTATGATTCCAAGATCTAGAAACACACATGTATATATATATATAATGTTATATATAGAAGATAAAAGAATCCAGTTTTCTCCTCCTTCTGCAAACTGTGAAGCATTCTGAAACTACACTTCCAGGCTTGCTGGAGCACAGAGTGGTGTCGCCACTGTTACAGATTCAATTCTGCTTTAAACAGCCACTGGAATCATCAGGCATGACTGTCAATTATTGCTGGCTTTCCAAGCTCCCACACCTTTTACTTCTGGCTGTCACGAGGACTTTGGGGAACGTGGTCATAGCACTTCTGTGGACATGATGGCAAATAGTAGCTATTAGGCCTCAAAAAAGCTGGAAACACCTTACAAAATCAGCTATGCTGCATCCTCTTCCATCTCCACATCCTCCTGGCATGCTGCCGCTGGCAGTGGCACCATGCTGAGTGCACATAATCAGTCCAGCGGGGCATTGGCTCCATTTTGGTCATTAAAACTGACCCCAAATCCTGTGCACCAGCAGATTCACAGGGCAAAGCAAGACTGCTGAGGCATTGCCTTCCCAAAGCAAGAGCTTGGAGCATTCAGCCTTCCTCTGCCCTGCCTTGCAGGGGCTTTGTTTTCCGAGCGGAGCCAGGAGGAGGTGGCTGCTCGCTTGAGAAGATGGAAGGTGACAGCTTGCTGCAGGAACATCAGCCTGCTCGAGCCATCTAGGAAATTCCTCCTTTTGTGGTGCCTGTGGCAGTGTTGAATAAAGCTCCTCCCTGCAGCAAAAGGACAGGACCCATTTGGACTCCGAGGACCACCCATGTCCCCAAGCCCAGTGCGTGACCTGCAGGAGACGCTCTGGGACAGGAGCAGCATGAATGTGCTCTCCCACTAAAATCTGGCTCCTGCTGGTATGCTGCCAGTAAAACTGAAGAATAAAAGGAGATATTTTAAGGGATAATATACTTCCTGATGCAGAGTATAATCCAGAGAAGGGTTAGCACAGACCTTTATCTAGAGGCATTTTTGAAAAGCTGATTGAAGTGCACAGCCTTAGCTCAATACCCAGACTTACAACACATGTCCTCTGTGAGCTTTAATAAACATTACAGATAAAAGTCCTTACAATACACTGAGATAAATGTGCCTCTGTGTTTTTATCCTCAGGTGATTTCCTGCATAGACTGACTCACTCCTCCTCTGACATACCTGATGTGACTGCATGAAGTGACCTAAAGCCAGCCTAAATACAAGGTTTCCACCTATTAGTGTGGATTAATGAGATTCTAATATTGCTATAGGCTGAAATTTTTTAACATTAAAATTACTGTTGGTACTCACTGGACTGCAAAAGTAGTAGTATATTTTTTGCTGTAACCTCAACCTTGCTATCAAAGCCATATTATATTGATTGGTATTGTTTAGAGAAGTTTATTGTTAGAGAAGTAGTAAAAAAACTTATGCATGACCTATTACTATTATATTACCAGTGAACAATTCCTTTGTCAAAAAGGAAAAAGGAAAGGAAGGAAAAGATGGAAGCGAAGGAAATAAAGAAAGACTTTTAATAGTGGCCAACATTTTCTTGGGAAACAAACCTTTTTTCCATCTCAAAATGAAAAGCTGGACAACATAAACAACATTCTCAAAAGGAAGCATACCTCATGAATAGTCTCCTCACAGAAAAATAATGTTAGCATTAAATATAAATATGCTCTACATTATGCATACAGAGTAATGCACTATACTTTTGCCTTTCATGAAATGACCTAAGCCCCGTGAGTGAATTATAGATCTGGGGCTTTCTATAGTGGCATAAACAATTACTATTTCAAAATGTGCCTGAGCAGTATCTGAAACATAGAAACACAGGGATTTGGAAACTATGCTTTTTTTGTGTTTTAGGTATTTATACAGTGAACATGCATAATCATTCAAGTGTTCTGGGCACAAGTGTTAGCAACTGCCATTAAAGTTCCTGAAAGTGCAACGTGTGTATTTGGGCTCTGATCATTCCACAGTTTGCTTTCCAAAAAACAGAATCCTATTCAGATTATTTTTAGATTCACGTTATAAGCTTCATGGACTTTACCAAGAAAATCCTACCCTGCCATACACACAACTCCAGCAAATGAAATCTTAGGTATGCAACTGTGCAATAAATACTTACAATCCAGTTGTTTCCATTAAAAAAAAAAAATAGATTACACCATTAATGTTTTAATACATACTGGTTTTTACTGCATGAGCACAGGTAGCTAAAGTAGTCATGGCCTGAAACAGTGAAATTATAATTTTGGAATCAGACTGGATCTTCAGAGATCAGTTCTTTGTCCTATTTATTTCATCCTTTGATGAACTAAGAAAATCTTATAAAAACATAACGACACAAAACCTCATAATTCTCTTTTATTTGCTCTTTTTCCCTAAATTTAGAAAGCCTCTTCAAAATACTGATTCGCAAAGCTGTGAAAATGTACCCATTCTCAGCTTTTGGGATTTCCCTGTTACTGTTTCTTCACAAACAGTGAATACACTCAAATGAAATAATACACACTTAAATTAAATAACACTCTTAAAATGACTAAGAGGAAAAGAAATGTCTCATTTGTTAAAAGATGAAACACATCAGATAAACCTTAGACCTAATAAATAAGCAGATATGCACTTCTTATGACCTGCTGCCAAAGTTCCAGTGTAGAATATTTTAACATGAATTCACCCTTTAGTTAAGCAGAGAAATTTTGGAATAGTTTTTCATGCTTTTGCATAAAGTGTATGTTAATTATTCATCTAATTTCAGTTTCTTTATGCATAAGTTTCCTTCTTATTTATGCAGAGTTGACTTGACAGAGCAGGCTGCAGGAAAGGGTCAGATAACCCTTTCCTGAGCAAAGGCAAAACAAGCACATTTGTGAATGCTGAAATGGCATATTTTGGGGAATATGTGCTCAAGCAGGCCCCTGTATTGCAGAACTTTATCAACATGAATTTTTGGCTCATGTGCTGAAGTTTTAAAAACACTCTGAGCAGGAGATGATCTAGGTTTTGAGGCATCCAAAATAATAATTTATTTTGGCCATTTCTACTATACGAAAAATTGGAAATATCCTAATTTGCTGTGGAGCTTAAATAGCATTCACAAAATGAAGAGTTATTAAGTACATGTATTATTCATAAATTACTGTTCCTTAAGGCTGGGAAAAGAAAGGGCTGTCCCTTTTCTCACAGAAGTACTGAAACCACCAGCCTACAGTCACTTTTACTGATTTCATGAGTAATCAAATGCTGTGGCAAAGTAGAATTGGTTCAATAAGGGATCCTGGGGCATGGCTCCATGTTACAATTTATATGGCAGAAAAATCTCTTCAAATGACTCCTGCTTCTTTCCCCATAGGCAGGGACTTGTTATAACCCCCAATACAACTCACCAATATTTCATACTTTTGCAAAAGCTATTTTTAAAGGACCTGGCTCAAATCAGTTCAGTAAAGCAATGTGCATTTTAGGGTGGGAAAACCCAAAAAGTACAAAAATAAAAATAAATAGTTCAGTCTCATTTAAAAGGCTGCTGAACTGGTGCAGACGAGGGTGAAAATGAGTGGTGGGAGACTGTGAAGGTTTCTGGAGAAAATCTAACAAGGAGCACCAAACCCTGAGACATCTAAACCTGCACTGCTTTGAAGTGCTCTAGCCAGCAGAGACCAAACAACATTTATGTGGAGAGAGTAGTTTGAGGTTTTCTGAAGTCCATCAGTGAATGTAAGTCACGTTAGGAATAGTCCTCATCGGATTTTCTCTTCATATCAGCCTAACTCCCCAAGTAGGGAGAGCTTGCGTGATTATGCTTTTTCACTCTGTTCAAATTATTTACAAACTGTGGATCCATTACAACAAGTTTTAAGAGACAGTAAAGAACTTAAGATTCTTATTTCCTTATAACTAACCTGAGAGGATGGCTTGCAGCAGGAGTTCAGAGCTTATTAGATACCAGAGAATGTGTAGGAAAGATGTATTTATAAAAGCCCTAACAGAGACAAAAGCTTCCATCCAAATCTCTGCCCAAGAATCAATTTTTCATTAGAAGTTTCTCTCCATTGGAAATACTTTGGTGTCCAGTATGGCACAGATGCTGTTTGAAGCTTTTCACATGGTGAGGTGGCATTTATAACCCCTGAGCCCTTGCCACCTCACTTTTTATTCCTTTCCCCAAAACCCACCCTTTGTGCTTCTTTTCCTTCTTGTCTCATAACCTGGTCAGCTCACACTGCAGTGTTTCTATAATTCAGTTAAAAAGCCACAAGGCACAATCTCATGGAAACCAGAGAAGATTTCTTTCTGCAGCTTATGGCACAAACTTGGGTTTTAAAATGTTTTTAGACTAATGCCATTTCCAAGATTTAGCCACAGGGTTCGTAAAATATTTAATTGTCCCACCAATGCAAGTTTGGGGGAAAGAAGTCAAACGTAAAGCAAGTCAAAACAAACAAGCTAAAAAACTCCAAAACCAAAAAACCCTAAAACCAAAACATCAAAACAGAACCTCCATGATCTGGTCTTACATCAGTAGGAAAAAAGACTGAAGTGGGAATTGTCTCACAATATGGACAGAAGGTTAGACTGAAGTGATAGCTGACAAGGTATTTGCCTTAGGAAAAGTGGCAGTAGTGCTGCCTGTGATAAATGCTGGTAAGTAGAATTTACCCATTTTAGCATCTTAATTTGGGCACCCAAGAGTTCAATTTCCCTTGCCTGGCCTGGAAGGCTGAAACAGGTATTTTTAATCTCTTTTTGTAATATACTTCTAACCGCTAAAATACATGTATGCCAAACTTGTGAAACTATTGTTAAGAGGGAAAAGAAACTTTCTGCGCCTTCATTTAAATTGCAAAGAGTAGCTGCCCAAAGGGGCTGGTTGTGAAATTAGTTGAAAATGTGTTTTGTTATTAAGCAATTCCGAACTTAAAATATGTGACAAGCTTCTTTATCCTTCAGTGCCTGAAGCAAAGAAGAACAAAACAGTGTACTAATATACAGCATATATAAACTGCTATTTTAATAGTAGAACATCATCAACCATAGTGAAGACAGGCAGAAAAAAATACTTCTAAACCTTCAAAAGAATTGATAGCCTTTTCTTCCCTTGCTACTGCAGTAGCACATTTGGCCCATTTTGCCTCTAAGTGGTTTTTTTTTTTCACAGTACTGAATTTTGTATACATTCCTATTAAGAAGAGCCTACATCCCAGAAGGATAAAAGTCCCACACTAATGTTTCAGCTGCTGAAACTACAGCTCCTTTTGAAGGGCTCGTGCTGTTCTCACGAAGCCAAGACTTCTTTCAGAGGAGAGAAAAATACAAATGTCTTCTGATGTGTATTTGTGAGTAGGTAGCCCATGTCAAAGTGAATAAAAGCATTATCCATTTATTTTGTAAATGTATTTTTTTGAATGCCTAGAAGAGAGCAGTATACCTTCAACGTTAAGATGAAAAGTTTAACAATATTTTTCTGGGTCCTTAGAACCTTGATCCATATTTTGTGCCTGTGTCATCGACGCTTTTTTTTTTAAAGATTTCCTTTTTTTTTCCCTTTTTTTTTTCTCCTTAATGCTACTTTAAAAGCTCCAGTTTCCTGAAGGGAACAGTTCCTCTAATTAGAGCACATAAAAGACCTTCCTTATTGACAACATTATATTTTTGGCTGTCAATAAACTCATTAATTGCTTCAGACTTTGTCTTAGGAAAAAAAGAACTGAAATCTGCAACTTTTTGCCTTCATCTTATTTTCTGTAGAGGATAATTAAGTCAATTCTGGGTTTGAAGAAATACTTGCAGCCCATCCAGCTATAACTTCTGTCTACTGAAACAGGAGGCTACAGGGAAAGAGACAACTGGCACAGATGACATGAGAACTTCCCTGTTAAGTTGAATGAGTCAACTGTTCCAGCATTTTAATTTTCATTTTCTTGTGAAGTTCCAGAATGCTCAGTGCCTTCATGGCAGTAAAAAAAAAAAGATTGAACTTTGGAAACATCTGCCTATTAGATAAAATAAAAAAAAAAAAAGAAAAAAAAAAGAAAAAAAGAAGAACCTATCTCTACCTAGACAAACGAGATTCATTACTTCCTACTTTGGCAGAGAAAACACATTTCATAAGTGTCATCTTTCTTTTGATGACTTTCCAACAATTAATATAGGAAGATCCCTGCTCTTGGTTTTCTTTGTCAAAAAAAGGCCAGAGACCAGATGGAGTAGGTGTGCACACAGCTCCTTTTCCTGTCACCAGAAGTTAATTATCTATATAAATATTAAACCATTCTCTCATTAATACAAAAACTGGAGATGCCAGTTTCTTCTCCCTTTCTTAGAGTACCTTTAATCTGTGGCTTTTGGTCGCTTCCCACAGACTTTGATTTGCTGGAGAAAACACGACCAGGGCTGTGTGGGAAGGGAGCGTGGCACCCGTGCTCCGTGGAGTCGGCCAAGCGTGGGCATCTGCTGCTGGCAGCCATCACAAGGGCTGGGGCCAGACTCAGATGGTCTCTAGAAGTCTTATCTTTCACATATCAGGAGAAAGCAACTCATTATCACCATAGTAGACATTATGAATTATGGGGAGATGGCTGAGAGAGTGATCGCTCCAAGCATTAAAGCGATTGCTCAAAGCTTCCTCTGCTAACACAAGGAAGCCCCAAGAGCTTAAGCCTACTGGAAAGTAGCACAAATATTTCCACTGTGGCTTCTCTGTCACCTTGTTTTCATGCTATCTGTTACATGAACTCCCTCACTGATTGCTTCTCAGAGCTAATCAGTATCACTGCAGAGCTCAAATAATAAATACCACCTCAAGTAAGCAGCAGAAGAAAGATGCACTTTCAGTCAAGAAGTGGCATGAAACAAATGGATGGGGAGGATCAGTGGAGAGAGAGACAAAGATGCTCCTGATGGCAGAAGCTGGGGAGGAGGAGGTTTTCTCACTAGTAAGGCAGAGCCACACACACAGAGTCAGCTGAAAACAGGTAGAGCTCGGTAAAGATCAGAGAGGCAGCAACAGATTCACAGTTGTACAAGGTACCTTGTACTGAATATGTTCATGAGAGTTTTAAAACCAAGAAGGGCAGATTTAATTTAACTGAAGAACATCTCTAATTAAAACTTACTTCTGTGATGGAAGAAAACCTATTGTTCAAATGAATTCTTTGCGCTTGTCAAAACTAATTTTTTCTTACCAAATCAGATTAGAGTAATTATAAGCCTATAATGACATCAAAACACCCCAGTAAACCAGCCACTTACAGCCAGAATCTGACACCTTATTCAGGCTGAGCAGCAATTTAATCTGTCATGGGACTACTCAGTATGAGTAACGGTAGCAGAAGAGCCCCTTTGGCAGTTAATAGTATATTTTATCTGTCAATGTATCTCCAGAACATTAGCCAGGCATACTTGTGGTTAGGGTAGTAACTGATCCAAAAGAGGATGTTGACTGATCCAGCTCATCTCAGAAAGAGAGATGTGAGAGACATTAGCAGAGATAGCCTGTTGTAATGCACAGAGTAACAGGAATGAGGAGTAAATTATTGATAAGGTCAGCACCACCGTTCATATGTGAGGCATCTTCTATAGCTGCTCTAATTAGGGCACAAATCTTACGTAAACTCTTTGTGACAATGGCAACATCCATTTGTGAAGTCCCTCGTCCAAGAGATAAATCTACCTTTAATTTGTTTGCATTTTTTCCTGTGGTTTAATTGAATGCTATCCATTCTTTATTCCAACCCTGTACTAATGGAAACAACAATATTTTCCCCTTTTAATAATGACATGCTAGATGGAATTCAATATCTTAACCAAATCCTCCTCTGGGAACATTAAGACTGTTGTTTTCAGATGCCTTTAAGTTAAATACCATCCAGCTATCAGTAAGAGATTGTTTGCTCTTAAAGCTATTGATTGGCAATGGGTTTGCTAAGAATAACATTGATCTTTGCTTTCTGTATTCATAAAAAAATAAAGTTACACAGCCTTTGGTTTATGGGCCTATTTTTTTTTTTTTTTTTTAACTTGGCAACATGCATTAATTTCCAGAAGCATGATCTCCACCATCAGCACCACTAGCTGCAACACACCCGGATTCTACCAAGGGGGTCACATCCCCACCAGTTACCAACTGACAGATTCATTTCCTACCTTCTCCTGAGACAGCGACGAGGACCGAGAAACCAGAGGTCCACTGTAATTACTATGTATATCTCAGATTAAATAAACGTGATAAAAGCCTCCATCTGGCTGCTGATCAAATGTGCAGAGGCAGGCTGATTTTCAGTGACATATTACAATATGTCTCTTGTAGCAGTCCCTAATGCCAGCCTGTAAATTACTTACATTTGGGATTACTTGACTACGGTAGACAGAAATATTACTCACTGTTAAAGTGCTGCCTACTGGGAGCATGGGAGACTCGGTCTAATCTTAAAGTTGTTAAGCAAGGCATTAGGAAATAATGGGGCCATGTTTATTTTACTAAATGCTGATTGTGCTCACACTGTTTGAAGATGGCAGACCCAATTTAATAGCAGCCTGAGCTTGTTCCAGATGCTGGAAAGCTGTAGAGAGTCTAACACTGGGGAAATAAGTATCAGCAGTGTTAAACTTTAAAAATCAGAAAAATCCTGTGAAATATGTCAATAGTTTCAAATGATACACTGTCTGTAAAAACAAATTAAGCAGTTCAGGGCCTTCCATTAAAAAAAATCCCAACCAAACACCTCAAAAAAATACAAATTTCAAGAAAAAAATTAGAAAGTTACGCTGCCATTTCACCACTTACTTTACAGCTCTCCTTGCACTGGTGGCTGCAACATGTGGACAGTCAAAATTTAGTACATTACTGAAGGTCTTTTTAAAACTTATGGTAAGACAGAAATGCTGGGGAAAAAAAATGTCTGGAGGACATTCACAGAGCAACTAATTGTGGTTTGAAGGGCTTTTCTTATGATTTACAGCTTATTGAGCTTAACAGCTCTCAGATTAACAACAACATTAATTCAAAATTGAGGAAAAAAAAGGCAAATATCATCTCCTAGTCAAATGATGGATATTTCTGGTCTACCCCATTACATTGTTGTCGTTCTTATAGCACATTCATTCTATCCAAAAAGTGTACCAGGACACTCTGTGTAAATCAACGTGCTGCCCATCAAAAAGAGTTTTGGCCTTGTAAATTCTTGCTCTAAAGCTGAGCAGAAAGCCCATGCTGCTCTACAGCTCTTCAAAGGACAGCATCTTTGTACTGCAGTGGTTAGAATTTTTTTTCCACCTAGACGTGGGTCTGGAAAAACATTCTTGGAAGCATCACGAGCCTAAGAAAAATCTCGAAATATTCTGCTCATCCATCTCCTATGTGATTGCTCCAACAAGTAATTTTCCTTTCTTTCCCTACTCAGTTCTTATTCTGTTTTAACCGCATGAGATTAGTCATATAAACCCTTCACCTTAAATTGTCTCATTAGCCTGCATCACTTAGCATCCACTCTTACTTAACTGAAGTGGTTCATTAAATGACATTTCCTTTTAAAGGACCTCTAAAATCTTAGTCCTCTCTTTAGGAAGTCAAGAAGAAAAATTGTGAAGGTGGAAAACAATGTTCTAAACAAATCTGGAATCGATACAGCTCTTCCAAATACCACTGCTGAACAACTTATCTTTACTTCTTCCCTGCCTTCCTAATAAGTCTGTTGCCTGTGCATTATAGCCATGTAAGGGACATGATCTTTCTCTCTGAAGTATTCTGAATGCTGAAGCTGATTAAAAATAAGGATGCCCTTCATAAACATGATTTTGATCATTATGACATCCTCTTTGATGCAGAAGCTTTTGTTAGTCAGTGAAATTTTGGATATGATTATCTAACCAGCATCTCTAACAATATCAGTCCTGACATGCAAGTAGTAGACACTACGTTCAGCTGAAAACCAGAGATTTTTATGAGAGTTGTGAAGCCAAGTGTGGATATTTCAAGGGTGTTATAGCCCTTAATTCAATAAAACATGTAAGCATGCAACAAATTTACTTAAGACCTGATTAAGTGCTTCTGTTTACAAGATTCTGGCTACCAGAGGAGACACAGGCAAGTTAAAGAAGCAGCTAGGAATCCTTTAGCTGTGAGAAGCAGAGCTTTTAGCCTTTCTTGCCTTCTGGAAAGCTTTAGCAGGCTGCTCCTCCTCCCGTGGAGGTGAGATTCATGAATTCAGAGCCCACTGTGACAGCTTCTCTCTGACACCAGCATGTCCGGGTCTGGCGCCAGCGGCAGCAGCGAGCCCGCGGCGCTGGGCAGAGCATGATCACAGAGTCCCCCTCGCTGGGAGCAGCCTCTCATCAAAGCCCTGCTGCTGTCACCTGGGCCAAGGAGGCAGCATGGGGCCTGTTCCTTCAATATCCATTTTGACACTGAAGGTGGAAAGGGTTTTTTTGCACCTCACAGCCAAGCAAAATCATAAAACCGTGAGCTTGCTGTGCTTAGTCTGCTCACGGCAACACATAAGGCCCAGAGGCTGGGAAGCTGTCCTCCAGGACATCATGCTGGTGGCACCCTTGGAGAGACAGGTTCTTCCAGGGAATAAGCATGGAAAATCAGATTTACATCCTGGCCATTCAACAAAAGCCTTGACGTGCGCTTTGGCAAAGTGTTCTCTTGATCTGAGCCTCCGTTCCTCTGAAACAAAGTGAGGCTCAGCAGCAATGTGTTACCTTGACTCACAGAACGAATTGTACAAGAATGATTTTAGATATCACAGTAGTGCTGCTAAGGCAGGCACTTTACTTGCCTTTACACACAATATTCTGTATAATAGTATTTTAAAACATTTGAAATGGACTTCTGTGGGTTTCACTTTTACTAAGCTTTTTGTTGTATATATATATCTATCTTTTTTTCCTTGCATAAAAGGAAACTGAGCATCTATTATTATGAATTTGCATAATGAAGAAATTAAAAGCTGGATGCTTTTATTTCAGAGGGATGAGACTGAACAAGACAGCCTTACACAGTTACACCACTGGAAGTAATTCACACCAGGTAACTGATGAAGATAAAAATAAACAGAAATATGAGATTAAGCCAGAAATAGGATGAAGCTACTTACAGATTATGGAAACAAACAGAGAAGTATTAGGGGTGCTGTTAAACATTGTTAAACAGGTCAACATGAACCCTTGGGTTCATAAATAAGCTTGAATTTAATAGGAAAAGATGTTCCATTTTAACAATAGAATCATTGAAGATGTATGTCAGCTGATACAAGAAGGTTGGTAGAATTAATGTTTAAAAGATGAACAGCTATACTCTCCTGGCTTCAGTTTTCTTTTTCATCCCAATAATGTCTACTTTCCCACAAGTGCTAATAATTTATGCATTACAATTAAACTTAGAAAATTATGATTAAAACTTCTTTCTCCGTAGTGACACGAATTACCTAAAATCTCAGGGGAACAATTAAATATTAAATGTTTTATTTTTATGCTAATCAAATGCAACAACACAGTTTGGAACTTTAAAATTACACGAAGCAATCAAACCTGCATCTAGTGGTCAAGGTTTCAGGGAACAAAAAGGTAATCTTACCATTTTTGTCACCACTGAGCAACAAAAGCAGCCACAACAGCCACAAAATAAAGAGCTATAAAATGTTAATATTTTAGAATAGTGTGCGTACAGGTAGAGTGGCTTTTCTTAATAACTTAAGTAACCATTCTAGCATGAACAAGTTAGGTATTTATAGGGACCTTTGTGCTTTTCAGTGCTGACACGTGGTTAAATCTTCATGGTACTATAAACCACTGTTGTTCCAAAAGCTACCGTGGCTCTGCAGGTATAAGCCACAATACAATATATTTCACACAGCATGTGAGGAGATGCTGGGAGAATTACATCTCATGCTGAAGAAGAGAGTTGAGGGAGGAAACACTCATTGCTGTCTTCTGCTGCAGGGGAAGGAGAAGAGATGATGGAGCCAGACTTTCGTTAGAGGTGAGCAAAGAAGAGAGGCAACGGACACAAGCTGGAACATCAAAAGTTCAAACCAGCTATTAGGAAATTCTTATTCACCACAAGGATGGTCAAACACTGGAACAAGTTCCCCAGAAATGCTGTGTTTTTTCCACGTGTGGACGTATGAAAAAATTCACCTGAATGAGGCCCTGAGCAACCTGATGCATCATGGCCCTGCTCTAAGCTGGGCTTGGACTGGCTGATCTCCTGAGGTCTGTTAGAACTTTTATCATTCTACAGTTCTAGGAAATGGGCCATAAGCCTCTAAAATGAAGAATGCATGGGGAAAAAAAAAAGTTTTGCAGTTTTCTGAATCTTAAAATGAACAATTAATAACAAACCAGCATCCAGGAGGATGCCAAGATCCTGCTCTTGCTTCAGGTTGTACTGTTCTTTCTGTGTTGTCTTACATTGCTGCCATCACTGTCATATCCATATTGCCAAAAATTCAAAAGGCTCCACAATTACTTTTCTCCTACCTTCTAGTAATGGACACACATGAATGAGGCAGCAGGAGTTCACATAAAACCTTAGAATTCAGAACCACAGAAAGCAGCTGTATGCTGGTAGAGGAAAACTCTATGCAATATAAAGGGCCTTGTCTTCCTGTAATATTTTTTTCTCAAAATAATCTGTTTGTAATCTCAAAAACGGGGTCTCAGAATTCTGAAAAAAAAAAGTATATTCTACATTAGATTATTTCAGAGAATGATTTACGAAGCATTATACATAATGAGAATGTCAAAGATCAGCAAATTGTTCCAATGGACTTTCCATCAAATTATGTTTACAATTACTGAGAGGTTAGATTTGCAAAGAAATGAGCTGACATTTCAGCATTCTGTGGCAATTGCAGTATTTTCAGCCAGGATTTCAGTTTTATGGCCAGCTTGACAAAACTAGTGTAATTCTGTTTTCCTCAGGTGTAGCTAGGTTTATTTATAGCAAGGTCAACTCATCTGAAATATCTTGTATCTCTTTACTCAGTAGAGAAATTGTCATGCAAGTAAAACTCTGGATGGTAGTGTTTCTCTGTAATAGTAGGGAGTACGAACCAGCAACCACAGAAATTGCCTCTCTCCCTGTCAGACTTGATATTCAATGCACAAAACATTTTGTAGATAAAAACATACTGAAGCTTATCTCCATGTAACAACAGTGAGCACGTGTTTTTCAAAGTACACTGCAGACCCCAAACGCAGTGAGGGCTCCGATGGAACTATCACATGGAAGCCCTCATCTAACAATCTGACAACTAAATACACGGTCCAGATCTTCTCCCCAAACCTGAGGAGACAAAAATCCTACAAAAATTCTGGCCTGAAATTTCTCTCCACTCCTGAGTTTTCTGTGGGAAAACATTCTGGAGTGCATCAGCCATATCTCTTTTCCTCCCACTTCCCCATATCCCTTCCTCTCTGTCGACAAAACTTGACTTTAAGGAGAGGAAAGTTTCTCAGGACACCTGTTAATGATATAGTATTCCAACTCTATCTAGGAGTGTGCTTACACACAGTTCTCTGTGTCTCCTGCCTTCCACAGCTCTCTCACCATCCTTTTCCTCTGCTACTTGTCCATGAAAGATGCTCATACAGCTTCAGCAAAGCTGTCATTTAAAATGGCTTCACCAGTGTCACAAGCACCTGCACAAATCCTGTCGTTGCCTGGCTATTTTGCTTTTGTTACTTCCTGCTATTGCTTTGGAAGTGAAGAACTTTGCCTTGTCCCACCAAGAAGGCTCCACGAGACCTCTGGCATTTTTTTTTGCCATTCAATGTGAATGTATAAATGAACATTTAAGTATCTTCAGTACATCTTAAGGCAAATTTGAGCAGCAAAGTCGTGAAGAGTGTTCACAGACGAGTGGCTTGAGCCATTGAAAGGACAGCAAGACAAATGCATCCCTGAAAACACACCCCTGGATAACTCATGTGCTGTATTGCACATGCCCACAGGCAGCATGCCTTTTTTTACATCTGTGGACCTACCTGCCCCTAAAAGTTGTTTTAAATTCACAAAGTAGGTGTCTCCAGCCCTAAGTTGCCTAAGGGCCGAAGCAATTTATTTTACCACAGGAGGGCTAAATACACACTTGAAAACACTGAATTCAAAACAAAATGTACTAACCACAGATATTTTATTCAAGATGCAACATTAAGGGGAACAAAAATTGTTATGTTTCACTATGGATGGAGAAGTTAGCAAAGAGTATTAAAATAAATACAATTCTGGCACACATGAAAGAGGGTGAAACCTGAAAACAGTAAGGGAATCACTACAACAAAATTCCATGTCAAGGCCACGATCCCACTGTGAGACAGAAATGAAGTCCCCAGAAGTGGACAGTGATGTTATCTGAGAAGTAGGGCTTTGTGACTTTAATTTAAAAAAACCACCACTTTTGAGTGGAACTCTCTTGGAGCATTGGATAAACACAGGGGTTACTATACCCAAAGACCACTTTGAAATGCCTCATTCAGCACTGACCTCCCCTTCTCTAGCTGACTGCCTAGCATCAGGCACTGAATATCAGACTCCTTGGCCTTGGTCTCTGTTGACTGGTTGCACCCAGAAAGGCAAATTGCTCCCGAGAAAGTGACTCAGAAGATGAATGCAGTGACACATCTCTCATCTCCCTTACGTGAGTGAGCAAGTGCACACTGACCAGCAATGGTATGATTTAGTCCTGGCAATGATCAAAATGTTCCAGAACTCTAAACAAGGCACAAACTACAGTCAGCAGGGGGGTTCCTTAACAACACTTCATCTGTGAATGAAGTGGAACACTGTATTTGAAGATATCATCTATGAGAAACGTGGCACCATCAATATGTTCCTCTCCTTTCTGTAACAATTAGTTTGATGCCTCACTGTACGTTCAGGAGAATGCAGACATTCAGTTAAAATCCTCCCTCTCTCTCCATCTTACATCTCTTCAGAGGTGTGCAATTCTGTCACAGCTGTTGATTTAAAACGTGATGTTTTAAGCACATGTACGTTTAGTCGATAGGGGATATCACTCATTTGCATTCGCCGCTATTGGGTTTAAGCAATTCCCTTTTAGCATTTTATGACAGGAATTTATAGTTAATTGACTAATTTTCTATACGATTAACATCTTAACATTTTTATGAGAACGTAAAAAACCACAGTGTATGTGAAACCTTGGAAAGTTTTCTTCTAAGCACTGCTTTTTTCACAGAATTTATCTTCCAGTTATTAATAGAAAAATCTGTAGAAACCAAGATGCACAGTTAAATGTAAATCACATTGTCTAGTATTGCTTAAATTTGTTCTTTGAAACATCTGCTTTTCAAGCTGTATTTACCTGTCGTCTGATAGTCAGACAAATTACTGCAAGATTTTTTTTGCCTGAAGAGATGTCTGTCATTTCACAGAACAGATGCAGCGAAAAGAAGTTGACTTCCCTTTTTCTGAGATATGCTGGGGAAAAAAAACAACCCAAAAAACCTTGCCCAAACAAAACAAATACTTTGGTTTTCCTTCACATCCAAAAAGAACTGCACCAGCCAACCCTTTAAACAAATACTATCATGACTGAGTCCCTCATCAGAGGCTTAGCACTGAACAGTTTAACATTGTGAATGCTTCATGCTTGCTTTACTTTCAGCATCCAAGGATGCAGTCTTGTCCCATCTGAATCAGTGTACGTTTCAAGCTTTTAAATATTTAAAACAACTTAAAACTACCACTAAGAGCTGTCGGCTGACAGAGATGGTTCTCAGCCAAACCAAACTACTTCTGGGACCTTCCTAGTGTGAAGCGCTCAGAGATGTGTTTCTTTGCATGGAGAACACAAACCCCATCTGCAAAGCACTTGAACAGGTATTTTTCTCGTGCACATATTTACATCGTGGCCTGGCATGTATACATACACAGTGTCACCGAGAAGGCTTCTTGAACCAAATTTGTAATCTTTGATGGAAAGCCTGTCCCGTTATCTCAGAGCAGAGAACAAACTCTTGAATTGTGTTCAGCCTGGTGCGAAAGAACTGATGCCTGAAGAGGCCACCTAAAAACAGAGGCTAGACAGGAGTAAGGGAATAAAGGTGGGTATTTATTTGAAGGGCCTTCAAAGGTACACCCTGGGGAGCCAGAGGCTACACCCAAGATGGACCCCAAGATGGAAGACAAGTCACAAGTTCTTCACACCTTTATAAGTTTGATCCATTTGCATATCAGGGTTAATTCTCCAATTAAAACTTCAGTTAATGATGTAACTTCCCCAAGCTCACCCCCCTCCTAAGATGCTGGGTTACACATTTCGGGCCTAGGGCAGTCTGGGTGTCCTTGGAGAGCAAACCTAGAGAGGCTTTGTTATATCTACCTAGCATGAGAGAACAGCAGCTAACAGGCTGCAAGACAGTTCAGAGTTACACACAGAGCACTACAGGATTTGAAAAATATAAAAGTTAAAATCCAAGGCATCAGAACCACCTTGTGCTGGCAAACCCCCAGGTCTAAGCAGTAGAATTTCAGGAAAGATCGTATTGATAATTTCAAATCATGTATTTTGGCATAACACTTTTTTTTGTGGACGAGTGATTTTTTTTAGAGACAAGCTTTATAATCACCTGTTGCAGAAATCCTTGTTGAAAATGCTGACACATAAAAGAAAAATTAAAAAAAGTAATTATTTAGTCCACAGACTCACACGCAGAAACAAATACTGAGGGAAGTGACAGATAAAATTTCTCCTTTTAATTCCCAGTTCTCTGAATCTGACTTTAAATTATTCCATCTCCATGTGCCAGCAGGATGGATAGGGTTGCTGGAGGACTAAAAGAACTCCAGAGTATCGTCCTTTAAAGGAGCAACAGTGTGTAGGGGATCCATGACACAACAAAAGGACACGTTCAGTGGGTTGCCTAAAGAGAAAAAAATGTTGTGAAGCACTCCAGTACAACACTTTGAAATGTCTCATATGTGCCTTCTGAAGAAACACAAAAAATGGTGGCTGTGATTGCTTTTTGTAACTGACAACAGCATTTGATATCAGATCTGGCTTTTTGAGGCAGGACCTGTGTGAAACAAGCAGCTGTGCATCAAAACCAAAATATTCTTCCAAGGAGCTGCAAGAAAGGCCCAAGACATAAAAGGACTGATAATTATAACAGCACAAACATAATGAGCTCTGAGTGTAATTGATGGTGAGTTGAACTGTTCTTTCAAAAAAAAAAAAAAATTCAAACCCTTTTCAACATGTTTAGGGAGAGTTATTCTACTGCTAACATTTTAATAGTGATTTTACACCTACATTGTACAGGAACCTTTTATTCCCAGAACACCCTGAAAACTGGATGACTCATTTCAACATGCTATGCCTTGTGAAACATTTTAAACAAACTTGAAAATCAATTATAACAAAAGGAATGTTACACTGGTTGCGGCAATTTTGGAAAAAGCAAAGTAATGTTTTCTTCCCAGCATTTTGTGCTTATTAATATTTTTGATACAAGAACATAAAATATTTTTAAGAGGTTTTAAAGAAACAGAAGAGACTGGAAAGACTGTGAAAGGGGGGAAAAGAATGTGCCCTATGAATGCAAACCTCTTTCTGTCTGTTTTTCTCATTTCATTCACTTCAGTTCATAAACACTGTTGAATCATAGCAATGGAGCCATTACTTTTGGTGCTTCCTACATGACAGAAAAGGCTAAAATTCAGCAGAAAGACTTCATACCTTTGTGGGTGAAACCAACCAGGACCAAGAAAAAGTACTGGATACATTTGTTCTCTCTATTTGGCAGGGTTGGGGAAAGGAAAGGCAAATTTTCAGAGGTTCCTTAGAATAATGAATTAAAATGAGCGTGCCTTTCTCTTAGTTATTGCTGTTGTTATTAGTAGCAGGAGTACCAGTTTTATTTTACCTATATAGCTCTTTTTACCATTTGGGAAAATCAGAATTAGTGTTATAAACCGGCCTTGTGCTTGCTGCCTCCAAATGCTGTCCCTTTGCCCACCATTTAAAACAAATTATGAGAGGTTCTTTAAATAGTGATAGGAAATAAAATATATATATTCCCCTAGATTTCACTACTGCCTCTTTCTATTCTTAATGCATTTAAAGACAGAAGCAAACCAACAAAGAAATAAAATACAAGGAAGCACAGAGGCTCTGCTTCAGATTTGCTCTGTGTGCCCAAGTATTTAATGTTATCAATCAGGGGGTGCAGAAACATGGAATGACATTCTCTCTGAGAAGAGTAAGGATGGAAATATGGTCAAACTATTGGGTCAAGCCCCTATTAAGTCAGCAAGAAACTTCAACCAGAAAAATCAGATTTCAAGGCAGAATACCAGTCAATGCTCTGGTCACTGTTGCATGATTAGCAAAAACCAGGTGGGCAAACAGCACATATTTTAGGATGCTTTCCCTTTTTTTCTTCTTTTCTTTCCCCAGTTAGCTGGCTGCTTTGCTGTTGATAAATTCCTTTTGTTTTCAAAGAATCTAATTTTCTGTCCACTGGAGCAAAACTGAAGAAAAGAAGTGAGAAAATGATGGGGCAACTAGGCAGGTAAAATCCTTGTAAATCCTACTCCAAACTGCTTAATATTCTGAATCCCTACTTCAGGGAGACAAAAAACCCTGTTGGCATAGTCTGAGTTGCACTGATGTCTGAGTAGGAAGAGTTTACTGAAGATTTGGATGCTTTGCTTCTAAAAAAAAAGGAAAGAAAAAGCAAGAAATTAAGATTCTTCTGTTATGCTGGGGTTTTCTACAACACAAGCCTCAGTGATAAACAGAAATATAAACAAACAGAAATTAGAAGCATTAGAAGTGGTCACAAACTGCTGAAGGTCTCCATTTAATTAGCATTCAAACTGATAGCAAACCATCTAGCTCATTTTGATTCATTACGAAACTCTACTGGAGAAACAGAAAAATAACATAATTCCTAATGATTAGGACTGCCATTATGTATATTTGTATAGGCATCAGACTCTTTTCAAGTTGCTGGGACCAAGCCAGGATTCCAATTTTTGCCTGAAGCAGGCATGAGACTGTGCTGAAATGAAACTTTAACATCCCTACTGCAAACAAAAGCATGCCTTGAGAGTATGTGCTCAGTTCAATTGCCTGAATACCCACACAGGGGCAGAGCCTTCTCTGCATCACCCACTGGAGGAGAAGTGCTGATAAATGTTTGCTAAATATCCTTTAACATACCTCAAGCATGCTCTGTACTAGTACAGCTGCAGCAATGCATTAAGCTGAGGTATCACTTTTGTTTTTTTCATTAGCACCAGAAGATATAATTGGGACATATTTAATGGATGGACCCCAAACAATCCAATCCTGAATATTCCCCTCACATATTCAGTGCAACGTGCACAATATTTTAGACATGGAATCACTAGGTTAGACTCACAGGGCTCGAGCACTCTAAGCCACTGTTATTCGACAGCCTCCACTGATGTGCAGGAGCTAAGAGCCTGTTCAGGGTATGTAAAACCAAATAACTTGGATGAAAATGTCTCCACAGATCATGAACTTCTACCCATTGACACCTCTCTAGTTGTTTCCTGTCATTCTTCTCTCACTCATAAATGGGTGAGTATTGACAAAGAAGAGTAAAATCCAGACACTTTTAAATTTTCAGGGCTAAAAGTCAGTGTTTCTGGTTTATGACTGGATGCAAACTACCTGTGCTTTCTCCTGCCTGGGTACCAGAGGGAGAGGTGTGGATTGACAAGGATGTGTATCCTCTTGGCAGCTGGAGTTGCACACCAGGCATTTCAGCAGAAGCAGAATCAGAAATGATGTTCTACTAAAATTAAAGAACCACACCAGCATCATTGCTGGTCTCCAGTGGTGGTACCTGGAGAGCAGCATGGCTCTCCTTGCTATGTCCAAAGAACCAGAGCACAGCTTCATCTGTGCTTCACGATCCTCCTGAACACAAAAATCAGTCTGAATTTTATGCACATCACCAGAGGAAAAAAGACCAATGAAAAGTCTCTAATGACACAGCACATTTTCCCAAGGAAAAACCAAAACCAAAATCAAAACCCAACCAAATCCCACAGTATTAATTGTTTCCTTTAATCCACTATATAAAATTCTTATTTTTATGAATTTTTTAACTTCTGAATATTGAAAAATGCAGGGGTTTTTGGCAGGAAAAACAATTCATATGTATAAATTATTCACGAAGTACTTCACGATCACATAAATCTTCCTTCATCTGTACTAGGCTTAAATTTAGATTTGTCTATTTTTCACCAACTTAATCTGATTCGGTAAAAAACTGTACCCAAAGTTTTACCTGTGTTTGCTGTGGAAAATGAACCGTGACTTACACAGCAGCAGCACGTTTACATGGTTTGTACATCAGGAAGATTTCAGCAGTAAATGATACTGCTCGAAGACTCAGGTTAACTGCGATGGATTGAGGTAGAGGGTTGTTACAGTTGCGATTTAATCATCTCGCAATTTTCCGTATTTTTATCTGTGGTTATAAAATCTGAATTTGTATTATCCCTCTCTCTCCTTTATGTTCCTTATTCCTACCATTACTGTAACAGATGCTCTTTGGGTTTCCCCTATCACTTTTGTTAATTGTGGAACCATTACTGCTATTACAACCTTGAGCCACCCAGGCAGTATTTCCTTACACACACCAGCGCTGCAATTGCCAAATAGTTTGATAGTCATTTTACCACTGAACTCACACAGTAGCTGGCCATAGAGAGAAATTACTTTTTCCCTTATAGCAATAAGATTCACATCTGATGAGCATTCCCATCAGATGGTATCTTTTTCTTTTCCCCCTGATAAAGTGAATTATATTGTCGGATGAGTAAATGCCTTTTTCATCTGTAATTTTTATTTGCATTATTTGGAAGGAGGAAAATTCATTACTTGGTTTTATGATTTTATAATGTCTTGGAAATTGTGTGACTTGGCAATAAAGAGTCCGAATTAGTAATTCATTTTGTTGAGATGTGTTACATCACTATTATTTATAGCAATAATGGGGGGATTAAGCTGCACTCTCAAGCATCTCTGTATCCTTCACAACCATTAGACTTTTATTTAGCTTACAAATACAATCTTAAATTTAGGGGAAAAACTTGCAAATTCTGTAACAGCAAAAGAAAACATACTTTATTCAAAAACATCCTTTAAGAAAGTACAAAAGACTTTTATGACTACACGCATAATCAGTTGCCTGTGTACTTTTATTATGTTTTCGGGGTTGAGGCCTAATTAAAATACACCATGGCACCTCTAAGATATTATTTTCAGTGACAAAATTGCCAGCATTTGCTATTTCTCAATCCTAGCCATGTCCTAGCCTTTACATTTTACACAGGCAGATAAATGTAACTTTGCAAAAAATAATCTTTCAAAATATTACAGACTACTTAAACAACCTAGCTTTACTGGTTTATAACAAGACGGCCTCCAAATGAGACTGCAACTTTTTTTTTCTTTTTATCAGACAATTAGGAGAGAAATATTTTTAGTTTAGGGTTCCAGACAATGTACTGAGATCACACTTTCCAGGTAGTGCTAGAGACACACTGGGCAGGATGGCAAAAATGTTCTCATGTTGCGTGAAGATGTTTTTCTAGCACCTCTCTCTTTCTTTGTCTCTCCCTGCTAAACCTCACTTTGCCAAAAGTGGTAGAAGCCTCTTTGAAAAATACCCTAGGTCAGTACAAATCTCTGAGGGGTAAATTAATGAGAAAAAGGGGGACACAGTGGTGTCTGAAAATGTTGATGATTTGTGTAATGATCATTGACTTGGTCTGATTTTTTAAGATCTGTATCAAATGACTTTTACCTGTGTTTGCTGTGGTATGTGAACTCTGCGATGGATAGCAGCATATTTACATTGTCTGTACACCAAAGATGCTTTTATACTAAATTATACTGTTACAAGATTTACTTTAACTAGATCGGGTGAATTTAGAGGTATATTATGGTAGTGATTTAGCCACCTTGCATTTTTTAGTATTTTTATCTGTGGCTATTAAACTAATGTATTTAAATTTACTTTTCAGAACACTGCAACAAAAATAGCCTTATAGTCTACAGTTAGTCAACATTTAGAAAGGCCCATTTTGATGAATTTTATTGTTTCTAATATTAATTAAAGCTATGACTTTAGGTTATGTTTTTCTTCATTTGCATGATGACAAATAAGACGTTTGTAATTTTTTTTCCTGTGCAGACAAATCGAAGAACATAGGAATGTCTGTACTAGATGGGAAAACACCACCATCTAGTCCAATTTAATTTACAACCAAATGAAAAATGGAATACATAAAGTTTCCCTTGCTCACTCACCCATTTTTTGACTCCAGAGTCTAGAAACTTTCTGCATTGGTGACTGTATTCACATCATTCACTTTTTTCATGTCATTTCTAATTTAATTTAACTGCTGCCACCTCTCTCTCCAGCTATCTCTTTTCCAAGGTGAAGAGTGCTAGTGTGTTTAATCTCTCTTAGCACAGACACCATTTTCAAAGATCAGCCATCCTTCTCACTTCTCCCTCTCCCCACCACCCTCTCATTTCTGTTCCTGGTTTTTTGCTGCCGGATAACCAGAACTCCACGCGGCATTTCCAAAGCAGAGGTGCACTATGTATGCACAAAGTATGTAAGGCACACCCTAAGGTGCACCCCAGGTTTCTGAAGGGACAAGGCAGTGATTTCTGTTTGGGTTTCTGCCCCTCTCCTCACTTGAAAATCATTCTTCCTCTCCAGCGAAAGGCAAGAGTGCTGCGGGGGCAGGTGACAGTGTCGGTGACACCGTAGGACCCCATCACTTGTTTCCTAGTAGCGAAATAATTAATACCACTTCAGGAATCAAATGAAAGATTTTTGTGCTCTTCACAGCCCTGAAATACCTTGAGTTATTTTACAAGTGGCTTGTGAAAATAGCTCTACTGGGCAGGAGGGATAAGGGGGGAATTATCCCCTTTAGTATGTGAAGGAAAAATATGCATAATGTCTGGTAGACTTCTGTAAATACTTTGACAGCGAAAATTATGAACCTTTCCTCCTAATTTAATCATAAAAGTGATTTCAAATGCTACATGAACTGCACGGTGACCATGCCTTTCTGCTAAATACTCTCACTACATAAAAAAACCCTGTGAAATAGAAATGGGGAATGTTCAGCAGATGAGTAAATAGTTTTAATTTGTTTAAAATTTCTGTCTTAAAAATATAGTTGTACTACCGCTCTCTAGCAGCAGTAGTATTTAGCATTATCTGCTATGGTACTGCAGATGTTCAGATATATATTTGGAAAATGAGTAAAAATTTGAAGTCCCATTACTTTTTCTTTCTTTGAAGCAGGTTCTGCGGACACTTCAGACAGAAATTGGGCCTTATCTTAATATTCACACCTTATCAAAGTTGTGAAGTGCTACATAAAATGAGCAAATAGAGTAAATGCTTGATAAGTGCATAACAATATAAATGCTTTAAGCTTATCATGAAAATTATTTATCTATAATAACACAGACTGGGTGCCAAGAAAAAAGAACAAACCAAACCCCCTCATTTTTGTTCTACTTGTCTCAGTATGCAACGAGTAAGTGAAAAAAAAATCAAATTAATGGAATATTTGGGCACGGTGCCTTCTACACAACCTTCCAAATAAACTTTCTTAAGTAAAGTTCAAAGAATGGGGTTTATCCCTAATGTCAAACAGGGTCCTAATCTCCCACAGACACACATGCATTTGAATTAAAAACCAGATGCAGCTTCCCTGATTTCCATAGGATTGCTCATACAGCACAAAGTGGGTTGGTTTGCAGGGTCAGGGTGGTATCTGCAGCCTGATTAGTGTCCCTTGTCCAGAAGACAAGAAATCAGGTCATGGGAAGGCAGCTAGAAAAGTGTTAATGTTAAGAACATACTGTGTGATTATGCAGCCACAAACTAATTCAATTAATATGTAATCATAACATCTGTTTAATGCCTCGCAAAACTGACAAAAAACATCTTAATTTTTAGTACAGGCCTGATAAAATTACGCTGTCTGTAAAGTTCAGGCTAAATAACACTGCTGGATTGCAGGTCCCCTTCTTTGCCACGCTCTTGCCCTGCTATGTATGTAAGTGGTGCTGCCAATGCAGCACAGCTCTGCTGCTGATACATCATTTTCCTTTTGATTGCTGAAAGAAAAGCTGTGGAATGCAGTCAGGATTAGTTCACATTCCTGCAACAGTGAGTGGTCATCATGTGTTTCGTGGGACTTATCGCCTTACAGTCTTAAAATCCCACTTTTTTCAGTAGTACATACTTTTGTTTCCATGGTTTTATCTGTATTTTTCTTTCACGAAGATGCAGGCAGTGCAAAGACAGTAATTAATGCTAATGAAATATCAGCAGATAAAACTGAGATCTTAAAACATAACATGTTGATGGAAAGAATAAATGTATTGATATAGGTCAATTCACTACAAATTAAATAAAGAACAGGCTTTTTTGGCAGAAAAAGTGTCCACTCCATTTGGAAAATTCCATTTACTACATTTGCTAATAAATAACTTATCCACAGTCGTTTTTGACCTAGATCTGATGTCTGAAGTTAAGTTTTAGTTGATGTTCAGGACTAATGAAGCTGATTCTTGGAACTCTCAACTGACCAAGACTCTGAGATTATTTGACTGCCATTTTCCTTTTTCCCCTTTCCAGAAGCCATCTTTTTAACATACTGTTAATACTGCAATATGGCTAAAATAACTGCCCTTTTCCAACACTGCTCTTTTGAACACAGTACAAAAGACCCTCTTCTAACCCTTAAAAAGAGAATTAAAAAATAGCTTTTTCAAGCATTAAAAAGCCATATATTGAAGGGATCCAGCAACAGATGGGGAAACTTATGACTGGAACTCTTCTAAACGCTTGTGTGCCTTTTAAAAAATTATATTATTCCATAACTTGAATCCTTTGATTATAATTTATTTGGCAGGGAAGATGACCTAAATTTTCACGTGTGATATTAAATGTAAAGCTTAGATCTTTTCAGGAACCTCTCTCAACTGGAGGTTTGCAAGTTCCAGTGCAACATCAGGTATCTGCTGTGGCTGCCATGATATAAATGCTAGGGATGAATAGAATACAATGGAACAGAACAGAACAGAAAAAACACAGTGAAAGGGACCTACAGGGATCATCCAGCTCAGCTGCCTGACTGCTTCACACCTGACGCTCAAATATCTTTATTAATGGCATTGTCCAGAGCCTCCTAAACACTGACAGGGATGGGGCATCACCGCCTCTCTCTCCAGGAAGGCTCTTTCAGTGCTTGGCCACTCTCTTGGTAAAGAAATGTTTCCTAATGTCCAGTCTGAATCTCTCCTGGTGCATCTCTGAACTGTTCCTGTCACTGGGTGCCAAGGAAGAGATCAGTGCTTCCCTCTCCACTTTCCCTCCTCAGGATTAGCCTCTTTTTCTCCAGACTAGACGAGCCCAGAGTTCTTATCTGCTTCTCAATTTGATGAATTAATGCCAATTCTGACTCTGAATGAAGAGGGCAATTTAAATACGGCATATCCGCAATACTACCCCAAGTAAATTCCTTTTTAAAATTAGGTAATCAATAATAAAAGTGAGATAAATAAAAAGTGAGTGATAATAAGCAAAAGAGTAAGAGAGAAATATGAGGTTGAAATGCTCAGCAACAGGGAAATTGGAGATGTTACTGTGCACAGAAGAAGCCACTAATTTTCTTCCTTTTATCCAACTTTGTTTTTCCTATTGCCTTCCTCAACCATGTGTTTGGCCAGTGACAGATCCATTAAATTTTAGACACTTGTGACTTTAAACACTCATTAAGAGTTTACCCTGGGTTCTCTACTAAAGTTTGTGAAAGCATGAAGAATTAGCATCATTCTGTAGCCAGCAAAAGACAGAGAAGGGTTTAAGGCATGTCCAGTCATACAAAACCTAAATCAAATGACCCCAAAAGGAACGAAGACTGTTTTTTATGATCTTTGTTTAAATGCTAGCTGTTGAGTATGTTTAATTTCATTGAGAGACAAAATTGTAATTTAGGATTGTGTTTGAATACTGAACAAAACTCAAATGCTGGCATGTATCAACCAACCATAGATTAAAAGAATTCTTCACACAATGAAGAATGGTAGGATTTTGAAAGTTGGTCAGTCTAGAAACCAGGACAGTAACTAATAGGTTTAGTAGCCTGCAACATAAGACAACTCAAACATATTGGAAATGGTGAAAAAAACCAGTGTATGAATGTACTTGAGCAGCACTAACTTCCAAAGCCCTTGAATCTGCTCCTTATGTTCTGTCTTCAGAACACAGCTTAACAGTTCATCACTTTTTTAATAAAACAGACACACTTGAAAATGTGTTTTAGACTGACCCATGTGTTGTTCGTATTATGAGCATTATTTTTTCTGTTATTATACACAAGCGCATGCAAGCATTGTCTAAAAAAAAAAAAAAAAAAAAAAAAAAAGTTTCCTGCCCTTGAACTTTCCTGATGTTCTTAATTTCTCCATAGTGCTGCAAATATAACAGGAGCAAGATGTTTCAGACTGCATACAAGCCATCTATTTGATTAGAGTGTTGAAGGCAAGCCCACACTACTGTGAATTTCTGTTGTGTATGAATTATTCCCCTGAATGGTTTTTGGTTCAGTAGAATTTAGAATTATGCAGAAATCCTATAGTCCAGTCACATTTCATAATAAATATAAAGAAGCACATTCTGCATGGGAGAACAAAACTAAAATCTCTGAGTTTCATAGTAGCAACTTGAAGGAAACTTTTCCACAGAAATGATTTAGTAAGAATTAGTGAATACTACTGAAAAGCACCAGGAAGTAAAAAAAGGTGAAGATTTCCACCCGACAAAAACAATTAACACACTTCCCCACAGTCATGCTATAGTACAGGGACCTGCAATAACAACAACAACACCAACAACAAAGTCCCGTAGGGACTGGGAACCTATAAAACCTCTCACAAATTACTTGGCACAAGGTCTTGTGGTGGAGGAAAGCCAACCTGAATGTAATAAAAGACTAATTTCTTCTTAGCATTACTAACTCCAGAAATACTGGGAACAGATGCTTCTGAGATGAATTGGAGGGATAGAGCTCTGGAATTAGGCAACCCTTAAAAACTTAAATGACCCAGGGCTGCTATTGTTTTCAAAACCACACAGCTCACCCCAAAACCCCACAACAGTCTGACATATGGATGTCCACACACAATAGCAACCCAGCACTCACACTAGCAAAACTGCATTGCAGGGAATAAACTTCAGGACTGATGGCAGTAATTGTGCCAAAGAATCTCAAAGTGTGCCCAGTATTTGCAATTCAGCCCAGTAACACAGTGGATTCCTGCACTGGATACAGTAATTGAGTGAAACTCAAACCTAAATGTCAGAAATGCTCCTCTGTACAGAAAACTACACCAAAAAAAAAAAAAAGCTTTACATATTCATTTTCTATGATATTCCCATTCTCTAACAAATTAATATAGTTCTAAAAGCCAGCTTCTGTCAAATATGTCCAGGGACCTGGTCCATAGTCAATGCTAAAGTCCATTATGGCACTTTGAATTCATTAAAATGAAACCTGTCTCTTCTCTGCTGGGTGCTGAATGCACTCCATGACCTGATGTGTATACAGCAGAGACTTGTTAGCCGCAAGAAAAGAGGCATACAAAAGAAATGAAATGTCTTCCTCAAATTGTCAGTCTTGGGGATTTTTTTCTTCTCTTTTTTCTTTTTTTTTTCTTTTTTTTTTTGACATATTCCCATAAAGATTTATATTCTGGCCTTTGTTGTCTGGGGTCCTTGTCTCTTACCCTTTATGCTGGAAAAGGAAATTGTACATTAAGGTAAATTGCTGCTCCTGATACTTCTTTCCCTTGACTGATGGTTTTCTATTACAGGCTTGCAAGAATTCAGACAGGAAAGAAACCCAAGCATCTTGATTGAAAAGATTTGATACATTCTTTTCAAATTCATGCTATCTAAATCACAGCAGGATGACTTGTAATCAAAGTTTTTCAAAAAGAACATAAATTTGGGGAAAAGGAAAAGGCCATTCAGCCCATTGCAAGTCATCCTGGTTAACACAGTTCTTCCAGAATAGTATCTCCCTTCTTCTTTAATGACCCCAGTGCCTCCAATTCCAAACTTGGCTCAGTAGGCTATTGAAAAATTGTATTTCTTTTTGAGTGAAAAGTACTTCCTCGTGTTGGTTCTGAATTTCATTTTTTCAGTCAATTCCAGTTCTGCTTCCCTGTTCAGTCTTTTATAGTCAGCCAAACAGTGAGTCAAGTGTTATTGAATAAGGTTTTCCACCCTGTATTTCTCGGAGTAGATGAGTTTGTAATTCTCTCTTTTTCTCCATTTTGCAGCGGAAAAAAAAATGAGCTCAGCTGTGATTACGAGACCGTGGACTTCAAACCAGACTTCTCTTCCACTTCTTCCCTTTAAAGGTGTGTTTGAAGCTAATCTTTTAAAACACTGGTATTTGATTTTTGTTCACCTGTTTGGCTTTGCTGACTGCTGACAAACACACGCACACACACGTGCCAGCCCCTCCAAGCACTGTGGCACCCCCTTTTCTCCACAGTGCACTCCCTGAATCCGACACAGAAAAGACATCCCAAATGACTGACGCAGGAAAAAAAAAGGGGCATGATTCAGCAATTTATTTCAATGCTCTGAAGAATGCTAGAAAAAAATTACCTTAAGAATACTCTTTTTTGTATTCACGGTCTGAATAACTTCACATGCAAAAATTAATAGGTCGGGTTAAATAATCTCCAAAGTCACTCTCCGTAGATTTTGCTTTTATTTTTTTGTTCTGGGGAATGCTATAGCTTCAAGTTTCACCAAGGTCATCTTTCATCCAAAAAAACTTAATATAATTAGTATCAATTCTGCATTTTGTGAGGCTCACACTGGAAGTTATTAACTGTGTTTCAAGTGGAATGTCAGAGAAATGAAGGGCAGAGAGAGTAATCTTTTCAGCTTCAAAGGCACAGTTGATGACTTTAGTTCACTGGTTAGTGAGAAAGACGTGCATTTTTTATTAAAGGTGTTAGCAATACATTTGAAACTATAAGCATTTTTCTCTTTTTCTTTCCTTTCCTCATTTTTAGAACTTGGCACCACTTCAGTCTTTTTTTTAACAGCCCACATGGCACAGGAACAGTTGCTTTAGATGTCCTTGTTGTTAGCTATAACAATATTTAGTTGTACACTTTTGTTTCTAACAAAAAGTACAGTGAAGCACTTCATCAATACCCTGACAGCACAGAACTTGCCAAAATCTGCCTCACCCAGTAAGAAACACAAAAAAAGAAAAAATCACTTTTGCTGGTAGTGCCTTTAGAATACCATAGACATCTCTCTAAATAAAGTACAACTAAGCCTTGTGATCACATATAAATACAGCAACAGGGAAGGACATTCAACAGAAACCATTTGCTTAATCTTTCTCCTTGCTGTAAGAAAAGCAATATATTTCCCTTAAAACTCATCAGTGAAGATATGCTTGATAACGCCTTTAAAACAAACCAAATCAAAGTCTCAATAAGATCCTAAAGATCATAGATTCAATTCTTTCTAATGAAATTCAAGAATAAATTTCAAAGCCTATTTACAGAGTCTTCTTTACAATAAATACTCGCTTTTGAGAAGAAAATGCATATGGAATGTGAAGCCTTCAAGAATCAATCTATGGTTGTTAACCTCAAAGAAATTTAACTGAGAAGCAAGGCTCAAGTTTGCAACATTGAGGATAACCAAGTGCTGAAGAGAAACACCACGGGGAATTGTGGATTCTCCATTTCCTTAGGTCCTAAATTAAGTCTACATATGTTCTGGTGGATGCTCTTTAACAAAATAAAGGTTTCTGTGTCTCATTATAAATCTGTGAGAGAGGAAACTATACAAGAATTTAGGCTAACTGACCCAGCAGGTCCCTCTGGACTGAGCAGATCACAGATTTTATCTGCGAGTAACATTCCGAACTACATACAGCCCCACTGAAAATTAATGAGCTTATCTACATGTAAGGTTTTACTTGGAAGAAAGGAAAGTACAACCTGTTTTTCTGTAGAGGAAATACTTCACATATCTGCAGGCCATTGTCAAGCTTATGGGGCAGCACTGACAATACACTAAAAATAGCCTGTCTCTCTTTGGGCTGGAAAATACAGATACATACACTTCAGAACCACCTGTGAGTGAGATGGGATAAACTCATTTAACCAATTTTTAAGCCAGACTGCTGGCAGAGAAGTAAATACTAGATCCCCCAAAATCTCTTGATCCAAATCTCTTGAAATCAGTAGAATTCTGGCTTTTAAAGCAGGAGGTGAAAAAACCTGCTTCTTTTAAAAATTATTATTTTGAAAATCACAATTTAAGCCTGAAGAGAGTAGGAAGGTAGCATGAATAATAGAGTTTTCATACCCTGTTTACACTTGAAAGTTGAAAATCACTACCCTGAGGTCACCACCCAGCTAAGGTCAGATTAAAATGGTCAGTGTGCCATCCGTACACACTGACTCTGCTGCAACACCTTACACAGAGGTGGTGACACTGAGGACTTCAGTCCTTCTTCCCAGGGGCTTTTTTGGAAATGCTTGTGCTTCCTTGCTGGTTGCACGTGGAGGCTGAGCAGAAGGAGAGCTAACACCTCACAGCCTGTGGCACCTGAGAGGAGGTCAGAGGCTGAACTCAGAGCAAAGGCTGCTCTTGGCAGGCTGTAAAAATGCCTCCAGCAGAAGAGACTCTTAATTTGGAAAACCTCTTGCACTGCCAGTTTACAATAGAGACTGTCAGACTGCATAATTCATACACAGTGGGGAAAAAAAAAAAAAAACACAACCAAAAAACCCCAGTGTGATCAGAGCTCAGGCTGGGAATGTTTGAATTCCTGACGCATTGCTGAAGCCTCTCTGGAGCTCAGCTATATAATGGAATCTTTATCAGACCATCAACTAATTGTGATACTTATCTGCACAGCGTTGCATTTTGGGTTAAGTGATAATCCATCAAGGCTGGAAATCATTGTGTACTTTTTAAGTTGCCTACTTCATTACTGCAAGCTGACAGCTGGATGGATTTGTTAGCACTAGAAATATTTGTCCCAGACACAAAGAGCAGCTTCCTAATATACGATATTATGGTATTTTCTTTCATGTATTCAGCATGCCCGCAGTTGAATCTGTCTCATTTATGATATTCATTTACTTGGCAAACTATTCAGATTATGAAATCTATCTTTATTTGTTCCAGAATGCAACAGCCTCATTTCATTAATAATATGACCAAATAATGTGTAATAATGACGACAGTCTTCATCTTACATCATAATGGCTGTTAGGCAGAGAAAATTGCCATTTTATAAATGGCCCAGGTGTCTGCTTTAGTTTGTAAAAGGTAAAAATTGCAAAGCACAAGTACTTTTCATGGCAGTGGAAGTAACTAACCTCACGTGGGTCATGTTGCCAGAATTTGTTTTGGTGATTAGACTACTTGGTGATGTGCATGTTGCCTTGAGAATTACTCTTGGATTGATATTACAACTATAAAACACCTTTAAAAAGTATCTGAGAACTGGAAATTCCACACAGAAGCACTTGGGTTTGATTTTAGTCTGCTGACAACAGATATCAGGGTATCTCCAGTTCCATTCTTTAGCATGTAGTGATAATGCAGTTTCATATTTAGTTTCACACTGCATGAAAAAGTACCTCCTTCCATAACCACATTCTGCTGCTACTTAACTGCCCTGCTGCCTTTCTGCCTCTGAGACTCTTAGGAAGATAGCTTGTGTGGATCTACCAACACTGAAAATTCCTAGCCTTAAATTAAAAGAAAAAAAAGAAAAAAAAGAGATTATTTTCATACTATGTTTGTACAGCCTCTTGCTTGGAGCTGGTGTGGTTTTGGTCTGTGATCACCAAGCATGTGAACATGTACTGTTTGCCATTATCCCAACTCTATGGGGACACACTTAGAAATCTGTAGGAATCCAGCCAATGAAGTATGAAGTTGCTTAAGGTTGGGTTTGATTTTTTAAAAATCATATTTGTTTAGGGTTTTTCTTTTTTCGGGGGGGGGGGGGGGTTGTTGAAGGGAGTAGTTTCATTTTTCCTTTTTTAATCAGATTATATTATAAAAAGGTTTTTCCTGGCTCTGTATCTGTCAGACCTAAAAAGCAAAGAGCTCTTTGAGTTAGAACAGATGCTACAATCTCCTCTGTTGATCCTAAATCTGTGAGCTTTGAGAATTCACAGCACTAATTGCACCACCAAGCCTGACTAGTGGGATGAAACCCTAATTAAATATTGCTTCAGAAAAGGAACAAATACTGTGTAACCCCTAAAATGAGCACTGAGGATGACTAAGCCTCTTGAAAATATCATTGTAGAACTTAAGAAACCCCAAGTCCTGTTCACAACAGATATATTTTGATATTAAAAAAATCCAATAGTTTTGTCTACCAGCTGTTTGCAGATGCTAGGGAAGGTTTTCCAGCTATTACTCAGCTGTAGCCTGTGGATGATTCACCTGGGTAACAGCTCTGGCCAAGACAGTCCTGTTTAGAAATTTTGGAAAAGAGGCTTGGAAAACAAGTTTGTGATTTTACCATGGTCTAACATAGGTTTATCATCATTTTTTAACACACCATCTAAACAGCTAAGAAACAAGTAGAATGTAAGAATAGTGCTAATGAAAGAAATCAGCATAAAATCAAGAGATGACAGTTCTTGAAAGATAGGTGATGAAGATTTACTTGAATGTCTAATAGGAAAAAAAGAGTCTAAGAAACTGTGGTTTGAATCTCATATTGCTCGGCCTTTTGAGAAATCCAGACCTTGGATAAGCCAATAGGAGAGTAGTGGCAGAAAGAAGAAATAAAACTTAGAAAGCTCTAATTTTCCTACAAAATTTGAATTAAATTTTATGTTACTGCTACAAATTATATTTTATGTTACTGCTACAGCTATAAAGTAGTATATAAATGAACTGGCTTTTAGCTTGCTGTCATAGGAAACTGCTTTTAACATTAGACAACGATCACTTTTATTATCAGAGCTGAATGCAAGTAAGCACACACAACTATATTTAAAGTGTAAGTCTACCCTTATTTGCTCCTCACATATTCTGTAGCTTTTCATTGCTTTGTTGTTTCTTTCTTTGCCAGTACCTCAGCCTGCCAAGTTATATCAATCAGATTATGTGAAAGAAAACTAAAACCACAAGGAAAGACCTGGTAATGTTTAGCATTTTTTGATAGGAAAAACTGTGAGGACTACAAGTTCTGTCCAGGTAGTTTCTGCATTTAAGCTGCCTATAATGAAACAGTTACTCTAGTAGGGTTGGGGTTTTCTTCTTAACAGAGACTTTAAGGTATAAAAAGGAAAAAAAAAAGGAAGTAGCGTAATTTTTTAGCTAAGATAGTTGCCATTTATGCTAATAATAGAAATATTCACACTCAAAGTCACAATAGTTTTCAAAATGATTACATCCTCAAACCCTCCCTTACGCCGCTGTAAACTCCTCTTCTAAATTTAGCTCCACAGATTTCCTTAACAAAATCTTTATTTTATACCAGAGCCAAACCCAGTAAAAGCTATGTCGATTATAGTAAGGCAGGGATTTCATTCCTATATAAATGTGTGCATTGGTTGGCTTTGTGGTCACCCTGACAAATAAACTCTTGATCTCGCCAGTGCAGCTGCCTGGGAGCAGCATCGTGTCTGTGCTGTGCGCAACAACTTCTGGAGATGTTTTTAGGCGTTGCTATATAAAGCTTTGAACATTCTGGTACAGTCATCGTCCAAGTGAGTCAGCTGAGCCTGAATCACTCTGACGCGTGCGATCGAACTGAATGGATCTGCCTTTTGAGACTGGGGTGCTCTGGCAATGTTACATTTCCACCTGTTTGGGTGGCAGCGGTGGGATTTCAGTCTTCAGTAACAGGTCAAAATAAATAAGTTTTATAACCTCTTTGGTTTGTTTGTTCCTCTGTAGAAACAGGATTTAAACAACAACAACAACAAAATGTTGTATTTGTGTGCGTGTGGGTGATTAACATAATGCCAGCCCACGGGAAGGTTTTATGAACATTTGTGTGCACAAGGTTTTTCCCCTCTGTGAATCCAGAAATTGACTTGAGGTGGCCTCTCGGAGACTGTTAATCACATTCTCTCTCCACCTACAGGACTTGGAAAGGTTGGCACAGCACCACCTAAATTAACTTTACACAAACAAAGAATTTCTCCAATGTAGGCATTCCTTGTTTCACTGTTGGGGCAAATCCACAATCCTCTTGTGCCTCTTCCCGATCATAAAAGGTAAAAATTGCATGGATCCATGCACAGCTTTCACAAACAACATTACATAAATCTGATAGAAAGGCATCTACTCACACAGTGTATAATTATTCTTTCAGTAGTCCTCCAGATTTGTTTCTTCTCATACATTTTATTGTGCACTCCTCATGACGGTTATTAGGCTTTAAGATACCCTTGACAAATATATAAAGGGCAATATTCCTCACCGGCATCAAATTATGTTTAGGGTTTTTTTGAGTTAGTAGGTAATGTACCAGTAAAAGAATAATTAATTCCTGAAGGACCGAGCACAAAAACAAGCGTACGTTTGTCTGAGAAAGTGAAAAGTTCGACTAAATAGGAAGTTTATGAATTATCATGCTGTCATCCAACTGGATCAGCAGCTTTTTTCATGTTGTTTACTAAATGCCAGGCAAATTAGGACAGCAATGAATCACATGGTTCCAGAATTAACTGATGACTTTTGGAGAATTTTTTTCCCCACGAATTAAGGCTTTTGGTAAGGAGGAGGTACAATAATCAGAAGGCAAAATGCCTTGGATTCACAGATTCTATTGGCTTTTTATAACCTGTATCTTACGCCTGTAAAGACATCTCCTGTGACTGGATGTGGAGCAACAGATCCTCAAAGTGGGCTATGTAAAAGTCATGGGGAACAGAGGAATGTCTTGTAAAAGTTACCTGAGGACATTCTTAAGTATTGAGCACTAATTTTAAAACAGAATTAGTGAAATCTCTCTAGAAAGTTTATTTTGTCAGCTATGGGGAACTCAGTTCAAAGATATTATTAAATAGCGTACACTACCCTACGATCTGGGGAAAACTTCTGTTTCTGTAATGCATGATCCAACAAAGCAGACAAAGAAAAAAACATAACAAAAAAGTTTTGATGTCTGAAAGTATATGGACAGTTTCTCAACTTAATGTCCCTATATATTCCTTCACATCAAAAATCTTATTGGAATACAAAGCAGAGGTGTCAAAAGAAAATATGTTTATGTGGTTCTTTTTGCTCAGCCAGCAACAGATACTACTGAAAAATCTGACCTTCTCTGACATGACTCTTACACCATTTGTACCTCTGGGGGGTGGGTGCTCTGGCAATGGAGATGAGGTTCAGTCACGTATTTCAGGATGCCAGAACTCCACCTTCACAGCAGGCGCTGAAAGTTTGTGAACATTATTTGGTTTTGGGGCCAAAGAGGACAGGGGATGAGGAGACCTAAGGAGAGCATCTTGTCCATTTCCTTCTGCTGTGGGAATGAAGCACGTTGAAAGCAAGCCAGGATGAAGGAAGTCATAGAACAGAAATAACTGAATAAATAAATAAATAAAGTCACTGCCTCCCACGCATTTACAAAGTGTCTCCACTAAACGTCTTTGCCACTAATTCGGGGAATCATTTTCCCCACTGAACTTGGAAAATAACTCTTCATCAGAGTCATACTGATTTCTTTTTTTGAAAGCAAAATCAAACAAGCTGGTGCCTTCAGCTTCTTTGCAGAGCATATCTACAAATTTTCTGCCCTTCTTCTTTGATCTGTCTCTATTTGTGGTAGTTTTTCAGTGTGACACCCCCAATCCCCCATTCGAAACAGCTCCAGTTGTCTTCCACTGTTGGATAAAACAGCCTTTTCCTCATTATTCATGATTAATTTCTTTATTTTGGCCTTTCGTCTAGTGCATTTCTAAACACTTTTGTTTTGTTACATTCTCAAAACTTGCTCGTTTCATTTTGCACCTGGTTTCATGCCTGTTTTCCTGTTTCTCCCATATTGATATCCTCTGTGATTTATGTTTACAGCAACCTCTTGTTTTGGTGTTTTAGTGAGCCTTGATATCTTAGACTGTTAAAAAAACCAACTTCCTTAGTTTATTACATGTGTCCTATTTTTTCTCTGCATTGGGATAAACTGTCATTTTCCTTTCAATACAAGATTTTGAGGAAACAGACCTCCCACACTCATTTGTCCCTTCAATTATCTGCCCAAGAGACTCTATATACAACTTCCTTGAGGTTGAAGTGGTCTCATCTTTTCAGCCATTTTGCTGCACTCACTTTTATTCTTTCTGGGAAAAGTGAGTTCTCATCAGTTTAGCAACTGACCACCCAATTTTCCTTCTTTTACTTTCTATTAAAGCCGCATCACCGTAAGTGTAGCATCAAATTACATGCATTGCCCCATGTGTTAGAGCTGAAACTCAGAAGAGCTCTCCCGTTTCAGATCTTTCTATTGATGCTGGACACACAAATGGTGAAAATGAACACTCCACAGGAAAGAATATGAGGCCCTAAACCACACTTAGGAGGTGAGACAATGCATCAAAACCATCAGTACAATCATAACAATGACATAGTCATGACCACATTACGAGCAGAAGAAAACAATTCACGAAGGGCAGCAAACACCAGCACAGCACACCAAGAGCATCGTCCTTCCAGGATGTGAGCCCTCAGAAAGCTGGAAGCTTCTGGTGCTTTACACAAAACACTCTTTTATAAAGACATGGTAATTCCTGACATTCTGTTCCTTTTCAGGAAACGTTCCTCTTGCAGCCACTTAGACCCATGAACATTGTGCTGTTTCCCACAGTCTAGCGTTCTTTTTCTGAAGGAAAAAACTACCACAACCCTTCCTCTCTTCATTAAAATAATAGCAGGTTCACATAAGAAGTAATATCAAAGATTAAAAAATGTAATTTCAGGTTTGATGTCAGTTCATCACATGAAGGCCACATTATTAAAATATCTGTGCCCAGTGGAGGAAGAATTTAGGTGATCTGACACTATCACAATCTTTATACAATGGACTTGCAAGTTAGCTAAGGTTATTCTTGCAAGTTAGGCAGCTCACTGCAACTGACTAATAACAACACTTCCAGAAAGGAAAGATTTCATAACTGTCTTAACTTTCCTGGCCTAACTGCACCTCATCATGTCAATGCTTGCAGTGTGGTAAAAGAATGTCATTTCCTCTCTCCTCGTGCAATGAAAGCTTTCAAGAGACCACATAGGAACCTTCTGCCATTTCATTTACCACGAGAGATTTGTAGCTACCCAGAAGATGATAATCTGCAAAACCTTCTGCACACATCTTCCCTATTTAACAGTTATCTGATCAGCCACTGAATAAAAGAGTAAAATAACCCTTATATTTCGCTCATAAAGAAATGAAGCACTACTAGAAACATCTGAAAAGCTATAACAGGAAAAACCCCAACAGATGGGGGTCAGGGAGGGGAAAGAGAACTTTTAGCTCATTTACTCTAGCTCTGGTGAGATAACAACACCCCTAAATTAGGAATGCCTTAAACTGTAAAAGGCTAACAAGGGTGATGCAGTGCAATGCTTCTTTGTTATCAAGCAAGATTTCATCAACAAAAATTCCAGTGCTGAGACACCTAGCTCGTTTTAAACGGTAGCACCCAAAATAACCAGTCTTAAAAGGTCATGTTTATTTAAAAATAGCTTGCTTACATTTTACATTAAAGTTAATTTACTAACCTTAAAAAATTAAATGCAAATGTATACAAATAATTTAAGCATCCTGTCAAAGTTCGCACACGCACTGCTAGAGCGACGACAACATTCAAGGTCATACGAATCTTAACCCACCTATCACCCTGTGGATTATTGTGTTAAAATATATACTGAACTAAAATGCTTGTACCCTCTCTTTAGCAATTTCTATCTTTGCTAAAAAAATAAAAATAAAAATCAAAGCTCTAACTTCCTATTTATCATGTGCTTTCCAGGCCATAACAAAGAAGGATACTGTACCTCTGACGCTGGTGGCTGTTGGCGATGTGCTTGTGCTGGCTGTTAAGGCTACATTGGTTGTGACTGTTGCAGTGGTAAGGGAGGGGATGACAGTAGTGGGAAGCAAAGTGTTGAAAACATCTGGTGAGTGGAAAAAAAAAAAAATATAAAATAAAATCATATCATGCAAACAAAGGAGAACCATAACAGCGGTTTAATTTGTAATTACAAGTATGTTGAAAATGACTAAATTAAAACATGATTAACATAAATTATTATAGGTACAACAGAGTACCTTTAAATTCTTGACATTTATCACTCTCAATTTTTATAATCAATCTTTGAGTACACGGAATTGAAAACTCTGTTAAAATGACCAGGTTTCCACAGAACTAGAGAGTGACAGTTTAAGTGACAAGAATCCATTTCTTCGCTGAGCCATTTTAGATGTCTCACACAGTAGAAACCATATACAGATGAAACATGCTGTGTCAGAGTGGGAGATGAAAAAAACAACATCATCATGCTAAAATAAACACACACATGTTAACGAGAAATGGCTGTATGTTAAAACACCCACTTTCAGACAGACTCAATGAAGGGAAAAAGGGGAGAAAATGCTACTAACTATAAGAGCTGCTTTTTCCGGATTGCTTTTCTTCTTCCCACATATTTGCTTAAGACACAGCTGTCTGCTAAGATCCAGAGCAGAGTATATTTCAAAATCTTTACCCTAATTAGTAGACACAGTCATCTTTCAGTCATCCTTAACGCTCACAATTTATTGTTAGTACACATCAGTATTTTTCTAAAACAGCTTCGAACTAAAAATCAGAAATGTTAATAATATTACAGATAAAAAAGCGTGCATACAGGTCAGAAAAAATGCATGGCCCTGATGACAGCATCCTATAAAACCCTTCAGGTTTTGCGCAAGCAAGTGCAGGTATGCCAGGATTAGGAGCACGACTGCTTCGCTGCAGAGGAACCAACAATGCCTGATGCAGAGTGCTCCAGTACAGAGCAGAACATAACCAGATGTACACACAGAAAATACTTTGATTACACTGCCAAAAGCAATAAAGACGAATAGGACTTTGCTTATAAGGTGATTGCAGGTTTTAAAGAACAAGCCAACAGAAGCTCTGAGGAGAACTAGAGAAAAGCACTTCTGTGAAGACATAAAAAGCATCTGACATTTTTCAGATTATTTATACTGCAGGTTTGAAAGGGAAGGACTCGTTTCTCAGCAGTTGATGGTGAGTAACCCATTCCATACTGATTTCACTGAAAATATTTCTGAAGGGTGCTATTCAGGGCAATAAAAGAGCAAAAATCTGACCCACAATCTGTCTTCTCTTTCTGTGGAAAGAAATGCAATTGCTCCCTGAGTACCATCAATTCTGACTGAAATCAATGGAAGCTGAAGTAGCTCATAGCTTTTCAGTATTGGGCCCTACAGAACACACTTCAGACACAGGGTCCTTGAGTTCAGCCTTGCATAATTACTCTCTTAAGGCTTCAAAGTAGCACGCTTACCTTATTTCCATGCTGGACGACAGATTATTTTCCAAGTTGAAAAGTCTCCTTGTTAGTTAATATCTATAAGCCACCTAGAATTTTCTGTACTCCTCTAGTTTTGATAAAAACCACCGCTATGCTCCCTGGAATCTATACTTGTGTGATGTTCTACTTCTGAAGCCACCAGAAAACAGCAGAAGATCCACCTTTCATCTGTTGTACACTGATATTTAATCTAATTCCCAGTATAAAATATTCCCAAGACAGAAAAATTAGAGCAGGCTTTTAAAAACCCCCACAGTTGTAGCCACATTAATCACCAGGAAAAATGATAATATTACCTGGAGTGTGAGTACCACAATAATGAAATAGAACTGAGTGTAACAAGCATTAGAAATAAATTAACATGTTAAAAAGATACATGTCACATGTACTGATCTATGCAATCTCTTCTCATAAAGGGAAACTCCTTCCCTGATAGGTATCTGTTAAAAATTAAATCAAACTGAAAAAACCCCCCACTTACTTCATAAGGAGAGCAAAACCTTGTTTATTAGGAAAGCTTTACACATCGTTCTTGTACGCAAAACTAATTAGTGTGACTCATGGTTCCATTCATTATCTTTCTTAAATATACCAATTACTTAAGACTGCAATGACAAGTTACAGTTTTATGACAGCGCTATCCAATCTGCAAGCACACTGTTTACCTGTTTTACCAAATAATAGCTTACATGAGTCACTGGTGAACTTAGAACTTTCTGGTTTCTTTTCTGATTGAAGCATTTCAAACAAGATTTCTTATTTTAAATAAGAAATGGGCTACATAAGCCAAATGTTAGCATTCTAGGTACCAAGAACTAGGATATGTCAGTTTTTTAATATAATGTGAACTCATCAGGTTAAGAATGATGAAAACTTGTGCAGAAATTAGTTTCCTGTTGAAAGTCATAAACTCTGATGCCAAACATCAAAATGGAAGCCTGGCAGAAGCCTCAAAGAAAAACATACCTTATCAAAAGGGATGCAAAAACAAGGAAAAGCATTTGGTTTCTTTCTTTGCAGAGTGAGGTGAAATTCACCGTGCAGATGACTGCAGTCCATCTGCTTGCTCACTGCTTTACAAGGACTTGCTCCTAAAGACCACGGCACAAGAGAGAAACCAGGAATCAGTAGCCTGAGGAGCATTACATTGCTGAAGCAATGAAATCAGAGTCTCTTCTGGACTCCAGAAATGTTTGGTTTGTACCAGCTTAGCTTCAAGGCTCTGCCCAGTGGAATGACATCATTAACAACATGAGAGTCTGCAACAGGAATGTGAAAAGTAACCAAATAGCTCATAGCTCTCCAGGCAACACTTTTTGGAGTGATTGGACCATATCTCGTCCTTAAATCCTACTCTGGACAGCCCAGATCCAGGCACAGCATTCTGAAATGACCGCCACATTCAAAAGACTTGGGTGTATGGTGCCTGCTGAGTCTGACAGAGAGGGTCCTATCAGCTCTTCCAAGATTTATGGACTCTCGTGAAAACTTTGTCTTTGCCCTGAAAAGGCTTTTGCATAAGAGAATACAGAATATGCAGTTCAGGAAATAAACTAGAAGTAACGTACAGTGCTCCTCAATCTCTCATAATGCATGGCAGGTGTAGGAGATAAATGGGTTTGGAAGTTCCCAAAAGCACACGGACTACAGATAAAAAAGATGACATTAACAGCACAGGCTTCTGTTTAAGCCATATGGATCACTGTACTTCACAGAGGGTGTGCTGCTCCATTTCATGCCAGAAAAGGGAATTACAATTTGACCCGTTTCTAGTCCTGCAGGACTTTTGGTCTTTTTTTTTTCCTTAAATGCAAGGCAAACCTATCTTATTTCACTAGTGAGGCACACGTTGTCATCCAGAACTCCCTGCTGGCAGCTGCTCAGAACAAGCTATCAAAGGGACTACGTAGATTTGTCCTCCTGAGCTTTCAGTCAGGGAGGATCTTAACAGAATGGACTTGGGAGATTTCTGCCCAAGAAATCTGTGTTGGAGTGAAACTTAATTCCATCTCCTTGTCTTGCAATTTCTGAATCTAGTTGTACACAATACTCAGCTGAAAATGAATTTTTTGTTTATGCGTCTCATGCCACTAAATACCAAGAATCATTATGACCAAGAGATCTCACAGAGCGGAACTTTTTAATTCAAGTAGCCATACTCAAATCACTGCACCAGACTGCTATTTCAATAATACTAAGGTATTAATCCTTAGCATCCTGTGAAGCAGAAAATAGCCATATTTTGCAGATGGGGAACCAAAGAAGATAGAAAAGCCATGCTCAGAGATCTAGAAGTCAAGCAGTAATTATCTCCATTAATTTTGAAACCTCACTTCTAAACTGGATGTTTGTTGACAGACCAGATATTCATCCAAAAATCCAATAATGTAATTAAGTTTGTATTAATTTCATCATCTTGCTAGCTTTGAAATGCAAATAATTCATGGAGAACTAATTGTTTCCACAAAAGCTGTGGGAAATAGAATAGGGGTCGACCTTCACGCCAAGTGACAGACATGGATTCTTTGTCACTTCTGTTCCACAGGACATACAGGTAGGTTTGAACTGGATACTCAGCAAGAGATGGGCTCCTGACCTCTGTCTGGTGGCAGAGGAAGGTTTGAGCTGAGCTGCGAATGCTCAGCCAAGAACCTTCATTTCAGTGAGGACCTGACGTAATGTCAGAGCTCAGTGCCTGCAGAGAAGAGACTGAGGAGGGCTCTGGAAAGGTTCCTCACGGCCACTGCTGCCTGTTAACCTGCCACAAGCTGGAGCCAGGGGAAGGCAGCCAGCAGGTAACCCGAAGGCTAATTCCCAATGGATGGCGGAAAAAGGAGGAACACCCAAACTGGGCTTGGTGTGGAGGCTGCTCTTCAGCAGAGGCACAGAGGCAGACTCCTTCGCAGCGGCAGAGCAGTGTCGTACAAGATCGGCTCAAAGCAGTGTCCAGCCCCACCTGCTCAAAATTTCCTGTTCGCTTCTTCTTTCTTGAATTGATGCTGCGTTCTCCTTGCTAAGGCAGAAGACATCCATCCATTTAAGTGCAGGGAGCCTGGATAATTTACTCTCCCTGCCAATTTGGCCCTAAGCATTTTTACTCTCCATTTCCAAAGAAATGAGAAATGGTTCTGTTTGGTTTAGCGGGCTTATGTGAAAGATAGATCTGACCTATTGAAAATATTTGACTTTTTTTGGTAAAAACACAACCGATATTTTGACGTGACTGAGCACAAATCAGACAACAATAGCTGCAGCTGATAAAAATGTAAAGGCTTTTGTTTCAAGCCTGACAAAGGCTGACAGAAAAATTAAAGGACAGAGTGATAATGATGGATGGTCCTTGCTATATTTTGACTGAGAATGAAAGAAATTTTAAGTGGTAAACTGAACTGAGTGATGACCTACCTGGGAAACAATCTCGCTACTCTGTGAAAAATTTAATCAGTCTGTGGTATGTAGCACTAAATAATTTAGCAAGGTTTTAAATTCAAAGGGAGCTGCATTTACCTTGCTCCAAGAAAATGGGATTGAACAAAAGGATCACTCAGCTTGAACATCATGTGCCAATAGCTCCTTAGCACTTAGACTCAATGATCATGAATGCTCATGGACACAAGGTCAAGGGGTTCTTTTTACTAATTGATTCAGATTTATGAAACTCTGAAATGGCAATTATGTGCTTGACATTTTTGCTAGCAAATCAGATGCCATTAAAAATATCCAAACCCTTTTAACAAAAGCTCCATGTAGATCTATATCCTTAGTTATACCAATAAAGTCTTCTGTTGGGTGAGTTCGTATTGCAAGATATACAGCTGGACTAAAATGGCTAGAAATTAGGAATTGGAAAGAACAAATTAGGAACTGGAAAGATCAATAGTTTTCTTTTCTTAAAGAAAGTTTTAAACCTTACTGGTTGGTTTGTGGTTTGTTTTTTAGGTTTCTTCCCTATTTCAAAAGCAATAGGTTTTAGTGGCAAATGAAGGAGGAAGAAGTATTAAAAGTTACAGCAAAAAAAGCTTGTTTCCTTCTGTTCTTAAAGATCCAAGCAATTAATTGGAATCTACACATCCCTGGCCCAAATTCTGTCCTTAGAAAGTTAAGAATACAACTCAAAAGAACAAAGCCCATTTCAATATTAGTACTTAGTACTGGCAGTATGGTGTCATCCCAAATCACTTAAAATGAGGGCCTGATATCACACTGTGGCACATTTTACAACACATGCTCTGACCAGAATTGCTTATGACAAAATAAAAAATGTGACGAATATGAAAAAACAAGGTGTAGTAGCAAGTTATTTCTGATTATGCCATCTCAGTTGACACTGAAATATGAAGAAGAAGTTAGCTGCCCTACATTGTCTAGAAAGAACTCCTGTAGTGAATATCTCATTTATTTTGTGCACCAGAGCAACAGCAGGACTCACAAAGACCACAGGTGTGCGAAAGGCTGATTTTCCACAAGTAAAGCCAGGTCAGGCTCAGGACAGATGAGAGAGCTGTCAGAAAACAAGCAGCTGTGGCTCTCAGGCAGGTGAGAAGGAAGGAGCAGTGGGATGGAAGTGCCTCAGTGCGGTAGGAAGGACACGGCAAGGGAGAATAAGCCTGCAGGGCTGAGAGCAGTGACCAGCTCTGACTTCTTCCTCAAGATGCATTTGCCCAGACCCAGGTCAGCTCTTGGTAGAGCTGTGGGGCCCGGGACCAGGCAGGCAGGACAGGTATTTACAGTATTTAGGTAAAACCCTTCTGTGGGCACCCTAACAAGCACAGTATGCTGAGCAGGGGCAGCACCCACACTTCCCCTTGCACAGATCAGAATCTGAGATTTAGTAGACACTGGGACTGTGTGCTTTATAATGCTCATGGGTATTTGCTAAAAACTCCAAGAGCAGCAGCAAACACCAAAAGGAAAGGTCTTCTTTGTTTTTTTAATGGGTATTAAAACGTGACCTTTCTGCACAGCACCAGACGTTGCCACAAATATGGCTTTGTCACCCGGAGACTGGAGCAGTCTGCTGCACACACAGTGGGTGGAGCTGCACAGAGGGAGCCCAAGAAACCTGAACGAAGCATTTCACAGGAAAGCATCTAACATGAACATCTGAGCATTGCACTGGTGGCTCATAGCTTTTAAAATGTCAGGTCTGACCTTCGAAGCCCTCGGTGCTTACTTTGGGGATCGTTTTGCTCCCCGCAGCACTCCACTGAATTTGCCATCAGCAAAAGCACTCTGAGTGGAGCTCCCAGGAAACAGAGAGAAGTTTGCAATGAAGGCCTGGAGATGCTGGAACACGCTCCCATTTCGCTGTCCGTCAGACTCATTGTTTGTCACCAGCTCAGCCATTTAAAAAGCTCCCTGTCCCTGCTCCCAGCGAAGCAGAAGAATAAAAGGTGACATAATGTACTGTCTCACAACACATTTACCTATTGCTGCTCACTTTTGGAGGGGAAGATTGTATTATCTGCAACAATTGGACCATAGGAAGCAAATAGGCTGTAATGTCTTATTTCTTAATTTCTATTTGTGCTAAAACCAGGTGACACACACAGAACATAGAGGGATAAATTTGACAAAATAACAACTTAACAAGGTGATTAGATACTGAAAATTATATTAGTGCAAGAGAAATCGAAATTCTCAAGCAGGCAAATTCTTTAATACTGAAGAATCTGTTTTCAGGCCCTCTAGGTTTTTACCTTATTAATGGCTATTAGTGCAAGATTTACCTCTAAGGACAAATCAAACCAAGTATTCAACAGAAAGATTAAGCTTCAGTGTTCTGGAGTTATATGAATGTAATACATACTTCAAATTACTCCAGAAGTACTGTAACACCTAATTTTTTCTCCAAACTCAGCACAAGTTTTGCCAGCAGTTAAAAAAAGTCCTTTCCAATTCAATAGTAGTAAAAATAACAAAGCCTATTATTTTAAAGAAGTCAATCTATCACAAGATAGATAGAGATAGATGAGAGAGATCTCTCATTAAAGTAGCTACAAATACTGCACTGAAGCTTATGCAACTTGCCTGAAAGAAATTAAGTAAAATTTGCAGAGCATGCAACAGGCTAAGAAAAAGAATTTGGTAATTCAACATTTTAAATAAATAAAACAGGTAAAGTTTTAGAGTGTTGTTTGATACCACAGCCTCAAATGAAGATACTTTACTTATAAAAAGGCATCTCTATCTAGGTCTTGATTTTGTTCACAGAGCTACATTAACAAATACAGAAACAGTAAAGAATGGATCTCTGCCTTGAGGATCTGTGAGATCATTATTTGGGCAGTGCAGGCCAAACTTTAGCAAAAAAAGACAGTATTATTCCCATTTTACAGCTGGGGAAACAAACACAGAAGAATTAAGTGGAATGTCTTGTATTTTAGAGACTTCTGATACTGACATGGGAGTTCAGAACAGATCTCCTGAGGCTCATTTTTATCCTCTGATAAAAAAACCCAAAACTGCATTTAAAAAAGCAGTTGTCCTTATACCTGCAGTGCTAATTTCACTGCATTCAGGACAAAATGGTACCAACAAAAGCCACCAAACATCTTATGTGAATAAAGCCAGCACAATTTTCCCCAGAAGCACACCATTCTCTCACTATTAATATGGTGTTCTAGGCCCATTGCCACTGCTTAAAAATCACATTAAGGCTGTGATGTTCATTTTTATTCTTTTTAAGTAAGCAGACAAGCCATATTTCCTTGTTTTTCCAAGCCATAAAATAGGAGTATTCAAAATTAAATGAAATAAAGTACCGGCAGCTGGCCCTTGAAAACCTATAAGGAAAAGCTAACACACAATACAAATTCAGACACCAGCAGCCTTGAAGCTTCGTCAGCTTTTTCTCAGAATGACACTTGACTCTTTCTACACAAAAAATATTATTTCAAAAAGCTCAGCCAGAATTTCACCGAGAAGAAGAAAGATGGCAAAGAGAATTTTCCGCAATTTCCTTATTATGGGCGCATGTGTTGAAACTAAATGGAGGTGAACAGATTGGTGATCTCTGTTTTCTTACAGTTGCTACTTTCATTTCTCTGAGAAATTCAGGGCAAGTCACTGAAGTTGCTTAAACAACTCCAAACTCACTTCAATAATTCTAAGGTTAGCAAAGAGAGATAACAGGGACTGTCATTTATTTTAAATAAGTTTATTTCAAAATAAAATCAAAGGTTCCAGCACTAATCTGAAACACTTTATCACAGTGGGATTGCTGTATCTTATTGAAAATCACTTTGGGAAAGTGACTGGCACTTTGCAACCTAAAACATAGATTTTTGCACTTCATCGCACTCTCTTTGACTAATACACTTAATTCTCACATTCCTATCACCAAAGTACGCTACCTGAGAAAATGAGGCCCTATCTTTCTAGCTGTCAATCTTTTATGCTCTGTTTTTTGGGGGTTATGGGGTTTTTTTTTGTCCTCAAAAGAGTTCTATATATGTAGTTGAATTCCTGCCATGACTCTTTGGCTTTGTACAACACGTAGCTACGAATGGTGTGGGATCCATGCAATATTGTCAAGACCTAATTTTGTTAAAATTATCCAGCTTCAGGTTGGCAGATATTTAGTATTTTAACTATTATGCCATCAAGCAGGATAGTTCACCCATGGAAATCACAGGGGTTTTTATAAAGAATGCTTGATCATATCTGCTAATTTATTTTAAACAAAGTGATGCACAAAGCAGCGCAAAGAGATTTCAGTTCCTGCTGCGGAATGATGAAAGCCATCCAGATCTCTCCTCAGTCAAGCACTTCAACATGGCAGCATCCCTCAATCCCTGCTGCTTCCCACCAGTCAAGGACTGGGAAACCTGCAGAAAACGTAAACTACAGAAACCACTGGGGCAAAAACAAATCCACTGGTGCAATGACCCACAGGAATACCTGAAGAATAAACACTTTGCCCTCTCCTCGAGGTTTTCCCTGCCAAACTTGCTTCTGTCCTTCCTCCTTTCCTTTGATTTGTTTGTTTCTACACTTGTCCTGAGGATTAGTAAGGGCAGTTTCAGCTGAATGATAAACTCTCCTCAGGCATGAGGTTACCAAGGAAAACAATTTTTTCCTTCAAGGGAGTAAACAAGCTGTGTGGATACCAGTGAAGAGAAAGCAAAGGGTCCTGACTGAAAATTGCTGGGGTCGCTGTCACAAATGACACATCAGCTTCCACCACAACATGAGCACCATCAGTCGGGGCAGAGATCTGGAGACCTCTTCCCAAGCACCTGCCTGGAAAGCTCCTTCACATGGGGTTAGAATTTTCTCTGTGCTCGTGAGGGAACCACAGCCTGGTGAAAGAAGTCAGGGCACTGTGGGACATCCTCACGCGGCAGATTCCAAGCTTCGTCAGCTTCGCTAGCAATGATTTTAATGGGGTTTTGCTTCGTTTTTTTCTCCTTGCACATGAGGATGGGTTTGAGATACACCCTTACTGTCCTCCTGGTTATTTTTGCTGTCTGCTCCCCTTTCCACAGAAAGATTGATGCCATCAGCTTTTTTTGGAAGCTGCCAAAACACTCTGGAACCCTTGAGACAAGGTCAAAGTGATTCACATTAAGGCATAGCAAGTCAGGGTAAGATCCAACGCAGACAGTTTATGATAGGATTCAGCAATAAAAAATGTGACTTAAATTACAAAGCAAAGGGAATTTTATTATATTGCATCAAGACTTCAAGCAGTAAGAGCTAGAAAAAATATTCTGTGATTGCAGCATAGAGGATTCCATTTTGGAGGAGGGGCTAAAGACACTTTGAATCCCAACACAAATTCAGATTGAACCTATGCTGTAAAGAGAGATGTTAGGAAGATTGTTTAATTTTGTTTATGGAAATTTCAAAATCTTGTAGGTTTGTTCTGTTTTTTATTTGAAAGAATACTGAAAACAAGTGGAGAAATACCTCATTTGCTCTAAGAAAAATGCTAATAGAATACTGTAAGAAACATTTCATTGAATATTTATCCTTTATATAACATAGAAATGCAGGGTAAGATAAACACCAGAAAAAATCACTAAGTAATTAAAAATTAAAATTTTAAACAGCAAAAATAGAATGATCAGCACCAATAACTGTTAATATAAAATTGTGGATGATAGCAATATTAATGGTTTGAGATAAGCTAATTATCTACTTCTCTCTGAGCCTCCATGCTCATCTTTCTATGTGATCAGAGGCCTCAGACACAAAAGTTCTCTAAGCCCTCTAAGAAAGATGTATATTTTTTGGACAAGCTTTTCTCTACCCCTCTCAGCCTCTAAGGCATTTATATCTATCTCCAAGAGGATTCACAATCTCACTTGGAGCAAAGCACAGTTCTGATGTATCATCTGGCATGACCAGTTGTCATTTTAAGCAGTACCACTTAGATAATGTTCTGTTTTCTTTCCTGAATTGACTGAAACACTGAGGAACCCAATCTCAAAGGAAAGGTAAGTCATGGAAGCACCATATGAGGAAGACAGAGACAGGACAGCCTTATCTGCGTTCCACCACCTCCTGGTGCAGGAAAGGCTTCACTTTAGAAAAGTCACTAAGTCACTTTAATATTGTCTTTATAGTTTGGGTTTCCTGACCTAGATGACCTAGATGGAAACAGAGGCTCATTAGCAACTGTTGGATTATAACTTTGTCATCAGTCTCAAGTGAAATTATTGAGTTAATATTTTCTTCATGAAGATTGCATATGGTGGTTCATAGACATGGTAATTTTACAAGCTGGCATCTCAAAAAAAAAAAAAAAAAGGCTCAGCTGAAGTAAAGTTCAGGAAAATTGGGGGTATAAGCAATAGCAAAAGGTGAAAAATCAGAGAGCAATTTTTTCCACTACAGCAATTCAATGATAACAAAGTGAACAGCCTTATTTTAGAAATACACAGCACTGAAGGTCAGTTAAACCAGTTATTTTCAAAAAATCAAAATGGATGTATTTGGTATCCACACAACATTTTCCTTTTCAGAAATCCCACAAGAACTACCACATCAGCCAATAATATGTGCACAAGGAAAATAAAATATTTTTAAGAGTCATGTGTTATTAAAGACATTATCCACAACCACAGGTTTTAGAGCACGTACAACGTGTATTCAAAAAGGAAGGAGCTTTACACATTAGAATATATTGTTAAAGGTTATATTGTTATATTGTATATATTGTTAATGTTATATTGTTAAAGGGCTTGGGGAGAGATTTCCTGCTGCTGAAATATTCTGCATTCAATTATTTCAATGAGGACTCCAGTATGAAATTATTATTTTAAAAAAACCTTTTACATGTTAAATAACAAAATCACTTCATTTTAAAAGTTTTCTTTCATGAGAAGTAATATTTTAATGCAGAAGTGTCAAACATATTCCCCAAAAGTGTTAATGTGGTTTAGAATGTTATTTTCTTGACCTTTCCAAAATACTTTTAAGCTTATCTGGAAAAGAAATTTGTATCTTATTTTTCTAAAGTCACCATAAATGAAGAAAGATCAGTTCACACAGCTCAACTATACACCCCACTATTCAAGTATTTATCAACAAAAAGCAATTTCAAAGTAGCTGCCTTGAGAGTGTTCAGGGATAATAGCTGGACAATTCATCCATAAAATTAAGCCAACAACTCCACCACAAGTTTCTTGACAGACTTCTCATACTTGAAAGTCAACTAAACACTATTCTCCTTCAGCCCAATAACAAAAGTCCTATTACACAATGATTTCTTAATTCATCTGACTTCAGGAGATTCATCTGCACTGTGCTTTAAGGTCTGGACCGCCTCTTCTAAACCCAACCACGAGTCTTCTGGAGAAGTCAGCTTTAACGTTGTGATAATGATTTAATGCCTTAATGTCATTTGAGAACATTGATGTAAAATTAGAATATTTCAACACAACTGGAAGGGCTATGCTTTGAAGAAGATAGCTTGGGGGAAAGGAAGGCTTTTGCGACCAAGAAAATATTCAGGAGCATGCTTTTATTTATTTATTTTCCAACTGAAAGCCCAGGCTCCTTTTTCTGCAAGTTATCTCCTGTACTTTTTAATTTAGTTTTACTTCTTATAAAATGGGAATAGGAGAAACTTTTCGCCTTTGTTTTAAGGACTCAGAACTGAGATTTCTTTCTTTTAATTCAAACAAAGATACAAAAAAGAAAAATCTCAAAACTAAAAGGCACAGGTAGTCATATACACTGAATTTCTAATTAAGTCCTAAGAAGTCTTCTGAGTCTCATATTCTTGATATTCCTTGATTGCTGTGAGAGCAATGTTGGGGTTTTTTACCAAACTCAGCCATTATTGTAGCTATAAATGTTATTATTGTTACATCACATCAGTTCTCTTTTTGCAAAGCCCAAGCTTTGTTCACACAAAGACAGGATGTTCCCATAGGCAAAGAAAGCCTTTTCTCTGAGGTGTGTGTGTAAATGAGACATTTCAACGCAGAAAACTTTAAAGGAGGAAATGTGGATACTAAAAAGCTCCTGGGCAGAAGATTTTTTCCATCTCCTTCATTTCTGTGGGAAACTTTTACTTTGCTATGCAAGCTATGTAAACAGTAAGGTAGGTTTTTTGTAAATAATCTCACATCTGGTATTTTTCACTTATGTTACGGTGGTGTAAGGTAAATAAAGATTCATTCTCTTTCTGGACTTGCTTGTGGCTGCATCTTTGAATCCCCCTAAGCTTGCTACAAGAAAACTTCAGAAATCGTCCAGTTACCTCAACTTGTAGGATCTTAGCACCAAACACAGAGCAGCCAAGATTACTGATGAGTGTGCTGCTACAAAAGGATGCAACTTCCTTTCCTTCCCAAATTTTTATATGTGTTTTTTGTTATATGTTTATGAGGATAAGGCATCCAAAAACACTGCACAAGATTTACCAGAGGTCTATAGTGAAAATATCTGCAAACTGAAAGATCTATCGCCTATTCAATGAGCTTAGTTTTGAAAGAAACCAGAAAATATCCTCACCTCCTCAGTTTTCTTTCAATTTACTGCTTTACTCAGTTTCTACCTTTATGGAAAGATATGCACAAGTGAGTCAGAGAAATAAAGGAAAGAGAGGGGGCCCCCAATGAGGACATAACAGCAGAAATGAAATGTAATAAAAACCTGATTGTGGGAAAATGTACTGACAAAGCCAAAAAATCTAAAACAGATAGAGGTAGAAGAGTTTGTTTAATTTCATGTGTTTGGGATTCCACAGAGTTTCCACCAATTTAAAAAAAAAAAAGCTTATATAGATGTGCATGGTGCTGGAATTATTGTTGGGCACAGAAAGTGAATCTTGATAAATATATTTAGAGGTAGGGTTTAATAAAATAAGGTGCCTGGTCCAGATTTGGCATAGTGCTGTTCCAGATATGGAGAACAGTCAATCACAGAGGTTTAGAACTAGACCAAAATGGGAAGAAAAACATGTGGGGGAAAAAAAAAAAAAATAAACGTGAAAGAAGGAGAATAGATACAAGGGAGAGGATTCAAGGAAATGCAGAGTTTAAGATCACAATTAATGAGAAGTTGAGACCAGCGTGGAAATACTTGGGAAGCTTTGAAGGGAAGCAGCAAATATAATTTAAAATTCAAACTTCCAGCAAAAACAGCAAAAGAGGCCAAATAGCTTGTACGGTTGGAAAGTGAAGAGATCAAGCACCAGGCTTAAACAAACAAAAGAGAATACTTTTCCCTCAAAGCACATAGCTAAATTCAGAATCTTGTTGCCACAGGTTACTGTGGAAGCTAAGATGACAAATGTTTTGAGATGGGACTGGACAAGCAGGGGGAATATAAATAGCATTATAGTTAGGAAAGATGCAGTGGAACCGCTGGTCTTCCACATTGTAGGAGATCTTCTGTTTGAAAGCACTTTTCAAAATACTAATGAGGATGTAACTTGGTCTTTCAGTTGTCTTTATGTGCAAAAAATAGCTTGCCCAAGAATAAAAGCCACAAAATTAAGAGGCTGAAGACAAAGGAATATGCTATGTCACTTTTCATTCTCCAGAGATCCGAAGTAACTGGCTCAAATGCTTTCCACTGTAGTTATAATTTGGGCAATAAGAACTGCCTTGACCATCCACAGCTGCTGATTCATGTTCATTTCCATATTGCTCTTCTAGATAATTGCTGCACAACGCATTATAGCTCTGAATATTTCAATTAATTTAATGCCTGGCTGTAGATTGGCATATCAGGATATTCCACCAAGGTACTCCATTTCAAGCAGGGCTGCAAATTATCAACTGCTGCTGTTTCCATTAAGAAGGTTTCTTGACGATGTGGACTTGTGCAACTCACTCCGACGTGATGCCGAACCGAGACTTTGGCAGTGACACCCAGAGGTTGTGAACTACTCTCACAAACACAGCAGCTGTGTCTTCAGGTTGATTATGATGGAACACCTCCATCCTCAACTCCAGCACTGCAGTTATTACCGGAGCTCTGCAAGCAGAGTCTGTGTTTTTGGGTTGAGCAACACGAGTTTGACAGTTTGCTCTGTTTGCTGATGATTAATGACTAGTATTTGGACAAAGGTAAACAAAAATTCTTAATAAATTGGAAGAGAGTGAAAATTGCCTGGGGCCCATTACCAAAGAAAGGGTGTAATATATCTAGCCAGAATGTGCACTTCGAAAGCACTAAGCTTGCCAATTAGAATACAGAAATGACAACAGCTACAGGCATTAAAGCCCGTGCCTTTGTTACTCCATGAAACAAATGTTTGAGCAAACTACATGTCTTGCCTTTGTGCTTCTGCCTATAAACTCTTTGTACCCACCCTCCTGCTTCACAGAGTACTTTTTGACATTTATTATTAACAATAAATGTTAAGAAAAATGAAATTAGCAGTCACATTGATTCAGCAAAGCAGCATGAGCATATTTAGTAGCCCAAGCCTTTAACCTTATTCAAATAGATTCAATTTCTCTGAAGCCTGGTTTCTTTAATTATACAAAAAAATATCTAAAAATACTTTTTACGTTATCAGATACTAATTGTATTGGACAGATTGCCATTCATCTGCTTCTAGTAATATTTCTTTCCACTGGCATCACTTAACATCAGAACAGTATTACCTCATTACTACTCACAGTGGAAAAAATCCTACTCTTCTGTATAATTTTGTGTTTAGGTTGGTCCAGTTAAAGGCATGAGACACTCTTCGCTTGGTTTGTATAATTAATATGTAAAAATAATTTGCTTACCCTTAATCTCTAATTATGATAAACTATCATATGATATGATCTTCCATTTTTAGGCAGTCTTCTCTCTACACTAAAGCTGTTTAAATCTTCTCTGAGTTAGGAAGATAACTTAAATTGGGAGAATTAGGAGACTGGATATCACAGAGGGGGATTTCATAGGGGGAAGAAAATAAAAAGAGAAGCCAGATGAAGCCTTTACACCATTAACAAACAGAAAGAGATACAAATCTGTTGAAGTGAAAAAAGAAAGGAATTAAATGTATGGAAATCACAGTACATATAAGAAAAGGAAAGCTGTGAATCATGTTGCACTCCCCTGCCTCTGCAGAGGATATCTTCCACTGTTTTCTCACACAAGCTCGTGTGGAAAATCTGGCATGTACCTTGTCTTAGAAACCTGGTATTCAAGGTAAGAAGTCATATGATAAATGAGCTCTAACAAAGGAGTAGGACAAAAAATTATATCAACACGCTAAGCACAGGGGAAGGGGTGAGAGAAATCAAAGGATGCTTCCAGATATATTTAGGAAGATAAAAAAAATACATCCTCTATTAAATAGAAGGATGCATCTCAGAAAATGATAAAAAGTAGGTTTTCTATCCCCCAGAGAGAGAGAAAAAATATTGTATAATTTTAGGAGGATTATGTTTCACTAGAGACATTCATGAATGTAATGAGCTAAAGAAGGAGTAAGGCTGCTTAAATTTATCTATACAACTGCTTGTGCCATACTTGATAAAATAATTGCCAGCCTCCTCTGTACTTAAAATAAACCTAACAACTCTGAACTCCAGTAAGTTGTTGAGTACTAAACATCATCTCATGCTGTGTCACATAACTCTGATTGTTTCAGAAACCTCGGAAGCACCTGACATTTACCTTCTCTGGTTCCACCGCTGGAATCGCAGAAATGCAATTAGGAAAACTCGGGTACTCATAACAGAAAAGGTCAGCAATGAGCAAGTTAAACCTGATAACATGCCTAATGTGCTGCCAAACATAACAGAATGCCTCCCTGATAATGAATGATTTTACAGACTGCCAGGAAGTTGATGCAAGATAATCAGATCAACAGGGGACACGGCACTATGCGGAAGTGGCAATGGTGAAATATTCTTTGATAGAGTTCTATTGCAGAGCCACCGCTGACGGAAAAAAAATCCCCCATTATAAAAGGCCATACTTTCAGAAATAATCACATAAATAAATTGGGCAGAACACACAAATGACAGAAGTTTCAACATACGGTAAGTGCAGAAGCCGTTACCTCATCAAAGGCAGAGCACTTTGTGCCTGCAGCCAACAACCAACACAGCACCACCTCTGGGATGCAAAAGACAGTTTTCTTTTCCTCTTCTTGTAGCAGCCAATGTAAGTAGAGGTTAGAGGATTTAGTTTTTCTGTTTGTCTTTAACACAGAAATACTCACGCAGCAGTACAGGCTCTGTGTTCCTCATGCAAAGATCTCCTCCTTATTTGTGCCACTAATCCTATATAAACTAACGGTGAACTTTGAGAAAAATGAAAAGTAACCTAAGTGTTTCTTTTGATAAATGACATTTCATCAAAAGTGCCAATAAATATCTCATTACTGAAAGCAGCAGTTACTAGAAGCTTTATGCCAAATACCTAGAGGCAGGTTAAACCTGTAGTGAAAAATGTTTCTGATACTTTACAGCCACCAAGGAAATGTATACTTGTTGTAACTGGGTACATCATGAGTAAATAAATTCTACATAATTCTCTTGTCTATTTAAAGACCAAAATTTGCATTCAATTTTTTTCATTTTCTTTTGTCATTGTTACAAGAAATTGCATTTTTAAAAAAATAGAGGAGAAAAAGTACCATCATGAACTACAGTGCAGCTTCTGCCTCTATAGTCTCTTATATTAAAATTCACATTATGGAAATCATAACCTTCCAGGAATTACCTGTGATAAGAAAACATCATGTTTTGAGACTCCTAGATCCAAATTGCAAGGCTGTACTAAAGGCAAACGCTAATTTTATATTATAGTTTCCCTTATAGCTGAGTTATATCAATCTATTTCATGATCAATGTAGAAGTAGCTATTCTTTTCATGTGACACATATTGTTGCCTAATTTATTAGGGAGGAAAAAAAAAATCAACTGTAATTTAATGTGAACTTTCCTATTTTTCCATTTTATTGGAAGTAGTATAATGCATTTAGGACATGACACAGTTTTGAGATCTGACTTTAATGATGGGCCAGGTGATACCAGCTAACTCGTATGAGCTGAATTTTCTCAGCAGCAGGTTGTAACTCGTGTGAAGTATCCGATGTCCTGTCTTTGGTGGTCTATAAAAAGTTAAGCAGGAAACTTCAAGCACACATCTGTCTGATATTTCTCTTCATATATCCTTTTGTAACCAGCTTTATCTGAACAGCTGGGCCTGAGGCAAGTATTTATGAAACCGTGCCCACACACTGCAAAACGTATTTACACATAGGTGCTTACCTAGCAAGAAGTTCTCAGCATAAGCGAATATATTTTGTTTAAACTGTAAGAAGAGAGGCGTGCCAATAAAAGAAAGACAACACACCCCCCACAGCTAGACGACAGCATCAATAAAAGTGCAATTACACTTCCAACTTCTTCTTGCTATTCTTCCCATAATGACCATGAGCAATTGTATCAGCTGGAAATGTTAAATATGCATGAGATTCACTAAGGAGAGCACACTCACCATGTACTATCAGGACATATTCTGTGCTGTTTCGGCCGATGGGATTTTTTGCTTCACATCGGTATGTGCCGTTGTCTGTTTTGTTTAGGAAGCTGATGCTTAGAACCCTGCCATTGACAACCATTCTCTCTGGATCTGGTAGTTCTCCGCCATCCTTTGTCCACAGTACTGGTTCTGGCCTGTTGGATCAAAGCAAGGCATTTATTTAGACACATGGAACACGTATATGCAGCGTGTACATCAGAAAGAGCAGCGCCAGAAACTTATGAATAGTCACCTACCACCAAAGAATATTTGAATTACTGGATCTAATGAACTGTCACTATTACAACCTTACCAAGCTGGATGCGAACTGCTAAAGAACATGAAAGAACAAGAAGAGGAATAAGAAAGAAGAGAAATAAAAGAGGAAGCAGAATGGTACTGCAACAGGCCAAAATCTCTCCTAAATTAAAACATAGCTCTCATGAGGTTTCAGGGCCCACAGACGCTTGGCAAGGTAAGAGCAAACAGGATGATGAGGGTGTAAGTGGTTTGTAAATGGATTCTCAAATTACTTAGGCCAGTCACATTCACGAGTGAACTTGAATGCACTGAGTATTTTTCCTGAACCAGGCATATCAGTCCCAAAGTAGCACGTGTTACACACAACCTAAACTTGCTTCTGTTGCTGTGTTGTGTCACAGCCCATCCTTGTTCCCACCTTTTCTTCATCCTTCCCTTAAATAACTCCTTGCTGCACATGTTACCACAAGCAAGGTAAGATTTAAGTTGAAATCCTGGATATTCTTCTCTTGTGAAGCCTTTCCTCTTGTGCCCGATGCACTCACATCACACAGACCAAAGGCAATGCCCTGGCAGTGATAACCCTCTAGGCAAGGTAAGGGCACCACAGAGAAGGGAACGGGCACTCCTGCAGGTTCACATACACCTTCCCACTGGCAAGGCATACCTAACTCCTTCCTAGAGGCTCTCAAGGAGCTCCACAGTCCCTGAGATCTGCCTAACAGACAGCAGGATGTATTTATTACCGGCATGCAGCCTTGACTTATGTGTAACAAGATACACTTTCAAATCTACATGAGAGAAATCACCAAAAAGACAGGCCCGTAACTGGGAATGAAAGATTGGTTTACTGAATCTTGTCTGTGTCACGAGCAGGCAGAGCATCTCAGGCCCTTTCACACCAGTCACTTCAGCAGGATATTCACAGCCTGGGGATTCAACGCTATCTTGCTTGTAGCTGGTAGCTTTGTGCAGTACAACCCACACATCAATCTCTATCCAAACATGCAGTTGTATGACTCAGTAATAAACCTCAATATAATACACAAAAACTAGCAGTTGCCAGATCAGTCACTAGTCTTACTCAAGAAACACTTAATTTCACTAATTTGAAGCAGGTGTTTAAAGCCTATTAGATATGATAAGTGCTAAGAAAAAGAATTAAACCTAAATACTCAAGGAGAAACATTTAGCCAAAATGTGGCCACAGAAACAGAAAAGTAGTTCTAATGGCTGCAGTGACATGATTTTCATTCGAGTCAGGCAAGACATGTAAACAAAGGGATTTTTTCTGAAACGCACTTACTTCTATAAAATTCATTTTAGTCTTTAAAGAAAAATATCATAGCTTACATTTATTTTGAAATAGAACAGATTTGCACACACGATAGTCATATTTGGATGACGCCCTGTTCAAAAGGTTGTTGAAATTAGTACTTAGATTGGCTACTCTCTGAAGTGTCAATTTTTTTCAGAAAATCATCTGCCCAGAGAATAAAAGCAAGGATTAAGAACTGATGGCGTGATGGGCCTTATTTATACCTTACCATAAAAACACCTTAATACTCCTTCCTAAGTGCACTTTCATGATCTGGTATCTAAATACACATGATACGCAATGCACACACTTCCTTTCTGCTTAATGCAAACTGGGAATCCAGATGTGTCCGGTCTGGTGCAGAAACATTGCCCTACAGAGTTCACAGCATTAAGGTGTGATTTGCTGTGATATGTTAAGGTGGATTTGTTCAATTTTCCGGCCAACTCCGCACTGTTTCCCATTTACCAGCTTACTGTGGATCTGTAATCCCAGGAGTGGGGACTCTGAAACGCTTCTGCTACAACGTGCACCATTACCTGCATAAATGGCGTGTTAAAGCAACTTCTGTGCAGCGGTAATTTATGGAACTTAGGTTTCAAATTGAAACTAGATGGCATATCCTAGGGGAAAACCTATAGGATAACAAATAAGTATGAAATGGAGCTGCAGATATAAATTATTCAGGGAGCTCCGTCACATTGCAATACACCAACTCTAGTCTTACACAGAGCACTTAGCTATGGCTGCAAAACAACGTGCGGCAGAAAAGCCACGGCTTAGAGAGAGGCAGATATGCATTCTCTGGGTGTTGGGGAGGCTGCTAATCAACAGGGAACATTCAGCCATCCCGTGCTGTATTTGTGGCAGCAGCAGAGCAATTCCTGGGCAGCAGGCCTGTAGTCAACACATCCTGGTGGCTGGGCACAGCTCTCTCCCCACCTCACTGCTCTCGGGCTCTGCGGTGCCTAAAGCAGCAATTCTGTCACAGCCACAGAAGTAAATTCTCCCTGCACTGCTGGGCAGCTTTGAGACACTTGGTCTAAACAATTCACTGGTTAGGCAGAAGTGAGCTAAGAACAGGAGACGTGCTCGTGCACCCAGGCCATCACGCTGCTGTGGTCAGCAACAGCGGGATGGCTGTTTGAGGGAAGCATGGGAGTACATCCATTTTCTGCTGTCCATTCCTTCTGCACTCTGCCAGCAACCACAATCCTTCTGTCAGGGGTGCTGCAGGCCACATCTCTTGTTCTCTTTTGTATCTACACATTATTTACACCTGTTGCCTATGAAAATATCTTTTGGAATCTGCTTATGATGTCTGTCAAGTCAATCTCCTGTAGCAATGAATTCTGGAAGTTCCCTACCTGCCATGCAAAACGATATTTATTTTTACCTCTTTTACGCTGATCTCCTAGAACTGGCAATGAATATTGCAGGACATGGTAAGTAACACCCCTTCATATTATAACTTTGTTCTAAGTTATGACAGCCTTGTACTTAGCAGGCCTCTTTCTCCCTCCTCTTTCTCTGTTTGTTTAAATTTGATACCTTCTGAGATTTTCAGCAGGGAAAAAACTACACAAAAAAAAAAGGGCAAACGAATCTTAACTTTAGAGCACATTGGCTATTCTTTCATAATTTCCTTAGTACCTTCGTTGTCCAAAGCTAAAACATTGAACCAGCTTTCCTTCCCTGTCACAAGGCACAGACAAGTGTGCGATCCCCACAGGTTACCCTACTGAAACACGTCCACAGGTACAGACCCAGAGGTTCTTGCTCTTACCCAACATTTTGGAAGAGATACTTTCGTTTCAAAGGTTTTACATGCTAAAACACCTGGCAAATACGTACACTCCTAATATCGCACATTTTTCTTTACTGCATATATCTTTAACATTGCAGAATTTCAGCTTTTTTTTTTTTTAATAATAATGAGTTGCCATAACGCTGTCAAGTCCTATGTGAACTGGAACAAACAGGGACGTTTGAACAAACAGTATCTTCCATTTGTGCTTACTTTAGGTTGAATCACACTTACCAGTTTAACACCCATTTTTTTTCCCCAGAAAATCCTGAAAACATCTTCCTAGGAGCACAACAGCTATGAAGTCAGAACGAGGACTACGGCCACGAATGCCACTGCATGCTGCCACCTTCACACATCTCATGGCACCACCAAGCTCACTGACCTGCTCTGTCCTAACAGGCACACACAGCCTGCTAAGTACCAATGCAGCAACCCAAAAACCAAGTCCGTCCTCCTTTTTTTGCTGTATTGGATAAGAGATGCCTTTTTTTACCCACAGTTTAATCCCTCCCACATGGATGTGGTTAAGTAGAAATGAGCTGTGCTACCACTGAGACCCTGCTTTGGGCTGAAGGAGATAGCAGAGCTGAAGCACCAAGATGCTGTTTTCTTCCCAAAAACACAACTCTGCTTCTGGCTTACTTATTCTGATTTTCTCCCACTGTGACATTTTTTAAAATAAAACCAAACAAATTTAGCATGCTGTAGTGAAGAAATACTTCCAAAGACACAGCTCAGTTGTGACAAGACACGGTATTTCTTCGGCCGCTATGTCTTGCTTTTACTGATTTTTGATGTTGAATTCAGCTGCTTATTGGTGGCATTATCAGAATCATATTAAACTGAAAGAAGCCAGAGATACTAAACACAAGCTTTATGAACAATGACTTCTCTGCCTGCCCCCCAAGAAATCTGAACTCTAGACTTTCTCTGATGAACTGTTAAATGGGCTTGGGTTTTATTATAATTTATGTTTAATCCTAACAAAAAAGCCCACAGACATTTAGTGAAAGCCTTAGAAAAGGGAATTAGTTTTTAGTATTAAAAAGTGGATTTGTTAACTGTCTTCATGTCAGCCTCAAAACCTGACATAAAATCAACAAAATTTGGTATTCTTTTCCAGTCAGAATGAAATGGGATTGAAATGAAGGTAGAAAACACCGGTGAGAAGTTCCACAATGTTTCATGTTTTATATTGTGGTACTTTTCGTACAAGTAACTGAACAAAGAAATGGTAAATAAAGCAAAACTATTTTCGAGTCTTGAGAGTAGAAAACCTCTTCTTCCAAAATAAGTCAGGGACAAAGGTAAGGGCAAATTGAAACATACTGGAAAAAAATATTAAAAGCCACATGTTTGATTAGAAAAGAACATTTAGGCACTGCCTTACCTTTTCAACAAGTGTTTACATAACATGAAAGTCAACAGTTATATCTGTCTACATTAATATAGATTTTTTTTTTAGCTGAGGCCTTTGAAATTACACAGGAGTATTTTAAGAAAAGATTCTTACTTTTCCATCCCTTTCTCCATCCTTAACCAAAGGACAGTGATGTTTCAGTGCTTTCTTATAATCCTCCTCTCTAGTGACATCATTGTGTTTAACTATAATAGTTAACTTACCCTTCATTTAAAAATTATATCTATTTTATTATGGCTTCTTTTTGAACAATGTGAATTTAAGCAATGCAATCCACTTTCACTTGAAGCTTCTTGGCTCTATTCATTTTTGTTGCCCTTTTCTAATTTTTGTGTACAGAAAGGTCATGTAAAAAGCGTTCCTCCCCGAGTCCTTAGTAAACAACACTTGGACAACTTACTGACCCATGCTAATAGCACAGAATAACCTTTTCATTTCCATAAGATCACACTCAAAAAAACCCCTGACCAACCAAAACAACAACAAAAAACCCCAATGCCACCTTTTTATATGTTTGGTCTCACTGAGGATATTATCATCCAACTGGGTATCCAAGAATCTTGTCAATATTTTGTAGCCAATGTGGGTAAAAAAACGAAAGACGGAAGAAGAATTATTTGAGGAACACTAACAAGATGAGTAAATTCATTATTTTGAGTAGGGCCCTCTCAAACAACATCTTTTACTTCTCCAAACAGGGGTACACTTGTATTCTCTGAAGTCCATAAAGACGTAACGTAGTGGATACGCTCAAATGAGTAATGGGAAAGGCATCACAAGATTTATCAGTGTTTCTTGCTGAAAACCTGGTGCAACGCTAGAAGTCATCTAAGGGAATGATTGCTTCATTAATTTGAAACTTATAGTTTCTCCGTATCAAGAAACTGGATTTTTAGCTTTGTCAGTTAATCATCCACTTGAAAGTCTAAACCCTGGAGGAACCTCTTGTTTATATGAAGTCTCAGTCTGAGGAGTCATATTGGGATGAGCTGGTTTGGGAGCATTCTATCTATCAAAAACATCAATATCCACAGTCCCTGGCCTTTCATAAAAGGCTTGGATAGATAGATTTGATTTTATGAGATAAGAACTCTCTGTGATTTTCTAGTTCTGCAAAACCTGAGTAACCTTCACAGAGTGTTTTTCTCCCCAGAAGAATTAGTAAAGAATATCCAAAGTACCTTTCACAAAGTTCCCTTATTTTTTTCAGAAAGAAGCTTTGAACATCTGAATTGACTATTATTACATTTGCCTCTACTTTTCTCTTCTAAGGATCTCAGCAGACATAACGTAGCCTAAAAATATTTATAATGTCCTATACTAACACTTTTTAAATGGTTAAGATCTAAATTAACAAAATATGTTAAAAAGTGAGGTGGCAACTAACTATAGATTTCAAAGTTTTATATCAAAAATTTGACAAGAATTTACATCCATAAAGACAACAGGAAGAAGAAGAGTTGACGACAGCTGCAGTGTATCATATCTTTGAAAAAGGTGCTAAAATAATAAACATTAAGAGGTAAAAAGAATCTCAAATGGTGTTAGTATTCACCATTTACAGGGAAAAAAAAAGAACACTAAAAAATAGAAAAAAAGAAAAAGCAGAAAAGGAAAGCAAGCAAGCAAACAAACCAAACCAAAGAAGCAAAAACCTCAGACATTCTTCATTCCTTACCTTTTGTCCTAGACAAATAAAGCCTTTGCTTTGTTTATCACAACTATACTTAGGTGACAGACCTCCCTGCTTGCATCTTGCTTTGGATAAATCAGGCAGTACTCTCACCCTCGCTGGATTACAAGTGCTAACCAGGCTGATATGATAGACTAAATTTGCAGCTGAAAGTCCTTATCCCTCAGCAGACTGTGACAGCAACTGATTAAAGTGAATCAGGAGTCTTTTCAAAGCAAACATATTTATTCTTCTATCCAAAGATAAAAAGTATATCTTGTTACAGGGTAAAAGAGTGATTTTTCATATTCATATTTCCCCCTATCTACACTCTAATATTTCCTTGCAACTGCTATTAAAGTTCTTTTCAGGTTCAAAACCTTTGCCTGAGAGAAGTTGACTGTTTTGTTTCTCCCATAGCTCTCCTTTTTTTTTTTTGTATTTCCTCTCATCAGGCTGATAATCCATTTCCTTTTATCCCTCAGTACCTTTAAAGTCTAGGACACACTTTGACCTAAGGCTTTCAACCTTTAACACAACTGTGCAGTGCTGCTGCTCTCTGTCTGGAGAGATTTTCCCAATTGATCACAAAGCCATAATTGTAACTTCTTTGAAACTACTTACCTGTAGTTTTTCCCTTCGTGCATATCATGCACCCCCTCCCCCCCCAAAAAACCCCCGATTTCCTCTGCTAGTCATTTTCAACAAGGCAAGGCAATATCAGACTAACATTCTGAAAAGTGCCTAATGCATATATATGTGTATATATATGTGAAGTTTCTTACCTAATTCCAGTATTATTCACAATCTTCCCAGAGAAGTACAAAAACCCTGCTGTGAATAACATTTTGGAGGATGGTTTTCTCATAGTCATGAGACAGATCAACAAGAGAACTTATGTGAAATCAGAAGACAACATATCGGTGAATTGCATCAGAAATATCCCTTGTATTCTGCTATTGTAAGCAGCAGGGAGGTTAGAAATGGTCAAAAAGATTGTCTAAAAAGAAAAAAAATAAAGAAACCCAACAAAAGTTTGTGAGGGAGATGCCATAGGGAGTAGTTGCCATTCTATAACCTCTCCTTCTGGTATCCCGTTTCACACAAATCTCTCCCACATTTGTCATATACTACACCAAAAGAAGTTTTGCTTTCAAACTTCTGGTGCCTCATTTCATCCCCTCTTCATTTTTTTGCTTTCTCTGAAACTGACCAACTTCCCAAAAAACAGATTGGGCATTTCCACTCATTTAATATTTCTCGAGACACTTCTGCACCAGGCAAGCAGTTCTATTCATGAAAGGCAGAATTTGCTGAACTAATTCATTTATGCCTCCCATCAGTTATGAATCTAGAAGCAAAAGATGGAGGAGGGAGAAAGAGGTTGCCATATTTCCAAATTTTCAAGGCCAGGCCTCCACTTAGGAGCAAACAGGACCAAAGAATACTATTAAATTTATGTATACCATAAAAAAGACAGGTAAACCTCCTTTAAATACACGATCAGGTCAGGGAATAGGCACTGACTTCATTTTTTTTTCACACTAAATCTGGAAAGGACCAGGATATTTTAATGCATTTTTAGTAGTTCAAATCAAAATGCCAAGTATTTTAGAACAGTTTTAGTAGGCAGCTAATAACCACACTTTTTTATATGTATTTTAAAGTCTGAGGCTCAAACATCTTAAGTTCAGAGGAAACACTATAACCTCTACAGTTTACGAACAGCTTTAATAAGAAGACTGCTTTAAAACCTTGTCTTAAAAAGCAATGGTATGTATGGCTACACTGTTCATTTTATGTTGCCAGTTTATAAATAATTTATACTTCTTTTAAATTTTAACCAGGAAAAAAGAAAAGTTCTCTACAGAAGTATAACATGTCTTTCAAAAAGATTCCTGAGGCTAAAAAGGCAGAAGGAGAGGTGCAAGCCAGCACAGCAGCAGGAATGACAAAAAAACACCCCAAACAAATGAAAAAACCCAAACCACATCAAACAATCCTATGTCATAAATCCTGCCTCACTTGCTGGGCAGCAGAGGCCTTGCAGGAGTGATGGTCACTGCGAGGTAACAGGCAATAGCTCAAGGACAAAGCAGTAGGTGACACCCCACAAGAAACAGCTGCAGGTTGGCCTGCACTCGGCCACAGATTAGAGAAGGTGTTTTCCAACACCTAGAAAGTAGCAAAGATGCTGGTTTTGTATCAGAATTCTTGTACTGAAGGCCTGATATGGGCAGACTGCACAATGCTGCACCTGTTCAGGTGGATGCACGATGTATTATCTGCTGTGCAGTCTTTCACAGGCAATGTATGAGATACACCTAATGGCACATCAGTAATTAAGGACAAGTGACAGCCTCATTTTCAGGAGACTGTGCAAGAAAGCAAAGGGATGGAGACCTCTAGGAGGTGCATCTCCCTTACTGCTGCAGCAGGGAAGGCAGGCTCCGTGGAGCTTCCCCCTCATCCAGAGAATGGAAATCCGGCGGAGCCCAGACCCACACTGGGAAAGTCTCACACAGGGAAAGAAGTGAGGTCCATTCACAGAAAAACAACGATGCCCTGAAAGCTTCTTTAAAATTCTGGAGCTGAAAGTACTTTGGATCAGCACTGGAGCACGTCGGTAATATACGCCCTTCCCTTGTTCTGCCTGGGATTGGTGCCATATATTGATGTGCAAATTACAAAGACAAATCCCTTTCCTTTCAGTCTCATAAGCTAAGACCTACACTCTCAGATAAGAGCAGGGAAGGGAAGAGAGGAGAAGCTGTTTACAGATAAGTGAATATAAAGAATAATTGTCACACCTTCCTTAAATATTTTATCGCTGTTCCTAAAGGCTTTTTGTTTCCTGTCAGAGTACAGCTGAAATGATAAATGGCATGCAACAATTTTATTCACATGAAAAACTGTTGATTAAATATTGAAATCTTAATGGCCTGGTTTCGCTATAATTCTAGTTCTATATGTTTCTAATTATGTAGTCAGTGTTCACACAGCTAAATCTTTGGGCTTTTTATGCTGCTGTTTACACCTTGTTGATTCCTTCTTAACCTTTAAGAGCTATTGAGAAATTAGTAGATTATTCTTTTTCGTCAATTGTAAGTAAAGCATGACTATAAGAACAAAGGATGACGGAAACTGCTGTGGATTAAATGGACAATATCTGAGAAAAAAATGTATTTCAAAGACATGCAAATGTCAGCAGTATTAAGATAATATGGTGCTCAAGTGGATGCATCAGAATGGCTGCTGAAAATTACTGGGATTAACCAGGAACTATGTTCTTAATGTTAATGAAGTACTGCTGGGGATAGGAAAGCTGCAGCAAAGCATAATGATAGGATGTGCACACCTTAGTTGCTATGCATGTGTCACAGAACAGAGGAAAATAACATCTTCTCATCTGGCACATCCTCAGACCTGTTTATAACACCAAGTCCCTTCACTCCAGTTTACAAGCAAACTGCATCCCCAGCCAGGGGAGCAAGCACTGGGGAAAATACTGATTTATCAGAAATAACAGAGAAAGAACTTCAGCACCACTTATTTTAAATGCTTTACATTTCCTGTTACAGGATTAAGAAAGATACATTTTCTTATGCTAGCCTGGTTTGCATAGGTTATGCTGAAGTGCCACACACAGATAATGGTGGGGACTGCAAAAAATAAGAAGCAGGCAGTAACTGCTGCCACACACTATTTTCAGTTCCTTTTTCTCTTTTTCCTTAACCTGCATTATGTCTGTTGGTCATATCCTCAATGCCAGTTGAGGTCTGAAGGATATATCATGGAATTAATGAGCAAATATTATTACGAGATTTTTTTTCCCCTTTGACAAGTCCTGATTTTCAACTGCTTAGATATTTCAGGCTGCCACACTGATGGATGTTCACATGCCTAATTTGCACTGTTTTGAATTTGCCTTCACTGCGTCCCAACATTCACAAGAAACTTTGTTATTACAATAAGCTGAGAAATCCCATCTAAGAAACGCCAGCTGCGTTTTCCGAGTTAAGGTCAAATGCTTGCTGGCACGAGAATCAAAGAGGAAAATGAAGAGTGGCTGATTAATTTCTGCTTTTTCCATTAAGTAAACAGTTGAAAATCTCATTCACAGTTATTTGCTTGTCCAAATACTAGTTGTTTGAAATCATTTGCTGTTGATGCAAGACACAGTCAAGGAGAAGCCTCATTAAACTAAAATTCCTTCCTGCACTTGAGGTGCAGTGACAACACCCAGAGAGCTGATAAAAGCACCAGTGCTGCATCTTGGATGACAAGCAAGGACTTCAGTACCAACCCTCATTAACCAAGGTATGCAGTTCTTGACTTTCAATGCATGTAAGAACATCGTGAAGTTTGGAAGATGAAGCAAAATATCCTTTTTTTCATCGGATAAGAAACCATTAATAACTAGCCATAGCAATGACATTTCTAAGATCTTCTGTTGAATTATGTCTTCTCAGCAAGTAAATATTTGTTGCTATATACAACAGTTTATAGGAGCACCAAAGGAATGAAAATACACCATAAAATTTTTGTACCTCAGGTTTTTTTTTTTCACCGATGTCAAAAAAAGCTGATGTTGAAGCACACTGTATTAAATCACAATGAATACTAAAATGTTTTATACTTTCAAGATAACATAATGATATCCTAATAGTAATACACTGGTAACTTACAATTATTTGTATTTCAGAGCTAAGTTCTATTCCATGGTTTGTGTCAATTTCTTTTGCATCTAAAAATAACTTATGAAATGCTAATACAATAAAGGGAAAAAGAGACGAACATTATTTACTTAGAGAAGTTTGCTCTTCTTTTCCCAAATGTATTATTATCTCCAGGCAGAGGGGAGTGCTTTAGTTCACACAAACTTCTCTCACACAGAAGATTATTCATTAGTACCTTCATGGTAATAATTTTAGCACTGTAAAGGAGATATCCTCAAGCTCTCCATGGGATCCAGCTCCATGAGCATCTAGTCCCAGTGAGCCACAACAGCCTATGTTCAATGCTTAGCAGCGCAGGAACAGCTGTACTGAGTCAGACAAAAAGTTCAGCTAGCCCAGTCCCTTATCTCCAACACCAGGGAGAAGCAGGTGTCTAGGGAACAGGCCAAGCACAGATCTCAGGCATTTCTGATATCAAGCACAGTTTAAAAATGCTCTGTAAACCTTAAGGACTTGCCTTTTCATGAACTTAGGCAGTTTTCCCTTGAATTACGGTGAATTTTCACCATCTGTTATATCCATCGACAACAAATTCCCAAAGTTTACCAGTCATTTTATGAAAAATTATGTCCTTGCTTTGTAACAAAGCTGGTTCTTACTTGTTTAACTTACCCTTAAACACTTCTATTTGTAGAGAGAATGAACCAGCAGTCCTTAACAACTACCTCTTTACCATTTACTATTTTTACAATTTTTTTACAATTTCCTTTCTATACCAAATAGGCCACCACAAGGGGTATTTGCTGTGCCCTTCAAGGATTGTTTAAAAAATGCCTATCAAATAGGCTTTTCCCTCTGCAAAAGGAATTCTAATCCCATGAAACTTTGTCTTTATTCAGATGTCTGCTAACTCTAGTAATTTTATAAATTTTAGCATTTAAGAAGCTCAGATGTCAGTTCTACAGATATCCACATTCTGGGATCTCTCCTGAAGCTCTGTTGTCCTGAGCTAGCCACGTGGTTTTAAGTGTTAAGTTTCCTGCCACAGTTCATAATTCATCAATCCCATCCTCGAACTCCCTTTGAATGCCAGGGTAAAACCTTCTGGTCCTGTTGACTTCCTACTGCTCATTTTGCCTGTTTGTTCCACAACCACCTCCACAGTTCATTTAAATCTTGCTGGTGAGCACCTCAGAAAAGAGGGAATCAGTCTGTAATGTACCCAGTTTCCTCTGTCACAGAAAATATGGATGTAGCAAATTCATCTGGCTTCCCTTTAAACCTTGATTCTCAGCTGATCTTAAAAAAATGTACTGACAAACTTTGAATTATTTAATAAAAAACCCCTTTTATTTTCAAGTCTCTTTTCTAGTTATTCCTTAAATACTTTTTTTTCCCCCTGCTTTTTTGGTGGTTTGGCTTACTGAATTTTTATATTTAATCTGCCAAGATCGAAGAATCTTCTCTTTCCTTTGGTAAACAACTCCAGCTTTTCAAATTATAGCTTTGCCCTTTTTATTACTTTGATTTCTCTTCTGTTTAGCCTCACCAACTTCTTCTTCTCAAGGGATTCTGCTAGGTGATATGTATTGACCCTGTGGTTCTAAACTCTTTTTTTTTCTAACATAGTCCTCAGGCTGCCTGGAAAGATTTAATTCCTTTAGTTGCCCCTTATAGCTCTTTTTTAACAGGATTCTTCATTTTTATGTAGCTCCCCTTTTTGATGTTGATTACCATATAATTGCCCAGACTTTGTTTTTTGCCTCTAGGTGCAAACAGAAAGTAAATACTTTTTAAAGAATGAGCTGAATGAAGATGGTGCTGAGAGCTCCTTCAGTCCGTGACTCCCTTTGGAGCATTCTAGAAATTGTGTGTACGAGGTATAAAGGCAGGTTGGGGATATTTGAGAGTAATAGAAAGCAAAAAAAACCAAAAACCAAAACCAAACAAAACCTCCACAAACACACAAAACCAACAAAAAATCATAATCGAAAAGCAATAGTAAGTAGAAACGCTGATCTGTCTCCCACTTACCTCCCTCCCACCATCCCACAGAGACACCCACACCCCCCCCTACTGCAGGGATAACAGAGTCCATCCCACCAGCGCTTCTTAACCCTTGGTATATCTTTACAATTTCACCTTAAAAGTGACCAATCCAATGCTCCTAAGCAAGAATAAACCAAAACAATGGTTTGGTCCCGGTGCAGGAGCAGAGGGTGCCCTGCAGCCCCTGGAGGAGCACACCCTGGAACGCTGTTCTCCTGAGCAAGACCGCAGATCACAGACTCAGTCTTTCCTCAGCTCTTAAATAATGTAAGTTTTGAGAGTGGTTTGTCATCGTGCTTTAAATAGTATGGATGTGGAAATTTCATTTTTAACCAGCCAAAATCAGGTCTGAGAAACCTCCAAGATCTTCCTTGCAACAGAAAGTCAAAAACTACCTCAACCAAACAATGAATCATTTGTTACACTAAAAATAAATTATCACAATCTATTATTTCTCTTACCTGTTTACTGTCATGCCTGACACATCCACAACCCCATTTATCTTGTCATCTCCATTTTTTCTGAGGTTATGCTCACCAAAGTGTTAAGCTCCTCTAGAAGGATGGTGTTTTACCCTGCTAGCTTACACCACATGCAGGTTCCAGGGTACTCTGCTGCTGTAAATGTGGGGTAAAAATGCAGCTATTCAATGGGCTGGTGCTCCCCATGAGACTGGGTGTTCCATATAACTTCTGCTACACATATGCCAGAATTGTGAAACATTTTTAGTATAATGAGCATGATTTGCACTGAAGAAGTTATACTAATGTGTATTTTTGTGTTCTACTGCTAGTGGTTGACTCAAAAACTCTATAATTTTATGTGTAACTGCAGCTAAACACTTGTCTACAGAAACTGAAGTATCTAAAAGGCCAAACATCATATCCTCTCCCAAAACTTCTTTCTAATGTTTTAACTTGCGGTCTAGTACTCAATAAGAATTACCTGCTCTGTATTTCAATTTTATCTATTATGCTATTTCATGGGCCTTTTTTATTTTAGAATGTGTTTCCACCTGAGAGCAAGGAAAAGAATTATTTCAAAAGCCATACACATGCAAAATGGATTTAACGAGCACTAAAAGTGCTGCGTGCAGTTGTTTTTCATACTGTACTTTCTGCACTTTTATGGGTAAACACTGCAAAAAAGGGATGCTTAAAAAAGAGGAAAAGCAATTATTGAATTGAGCCTATTAGGCAATGTGATCATTTTACAGAACACTAAAGGGGAAGTTCTTAAGCACTACAGGAGGCTTTATTGTAAAGTGTAATTTTCAGACAGCCACTAATGCTCCCACCTGCTTCTTTGTGTGTCACACTTTTTATAACACCCATTTCCCTGCTCTCTGCAAAATACTGGGGGAAAAAAAAAAAATTACAAAAAAGTGTAGATTGTCCCAGCTGTGCAAAGAAGACACAAGCTCCCAGAAGGACAGGATGTTTAACACAAACTGAAATTTAATCTATTGAATATACATGCTGTATCTCAGCAAAAACGTTACCTGCTTCGTAATATGTTATCTACTACATCATGGCATAATTCTACAGTGGAGGTGTAATGTCAATGAAATATTGGTGTAGAAAGTCTCAAGCTGAATATTTACACAATCCTTTAAAATAATTGGACTTTTCCTGCAAAGACAAACTACCTATCTGGAAAGTTTCACCAGGTAGATTTTTTCCTACACTTCATATGATATTCTTCATAAGATTTTAGAACATTTTACTGAAAATGAGCACTCGTTAACTATAACATATAATAGATGTATACTAAATCAAGGCAGGAGGTATCATTAGCATAAACTCCTCCAAAATTACAAAAGAAGTGGTCATTTATCCAAAGAAAATAACTGCAGCAACGATGGCGAGGTAGTGGCAAACGTTGCCAAGTTTGACTTCAGCAGGGATTTGGGCTGGCATCAGTGACTAACAGCTAGAATTGTTTTAAAAACAAACTGGGCATAGAATTTGGATACTGGAAATGCCCACTGATATTAACAGTTATGTACATTCCAACCTACAAAACTTCTGTCACATGCTGTGCCATCAGTGTGCGTTGCACATGACGTATTTCCCAGTTACCTTCCTGACTGGAAGTGCTTGAAATGTATTTAACACTGATAAAACTTTCTTTATACACACACTGCTGCCTGTGTGGGTGGAGAACGGAGGTGCTTAACTTAAAAGTCTGGCTGTGGAGAAGACATTTCTCTGTGGCTGACAATAACCACAGGACACAGAGTGATTAACATCAGCCAGCACGGGATATATCGCATCAGATCAAATTAACAGGAGGCTGGGTTTCAGTTAAAAATCACCTACTCAAGTAGAATAAGTTCCTTTTGGAGAAATAGAAGCTCACGCTTCTCCAAAAGGAAAAAGGCACACAGAGAGCCTAAGTGGGATAACGATAGAGATAAAAAAGCACTGTTTAAAAAAAAAAAAAAGAAAGACAAAGTAGGAACATTTCAAGAAACTATAACAAGGGTGAAGAGACAGACAGGACAGAGATACCCGCTGTATTTGTAGAAGACAGGCTCTATCTAACTGCTGAACAAGCCAAATTCAAAGAGAGACAACTTGGAATGGACAGAGAGCAAGACAAGTGACAGGAATAGGAGAGCCTGAGCTATCCTGAGAGCTGTTCCCAGTGACAAGGAGCACAGGGCTGAGAACTGTGAGGAAGGTTTCTTACCTTTCTCCAAGTCTATACCCACAGATACAATACCCTGTCCTGTATATGCAGGAATTTATTCAAGCATATATTTACAGAACCTTGCCCAAAGCTGTGTGTGACGTGTGTCCCTGGAAACTTCACTGTAAACTCAGAGTATTCAGAAGGCATAAATCAGATAGAGATACTTCAGTTGATGCTAGATCTGGGATCAAGGCAAAGAACACCAGGGAGGCTCCTGGTTTGTTAAATGCACAGCAGTTTTGTTCAAAACCATCCACCTTTCTGCTGAGACAAAATCTAAACATAAAGTAGTGAAACTCCAGTACCTAGCTTCCTTTTTTTTTTTTTTTTCACTTACTTGATTTCTTGATTTTAGTTGTAGGTGGTCCTTTCCAGAGAAACCAGGAAAAAGACTCTTACAATTTGGGATTTCTTATGCACAAATGTATATGAAGCTTAAGGGAGAACTACTTTGGTACCACATTCATGTTTTGCAAGAGTAGTATTTCATTGTGCATATGGACAAATCCAACTAATTTTCCAAATCATTAATATTTATTGATACTGCCTGAGCATCCAGTTCGGGCTGTGGATTCATTCTGCACGGTGATTTATAAACACAGAAACATGGACGCTTTTCCAGATTCATTATGATAATTCATATAGGCAGAATTGATACCAGCATTCCTTTCTAGGCTGCTAGGTATTCATGGCACAAACCCAGAGAGCAGTGAACAAAATCTATGTAGAAAATGAGATAATTTCTTACAGAACCTCCATCTCACCTGCCAGAGAAGCTGGGAAGTGCATCATGTCAAAGCAGGACAGAAAAAAAATTGTCCATGGACAAAAGGCTGGCCATTAGACTAATGATTCAGAGACTGAACCTGCCATTAGGATGCAGTTTCAAAGCAATATTGGCAAACTGCTGACACCAAAATGTAAACGGCTGGATGTCAAAAGTGGGTTTCCACAATTTTCTGCCCTAGACTCTGATTTCACTCTTCAGCACAGGTTTGCAGGCGTGCTAAGAACTCACTGTTACGATTCAAACCAAGGATGAGCTATCTCCTGAGTGGGATGCCATGTCACTCCAAATACTCCTGGGAAAATAGGGACTGTGATCAATGTTAGATACCTCATCTATTTGTCAATTCTGAACTCAGAACTTTTTCCTGCTTCACTTCCCAGCTGTAAGTTTGAGGCAACTGAATAATCTAACGACACAAAGGTGTGGGAAAAATAAACATTTAAATATTTGCTAAGTTCTCAGACACTATGGGAAGAAAAAATATATGAACACTATGAAGGAACTCCGTTAATTCTCTCTTCTGAGGGCATGCATCAAATAAGACATACAGATCATTCATAGCTACCATTCATAATTAAAGTTCCACTGAAGGAGTCAAGAATCCTCTTCAAAGGTTATATCCTGCCTCAGTTTTCAGGAAGAAAACCATTATGATGTTTCTCATCACACAAAGAAAATCAGGAAATCCAAATGTGTCCCTTCTAGTATTTCTCAAAATGCCTTCCTTAGGTTCAGATGTCTTTTGACTTTAATTCAAAGTCTGAACTCAGGTAAGTATTCAGAGGAAGGAAGAGATTTTCTGCTCTTTTCTTTACAATACCTTTCATCCTTAAGCCTGTGACAAAATGATTCATGAGATAAATGTTTCTATAATTTCTTCAACTACCAAACATGAAAACTCTTCAGAAATGGCAGGATCTCCAGATGAATAAGACAGTGTGTGTTGCCTCCTTTGACTCTAGCAACTCTTTGGTGACTGTCTCCAATGACATTCATTGCACCTAGGCTGGGATGTCACTCTCATCTGGATGTGTCTGCCAGTCAATGGGTGGAAAAGCAGCCGGATCATTGATGGAGCCAAAGGAACACTCTGCCCAGGAGTTGCTTAAAAGCAGATTTCTTCAGGAGTCTATCCTGGCTCCTGTTTAACTCTGTAATGCCACAGACCTGGCAGAGGTGATGGAATGTGTTCATTAAGCTGGCTGTACTGATTCATCTGAGGGGAGGCCACTGCTCAGGGGTGTTTCTGTGGACTGGCGGAATGGGTCAACACGTCCCTCACGGGACGCAGGGAACTTCAGCAAGGATGTTCCAACATCAAATCCAACCCCTAAGCTGAGAAGAACCTGGGAGTTGTGGCTGACAGCAGGTTTAACTAGAGCCAGTTTGAGTCCAGGCTCTGCTGCTTTCAGATGACTGTATACGAGTTCACTCCCTCCACTGGCTTTTCTCTCTCTCATCTAGAGCCCTGTCAGGTCCTTCTCAAATGAATCAGCCACTGTCTGGGTTCCCTGACAGAACGGTGGTGTGTGTTTCTCTGTTATCATTAGTATTTGTTCCCACCAGCCTTCGCAAAATGTCTGTCTCACTCAAGGTAGTATTCTTTAAATAGATGCTAAAAAAGACAAGACATTCTGTGGAGATACCACACACATTGTTTACAATGACTTTATAGCCCAAGCCTGGTTCTTTGGTGTGCACTCATTATTAAAAGTAAACACCTTTTCTTACATTAAAATGTTTATTTGTCCATACTTTATACTACTCTGTATATATTAGTGTTTGTTATTGATTGTGCTTTTCTCTATGACTTTCATGAGCTCACAAATAATCTTATTCTAATGAAGGATACCTATGTGAGTTTTCTGAAATAAAAATCTTCCCTATTTATCTCAAACAAGGCCAAATATTCACTTTACATTATTCAACCAACTGTACTATAATTCCCCTGAGCCGCATGGAATGGAAAGACATTTCTCTAAAGCACACTGGAGACAGCTAACTCTCTCTTTGTTTCCTGTGCCCTAATTATTCCATTATATTTTGACGTCCTTTCTCCTGAAATGACACTGACTTAAAAAAACTCACATATTTCATGCATGCTTTGATGAGAGTACTGACTAAGAATATTAAATGTTGAAACTTACTTTCATTATGGGCCAGTTTTTGAACTTACTTTTGGGGCAGTTTTGAGTCACTAGACTATATTGTTAAGACACAACAGTGTATAGAAGTTACCGCTTGCACTAAGAAAACATTGGCTTTTAAAAGATTTTGTAAGCACAGATGACTGCAAATGATCATTTTGTTCTTTACTTTTTATATTTTTTATAGCTATCTCATGTTTATGTTAAAATACTCAAGATACTGTCAGGCAGTATGACTTCAGGAAAGTCTAGACATTGCATGAAAAAGATGTCTATGATTTCTGAAGTTTAATTACATTTCCTTCTTTGGAAAACAAACAAAGGCTTGGTAAAACTATATTATGCTAAAAGAATAAATGAATTAAGAAGATTCACCAACACCTTACAGATATATTAGGCAAGCTTGTTGATTAAAATGTTACAGACTGACAACTGTCCAGGGATCCAGCCAAAAACATTGGCAGACAAAACAGAACTAAGAATTGAAAACACAAGAGATTCAATTTGGTATGAAACTACACAACAGCACCTCCAAAAAAGGAATGTTGTTGAATAATGACATCAAGTGCAGAGTGTCTTGACGTAAGTTATACAGAGAAATGGCTAAACATATTTTTACCTGCACTTTGGAGAAAAAAACCCCAAAACACAACAACCATGGACATCGCTATTATCAAAATGGTCAATAGGGTGAAGAAACCAGTGGCTGAGTCCTGCAAAAGGAAAGACTAAGCTAACACAAATACACTTATTCAAAGTTTTCCAAAAGAAAACTCTTAAATTTGTTCTACCAACTGGGCACTTATCAATCAGAAAAAATCCTCACAAATGCTACATCTCAAGTTCCCTTAAAATATTACAGGTAATAGGGTATACTCCTTTAGTGAGTCATGTTTATCTGTGGTAAACTGATGAATATATTTGCTTTTTTCCTTTGCATCAACAGAAAATTAAAAATGTCATAGATTTATGCATATAATATTCCAAACAAGAGCCTTCTGCTGTTTCTTAGAGCTGGTGCCCAAAGTGCTACACAATTGGATCAGAACATCATCAAATCCACGTGGCCTGCCTCTGCAAAACCATAGCAGAACAGGCAGGAAACCTGGCCTGCTCTTTTCATTGGTAACATCACACTTCCACAGCAGCAACACAGTGCTTACCCCAAAGAAGGTCATTTTCAGCTCCTGCCTCAAAGTAACAGAAATAAGCACATGATCTGACTGGAGTCAGAGCAGTCCTCATCCTCCCAGCAATGAGCAGAGATGTAACACAGCACAGTCACAGAATTAGTGCAGTCTGTCTTATGCTGCCTCACTGAATCACACTTCCATCTTCTTCTCCACTCCCTCTCCCATGCCCCCAACTTCTCTACTCCCCCTGAGCCCACTCTCAGCATCCTTGTTCCAACACTGGTGATGCCTTAGGTTTTAACTCTTATATTTTTCAAAATTCCGTGTGTTTCAAATTTCTAGTGTGTAACTCTGAGCTGCCTTGCAGCCTGTCAGCTGCTGCTCTCTCATGCTCACACAGACATAACAAAGCCTCTCCAGGTTTGCTCTTCAAGGACACCCAGACTGTCCTAGGCCCAAAATGTGTAACCCAGCACCTTGAGAAAGGGGGCAAGCTGAGGGGCAGTTACATCATTAGCTAAAGTTTAATTGGCGAATTTATGCTGATCTGCAAATGGACCAAACCTGTAACAGTGTGAAGAACTTGTGACTCGTCGTCCATCTTGGGTATAGCCTTTGGCCTGCCCAGGGTGTGCCTCTGAAGGCCTTTCAAATAAATATCCACCTTTATTCCCTTACTCTTGTCTCGTCTCTGTTTCCAGGTTGGCCTCTTTAGGCTTCACTGGGATCTCTGTACCCAGACCACAACTGTGGGGTGGCATGAACCCATCCACAGCAACTGGAAACCGCAGAGGCCGGGACAATCCCAGCCCATCTCACACTCTGTGACAACTGATGCCTCTCACATCCTGTGATGTCTGAGGACATTTTTTCTCCTGTCCAAAGTCACGGCTAATGAGTGGCCAAGTGAAATCTTACACCCTAAGTTGTGAAACCTCAGCAGGGCCCAGATCTAACACCTAGTACAGTTGCTCTTTCTCCCTCTGCTGTACCTCTGGAGGATGCTGGTTCAGCAGGAGATGCAGAGTGCAGTTGATTTCCCAGAGGTGTTGGTCTGAGCAAGTCTTCCCTCCCATTTCCTGCTGCAGGGCTTTAAGTTAGGAAGGGCTTTTCCTTAGGACTGTGTTGTAGATTGGAAACACAGTATCTGGGTAACTGTGAGGCAAACAGTTTGAGGGACAGAATCCCTTCCAGGAAGGGCTTGGTGATGAGCTGTAAGATGGTGTAAGTACGTTCTAGCTTCAGCCTCATCCTGCTTTTCCCTTTTGGGAAAGAATTACTCAGCAGCAGGTATCAGTATCATCAAGGTCACCACAGCCACCGCCTGGCTTCACTCTTTCTCAGTTTTCATCTCAAATGTCATTTTGAAGCTTGTGAAAATTGCTCTGGGATGCACGAGAACTGCACTCCTAAGTAAGTGTTCATTTACTGGTGTGATTCAGTGCTGCCTACAGGAAACAGGAGAGGCTGTTGTATCTGTGACATAAAGTATATAGAAATTAACCCACAGTGTGCAAACGGCTGTGAAGGACCATGGCTGGCTCTGAGCTCTCCATGAAGCCCCCAGTTCATCACTTACCTTGTGACACTGATATATCTGGGCTCTGTGGACCTCTCCAATTCCTCTCTCTCTCCAAGCCAGAGGTACTCACAATGCAGGCTGGGAGCCTGACATTCCTGTTTCTCATGCTAAGCCACTGCAAACTGCTCCCAGGAGGATGCCTATTTATTACTGGCCCTGTGCCATGAAAGACTGACCTAATGAAGCAATACAGAGCAGCTGATGTTGGCAGTTCCTGTGGCCTGGACAATTAGAAGTGCATTTATTGGCAAAATATTCGTGCCCCAAAGGCTACCACATACAGGTCTCCTGTCTTGATAATTCTGTGATGTGAAGGTTTGTTTTTTTTTGGCTGCCCTTTCAAAACTACATGCAAGGCTTGCATTCGAAACCTTTAAGGATAGAAAAGAGTTTTATTTAAAATAAATAAAAAAAAATCAGTAAGCACCTTAATTAAAAGTTTTACTTACCAACTAGTGCCTCCTAATGGCATAAAATATGTCTATAATATTATGTGTACCAAATAGAAAATATTGCATATGTCAAGGTACCTTAATTTACTCCTCGGATTCTTTCTCTGACCCTGCTGGTGAGTGAGGAGCTAGAATGCCTCATGTCTATAAACCAAAGAGAGCACTTCACATGTAGCTGTCACCTGTTAAGTCATGAGGAAAACACTGAGACAGGGAAAATGCTGAATATCATCCAGCCAATGGTGCACTCAGGGCAATCAGTGCTGACCTCTTTCCTAACATTAAGCAACTGCGCATCTTTGGCAGATTTTGAAAATAATGGGGAAACAGAATCTACCTCCTCATACCCAGGGGAATGCTCAAGGGATACGAGGTAAAAAGATAATTCCTTTTCCTTCAGGTACATTATAAAAGCAAGAGATGGCTCAAAATGGATTTTTGTGTTACTTACAGAAGTATTTTTCTCAGAAACACACATACATCAGAAGTACACAGGTACACAGGTGACCAATTACACTGAGCATCAGGTCAGACTAATGAGATGGACCTCCAGTGTTCTGGTCTCAAGCAGGGCGGAAGCATGATCTAGGTGCTCGCTCACTCACTCAGCCCAGTCAAGATCTGGACGGAGGAGTTACTTTAAAATGATGCAGGCACATAATATAAAAAAGAAAAGTACCTACAGAATGTAAATTATGCCACACACAACTCAGAAGAGCTTTTCAAAATAGAAATTTTGGACTTAAATGCCTTACTTGACCTAAATCTGACTTCAGACTCCTACACAAAGCAATTCCATAAAGTCACTAAAGTTACACCAGGGAGAAATTCACCCATAAGTGACATGATTTTTGTCACGCAATTTGCACCTTTTCTAGATCCAAAATGTTATTCAATTACCATTTTCAAAACCATCCTAAATCTGTGTATCGTCACTACACTATATGCTGATCTTCTGAGCAGAAGGTCAATATTTAAGAAACTCAATTCACATTAACTTAATATTAAGCAATTATTTATATGTATATTTACGAGTAAATATATAACAGCTCCTCTGAGGAGATACCGTTTTCAAGAGTGAAGTCTATTTAAGTAGTAGATTCTGTGCAAGGGTTAGCCTCTGCTGATCTGTCTTTAAAGATATTTATAGCAAAGATAATTCCCAAGGAAAACAATTTATATTCTTAAAGCAGGCTACACCTTTCCAAATCCTGGCAGAAACAGGCTGCCAACTTGCACATATAATTAAACTTCAAATTCCCCTGTAAATGGCAGCCAAAGTTCAATATATTTTTTCTGAAGCTGGTTGATGGAGGAAGATTTTCAGGAGATGTTTGCTATCATCACTCCAATGACGTAAACAGAGACTGACTAGACCTGCATGCCTTTCAGGTTGATATACGTGACTGGAAAAAAAAAAGATTCTCACAGCTGGAATTCTTCCTGAAAACTAAAATAGATGACAAAGTAAAAGACCAATCTTCTATATATACTTAATGAAGACAGGCTTCAAGGGGTTTTCTATACCAGAGAGTACTTTACACCCCAGGAGGAGACAAAACCAGCAGATTTCTGCAGCTGAGGACTGCAGTCACAGCAGAATAAGTAAAATAACAAAAAACATATTACTTGTTAAATCACTTACACTGGTTTTCCTTTGGATTCACAAGTCAAAATTATAGATTGTCCTTCTTCAGGCCATGAATTGGAAGAAATGATTTTAACTAAAGGTGTATCTAGGAAGAAAAAAATAGACAACTTGTTGATATACACAAAAAAGATTTATTATCTAAGAGTACATTCTTCTCTATTTACAACAGACTAAACCATAGATGTAATTTACACTTGGAGACAGTTTCATATGGAGCCTTGTGCAATTTCCATTGTCTTCAGGAAGGCAATAAAAATGACCAATGTAACTAAACCAGTAACTTTTTATATCCCTAGGAGACACAGATAGAAAGCATGTGTATACTCAGAGAAAACAACTTTTTTATTTCTGTATTCGATGCAAATACTCCATATGACTATCCGAAAGTCTGATATCTAACAACAAAATAAAAAACCCATCAAGGATGAATAACAAGTACTCCATGCAATTGTTTGCCTATTTTTAGGCTGATATGATGGAATGCTGCTATTAGAGGAATGAACGCAATAGTGTACATTTGAATAAGAACCCTTTTGTTGTTGCAGAAGCTTGAAACTCATAATAAGAAAGCTACAATGGGCTTTCAGATAAAATACCTTGTTACAGACATTTTACAGGATATTATTTCTGCAATGCAATAAAGCTGCCCCTAAAACAGAAAAATCTTAAACAGAATTTGCAAAGAGAATGTTTCATGTATCTGCAGAAAGCACTACAGAAGAGTCTGCAATCTGTCCAATGTGATGGGATTAGTTTTATAGTTTTAATTGCAAAAAGATACACAATATAGGTACTGTGAATTCATGCAGAATAGAGCATTCGAAGTAGATCTTTAACTTTTAAAAAATTTTGCCAGCTGGCTTGCAAGAATACACTCTCATAGTCAACACACGACTTAGAGGGGCACCTTTATAAGGAACAAAAAAAGATGATAAAGAAAATATTCGAATGTAACACATTTTTTCCTTAGGAAAAGGAAAAAAAAAATTCCTTTGTCCTAGTGAAAAAAAATCAGATTCAACAGAAAAATTTCTATTTTCTCCACAGTTTCTTTCTCTATGGTTTCCTAATACAAACCACTTTAACCTGCAAATCTAGGGTACCTAAGTTTTGTGTTTTTCAATTTGTAGTTGCTGTTTTCCTAAGCAGTGACACCACACACATCCTGTTATCAAGCAAATGTGAAAGAGAAAGACGATAGACCCCAGAAAACCAAACAAACAAAAGAAAAAAAGCATAGGCTGTAACAGTATCATCATCTTATTGAGATGCCAATAGTCCTGTTGAACCCTAAATGGCATCTGAACAATTAAAATGGTGGAAACGTTTTTCTAACTTTTGATTTTTATTTTTACACCTGACAGTGTAACAGCATGGCACAAGACAGAAGAAGAGGGAAAGGCTTAGTGCAGACTCACTGTAACTCCACTGAAAGCATTTTCAGCCTCATTCAGCTTTCCAGAACAGCTGCACTAACCCTACACCAGTAGCAAATCTGTTCCACAAGTTCGTTTTTCAAAGGACTCTGCAAACCCTTATGCAGGTGACTAATCCTTTGGAGGCCAGGCTGGCATTTGCTTCATTTTTAGCACATGCTTAAGGCACTGACCTCAAGTGCCTTAATAAATCAGGGCATCAAGTGCTTCTGTGATTTCAGTGGTGCTGTTGAAGATGAATAAATTACTCTCTTGACTATACATTGAACCAGAGGAGCAAATTAGAATCAGACAGGAACACATGAAGAATTTAACTGAGGGAGGGAGACAACTAACGCAATGAGATCGAGAGGTTTCCAGAAAAATATGAGAAAGAGCAAAACTTTGATGGAAGTAATCCTGACAGCTACAGGTGAAGGAAGAAATTAAAGGCCCGTCTAGCTATTATTCCTGGCTTAAATATTAAAAAAAAAACTATCAGCATTTTTTGCAATATTGTAAATGACCCACATAAAATTGAAGAGAGGATTCCAGACAATTAAGCTTTCATTTGCATGGATCAATGCAGCGCTGTTTCCCCCAACTTGAGGTTCTCACTTCTACTTTAACACACCAAACAGCTCTCTGTTCTCCATGCAATTCTAAACAGAGCTTACTAACACAGAGTAAGAAAGGTCTTATATTTATGTTTCACTCTCTAAGGCAGAACAAAGTAGTGTAGGAAATATATTCCCTAGTGGTTTCCCCTGCTAATTGACTTAAACAGTAACTACTTGTTTCTCTAAAGCAGGAAACACAGGGTTTAATTCAATATATATATATTTTAGGGAAGCTAACAATGGAAAATTTTTGCATTTTCTTAACGGTTCTTTTTCAAAAACTAGATATTCTATTTTGAGTGCTTTATTCTCAGTATTACTGTTGGGTTTTTTTTTTAAGCCCATGCTTGATTTCTCTCCAGAATTAAAGTGTACACTTAAGAAGGGAAAACTTTTAAGATAATTCTGCCCTCTATTTTCCCATTCACATCAATATTTTAAATGAGAAGAAATCTTCAGAATAATTGAATTGAATAAAAACTAACTTAAATATCTTACTTTAACAAAGATTATAAAACCCTGCTGGCAGGTACTTTTCCAGAACACAAAATGCTATTACAAAATACTACCTCCTGCTATGACTGCTCATTTAAGAAGAATTTGAAAAGTATAAATGTACTCCATAAATACTGTGAGCTTTGACCTGTCACACTTAAAAGTATTAATCATAACAACTGGAACATCACCTGATCTCCAACAAACACCAACACTAGGAAACAGCCTAAGAAAGAAAATCAAGAACTGTGATATAATAAGAGGTTGATTTCTTTTCAGATATGCTCATTAGCTTTTTATAGGTAATGTAGATATGTTCAAAAAACTCTCACCTTCTACAACCAAAACAAAAGGAGTAGAGTCAAGGGTTTTAATGTGGGTCAGATCCCCCCTAAAGTCAGTAGAAATATATCAACTTGCATCAGTTGAACTTACCAGAACTTTAATAATTTGCCTATTTTTGTAGTATTTGGCCCAGAAATTTCATGACAATAAAATATCATGGATCAGTACTCAAAGCAGAATTCTTCTGAACAAGGGAGTGGTGACTACAGCTTCTTTACAATACCTACAAATATGTCCTTATCCTGAGTTCTAAGAATATTATGGAGGAGATAAGTATTCCAAAAATAATAAACTCTGGAAAAGTCCAGTTCTATAAAAAACCCCAGTGATTTCTGTGAGTGTAAGCACCACAGCAAGTCCTCTCAGTAAAACACTGTGATTTCAGTACCCAGTGACTTTTTTAGTTACATCCATCTCCAGCAGTGGGAGCTCCTTTGGCCCTCCAGTCTTTAGCCTGAGTAATGAGGTACTTATGAGCTGCAATTGATCGCTCCCACCAATCTGAATTGAGATTCAAACACGTCTTCACACATCTTCTACCCTATATGAGCATAGAATCTGCTCTTTTGTTTCTGGACACACCAGCTACAGGTAAGAATTATGGCATGGGGCTTCTTTCGTATAACCTTTCGTGATTCAGCGGACCAAAGGCAAAAGTTCCACTGAGTGATTCTGCTTCATCCATCTTTCTAGGATTTGGGCTCATCTCATCTCTCAAGAGCAGGAAACCCATTTCAAAGCTTTGGGAAGATTTATCACTTTTTGATCAGGCTACATCATCCTCAGCAACACACAAAACCAGTAAACATATGTGGAAAATTGAAACCAGCTTACACCGGTAAAAAATGTTATCTGATACATGAAGAAATTAAACACTTCAGCACTTGAATTTTGTTGTACTTTTAGCAGCAACTAATGGAAACATTCATGCCCTGTGGAACTGCTTTACTGATTGATTTAATCTCTTCGAAGCTATTTTCAAAATAAAGGTGGTTCTTATCAGTCACTAGACCTTTGCTCTTAATCAGATCTTCTATGCTTAAAGGTTTGTGTGTTTGCTTTCAGAATGCACTCATTGTTTTTACATTGCTTGAAGGAAAATAGACTTCGGTACATATTTATATTATTTTATCACCAAGCCTTTATAAGGTTACATGCAGGATTAAATTCCTTCACATAAATTTACTCATATAAAGCAATCACATGAAAGCTGCTGGAAGATTCCTGCATGATAAGTTATGTCACACTTCATGTGCAAACCCTCGACAAACAGAGTGCAAAAATGGAAAACAGAATTTATAAAAGTAAACAAATTTGCTAAGATCAAGAAACAGGCCAACAACAAAATCAGACAATTAATCTCTACTAGTTTCTTCTTAGTGCCAAGACAGTAAAAGTGCAATTTGGCCTGTTTTTCACATGTATCTTCAGAAGTCCTTGGTCCCATCAATCCTTAGTGTGCAAAACCTTTCATGGAACTCAGCTGCTGGCTGAGTCACTAAATCAAAGTATAACCCTTTGCATCCTAGGGCATTAAACAGCAATAGGTGTGTAGGAACAAGCACATGAAAAATCATTTTTTGAGACAAAGAGGTAGCATTAGGATGATGTTATGATAGGAACACACTATTTTATCAAATAATCCCTCCCTAACGTAATCATCTTCAGTCAATAATTACAATCCTAGAAACAGAAAATAAGACCACCTTTCTTCTTGGGCAGATGTCAGGGTGGGTGGAGCACACATATTTCATTAACACTTTCAAGAAACAACAATTGGAAGCAGCAGATCAATCAGGAGTAGGAGCATTCATGATCTCGTAGTCATTAGAATTCCAAGAGTGCTGAAAATGCACCTATGCAAAAAAACCATGCAGCAGTCTTTTCTCCGAGTAATTTTGATATATGTATTACTTTAGCTATAATATAAACTTCTTGCCACTAGATTTCTCTATACAGTTTGTTAAAAGGTAAATCTCTGTGTTGCTCAAATCTTAGCCTTCATTTGCCTTCCAGTGAAAGGGGGATTAACAGAAAAAGTCTTAGTGGTTCTCCTCTGCAGAAATTTATACAGGAACATTTTACCAGATGTACAGATCCAAGTCAGGGCTCCTAATTTGCAGATTTTCTGCTGAATTATAGATTTTTTTAAAAAGAAAGAAATGCAATCACTTACTGTGAAGTTTAAACTTAGCACCCCCAATATCTTCCAGTGTGGCTGAAGCTTCAGAAAGCAGAACAGAACAAAGACACCTCCTTCTTTTCCCTTACATGGATAACATTACTAATCCCCAAAGAAGGGTCCTGTACTTCAACATTCTACATTTTAGAGGCCTGCTCTGCCTCCAGGTCTTAGGAAGGCACTTCTACACTCCCTCAGATGTAATTTGATTTTTGTGAGAAGTGGAAATCAGCCCACCAAAATTAGTTATTAGACACTATGTAGTGATTTATGAGAAAAAGAAATTAAGAGTACTGAAGTATTCACACTATACTGATCAGATCCAGCAAAATACTCATTTAACAGTAATTCAGAGATTAAAACATTCAACCCTTTGGCCTTCAAGGATTAAGGGTTTGGTTTGGTTCAGAGTGCAAGGACCTGTGTGCTGACCTCCCATGCAATACAAGAGGTTAGCCAGGAATTCTGAGGTCTCTCTTCTGGCCAGATTCTGAACTAAGATTTCACTTTGAATCTGAAAAGGCTTTTTTTCTTGCCTATTTCCTAATTTGGATAAATTAGGATATTCTGACACACTAAAAAACCTCAGGCATTTGAAAATTCTTAGCCCAATGCACATCATGAGTTAGAAATCCTCAAGCAATTCAGTACTGTGCAAATCCTCTCTCTTTACATTCAGTGCCAACACAACACGGAATATACTTTTCATTTTACATTTAGGAAAGTTTTCTAGAGCCAGATTAGGATATTCACAAAAATAAAAACTCAGGAAGTTTAATAATCCCCACCCGTTTCCTAGGAATGTGTCAATGCTCAGCATCGAGTGGTTTTGGTACATCCATTCTTGGGCTTTACAAGCAAAAATTTTACTTAAATATTTTTTAAAGGACTTTGTGAGCTCGTGGCCTAGAGTAGCCTTCTTACTTGTCAAAGATGGCAATCTCTTTTAATGTTTAAATAATTTTTTTTAAAAAAATAAAATCCTTAAATGTAAATACAATGCCATAAGCAGATCTTACGTATTTTACTAATACCAACACAAATTTAAGAAAATCTTGTCCAAACTGGTAACAAATACATATTCAGCTAGGGCAATTATGTTTCTATAATATTATTTCATATAAAGTGCAGTGTCCCTTCAAGTCTTTGGGTTTTTGAACTTGTTTATTGCACGAAGTCTGTAATTCCTACTTCCCAAAGTAAAATGGCATCACAGGAGACATGGGTTCTACCACAATTCAATTAAAATCTCCTGTATTAGTGCCCATTTAAGGTTTTGCATGCTATACAGTAATTCTGCCAAACGTCTGGATCTTCTCTTTGTACAAGGCTAGCATGATTTTCTCATGATCAAAGCAGTCCAATAACTAATATTTTAAAAAAAGGTTATTTACTGTTTAAGTAATAATCAGTTCATAAAGTAGAACTGGTCTCAACTTTTAGTTTTGGGTAGGTTGGTTCACATAATTTTAAGGAAATGGGTAATAGCGTCAAGCAGAAATCACATTTCTCTCGACTTCCTCTGTTTTTTCATCACCAAAGAAAGAATTTTTTTCTGGTCTGTAGAATATTAAAAGACCTAGCATGAAAAGAATGTCCCATTTGGTGACAGTAACATATAACGTCCAATATATACAAGGTGCGTAGAGAAAGATTAATCTCTTGAATTATTTTAGTTTATGAGTCTTCGGGGTTCGAAAAGAAAAATCCATTGGTCAGGTTCTTTCCTGTATGCATGGCACACATCAGTGTGATATATGCTGTCTAAATATCTCTTTCTTAAAACACAAGGGATTCTGTAGTTTGCTTTTTTTTTCACAATGCCCTACTTAATCTTGCAAGTTCAAACTAGTAAAAAGAGCTAAACCTTGTGAAAATGGTAGAGATAAAAGGAGGCACAGCTGGTCAAACGTTCGCATGTGATGAACAAAAATGTACACCTCTACAAAATATCATTACAACAAATACATTAAACCGCCAAAACAAGGCCCTCCTAACTGATTAGTTTCTATGCAGCCAAATTTTCAGGTGCCTATGTCAAAACCAGGGCAAACACAATCCTGTCCCTAATTGCGTTATAAATAATTGAAAGCAGCTCATTAACATCATTTGACCCTAGGCCTCCGCTGGAATACTTTGATTCTGATGCACGTTTTCTTTGAAGGTGATTCTCTCTCTGTAGTTTATGCTATGAACATCTCTCCAGCTGCAGCAAGAAGCTGAGGTTGTTGTAATGAAACCTGTGATCCTTGTTGGACTTGCTGTTTGAGTGCAAATTATGTTAACAGCAAAAGGAAAGATGCGGCAAAGATCCAGGGAAGGGCAAACACTTCACTGGCTGGGTTTGTCAGAGGAAGCGAGCGCTCACAATACATCAGGATGTGCTACAAGTGTTACTTAAAATCCTCCTTCTAAGAGCATTGGTACTACCTCCTTATTTAATCTTTTAGGATGATGGTTTTAATTACCTTTTGTCGCTACATGTTTTCTTCTATACTCAATGATTTAAAAAGCCTTAAAAGTACTGCTAGTAAGAAAAAGCTTTGTTTAACAACCTAGCTGAGCATGGGATTCAACAGTGTGGAATATGATGAAGGAGCCATTCAGGAAGAGAGCTGTGCTTGTGTGACAGAGCAGCTCTTCCCACTGTGATCACTGAGCATCCCATGGATGCCAGGTTTTACCTTCCTGGACCCCAAGCAACACAGGGAACATGTCTTATTAATTACCTGCCAGTTTAGAACACACTCAGTTGAGCTCTAGGCGGCCCAGATAAAATACATGGACCTTTTCTATGGTGTAACACCCATGCCATGGCTGCCAGATCATCTGGCAAGGAAAAAGGTAACCCCCACCTTCCTCCCATTACCCACTGACTGTTTCCAGACTACTCCAAGTTCTGAATTAATCACTTAATCTTGTGCAGCAGCACCTCCTGCCTGGATCTAGAACACTCAGATTTACTCTGCCATTTTTAATTAATATATTTACCTTGTTGTTTATTTTTTTTTGAACACCAACCACCATTTCCTCTTTGTACCAGAGTGCAAATTACTATAACTGGTTCATTACAACACATTTTTCTTCTTACAAGTTTAGCTAAATTATGAGCTACCAACAGCATGTCTTTACTTCATGCATGGTTTTATTTTATGATCACAAACCTTCTGAATATTGAAAAGCTTCCATAAATTTCTCAGATGTTTTATTGTGGCAGTGAACAACAACAGTTCTGGTGCTATCATTTTAAAAAATGTTATAAAAATCTAACAGTCCGATAATAAAAGATTATTGCTACCTGGTAATAAATGGCTGCCAGATGATAAGATTTTAAAAGTTTTTCCTGAGAGACTAATTCATTTATTTTCTACCCATTTTTGTCTGGTTTTTCAAAATACACGTTTGTGAAATCTATTTATGTCACAGCCTTCTACATTTTTCACCGCGCTTCTTCTCTCTCTTATTTCCTTGGAACCTTTCCATCATTTCCAGATGCAAAGATAAAATAAGCAGTTACCTCTGAAAATGATGATGTATCTACTTTCTAGATTAATTAGCACTGGAGTAAGCATAGGACAGTTTCAGGAATTTTTTTTTCCTTCGGAAACTATGAGATCATAATTTTCATACATGGATAGCAATTACAAAGCTCATTGAAAATTCCGTATTCCTACGTAATTTCATTCCTGTTCCTAAAAAATGTAAGTAAATAAGCTTAGGGGAAAAAAAAAAAAAAAGACTTTAAAAGTAAATTCCAAGGACAAACCACTCCAGTATGCACAAAAATAAACATCAGATTGGATACCCCAAATGAGACGTGAAAGAAGAGAGAGGAGCACTTTAATCAGCTCTGTGCAAGTGCTCACCATTTTTAATAGCTTTTACACTTACCAGCTGTGCATCCTACAGCTGTGAATCAGCATTCCCCCAAATTTGGCTTATTTTGTAAATGGCAAGCAGCATGGCTTCTGTCTGTGCACTATTGGGTTGAATGAGCACTTAGGAGCAAGTCTGCCTTGGTAACTTCACCCAAGCAGCCTGGGAGATACAGTAAGTTTGATGCTCTGCTTCAGAATAAATTGAGTAATTCATTGCTTAAATGGATGGGAGAAAAAAAAAAATCAATATTATGTATCTGAAAAAATATTTAATTACTAATATTTGTGGGTGAGTCAATCTAGTTCAAGTGATTGTGCCACGGCAATGGTGTTTCATTTCAATAAAAGTATTCAACAACACTGTAAAATTAAGCTTTATGATAGTACTTAAATACTTAAGTTTGATAGAAGTGAATACTTGGTACCATATCCACATGGATATTCCAATGTCTTCTTTTTACACTCCTTTAAAACTGCTTTACAGTCAAGCAGGAACAGAAACAGCATATGGTCCTTTTGTTTTCTGAGATTATTTGATGACTATTGTGTCATCCTTAATCTCATCTGGTTTAATTTATTTTAAAACGTTGTTTGTTGTGGGAAAGAGTAATAACAGCTTGTAACAGAAGAGTGTAAAAACACTTTCCTGGAAGCAAAACAAGAAGCTGGCTGCCAGTGTGGGGGAAAAGAAAGACTGATCAGTCAAATATTCCCTCCTGACACTCATAATACGTGAGTGCCTGAATTCGAGCACCAACCTCGCAGGAAACCATTTAAGTTACTAATTCTGTGAACATTGATTATGTGGTACTTTGTTAAAATATTCATTGTACTTGTTTCAGCACCTCACCTGCTGGTCATGCCAGGCTCCTCCGCCACAATTACTAAAACAAAATAAAGTAAAATGTTGTAGTACACAACATGCCGCTTTGGGTTTTGGGAAGGTGAAAGAGAAGCTGGAGGTACAACACCAAAGCTCCACAGTTCGCCCCTGCTCCATTTCAAATGTTTACAAACTTACCCTTCCTTTGTCACATAATGTGTTCATTTATCATTCTTACCTACTTTGTGCTTGGCCTTAAAACAGGCAGAGATAAATGTGAGCACATCAGCTGCCCCTGCTGAATTAAGTGGAGGACAGAGTGGCACTGTCACCCCGGTTCTGACTGTGTGCCGCTCCACGGAGACAGCACCAGATAACAGCTACTCCCCTTTACATGGCTTTGCAGAATGGGTCACTGGTTTCTGAATTATGCATTAAGTCCCACACACACGTGAATGATATGGTAGAAACAATATTTTCTTTGCAAATCAGTTCTGTTTTCTCCAGTGAATGCAAGCGACGAAGCTTAGTTTTACAACTTTCATCTCGTTTAATTATTTTTGTCATGCCACATCTTCAGAGTAAACAATCTGTTCCATTTAGCATCTCCATTGCCTCACACTGTGCTCTGTCCAACTTATTTATGTTTTATCTCACTTTTGCTGTTAAGAGAAGTAAAAAAAAAAGACGAAGAAAAGTCTTCTGCCTAAACCACGTTATAAAGAAATGCCCAACTTTGAGACAGCGCATGAACTTTCAATGTAACTTCATCTTCTGCTTTCTCAGATTCGTTTAAAGCCTTCATTGTTCTGTTGTGTCTGACTTAAATTATCTTGACTGTGTCTTAAAAACTGTTGAAGGAGTTAAATAAGAGCTCTAGATGCTCAGCATTCCCAAATACCCCTTCAGGCCTTTCTTTGACATTCATATCAGATATAGGACACTATAAATTTTAGTCTATATAAAAATAACTAACCAGTAGCACCAGAAAATGAAAATTTGGCTTGCTTCTTGAAAATATACACCCATCCTTGTGAAGAGCAAACTTCTCTTCCTTGGGAGGTTCTGGTAATGATCTCTACATGTTTTCCTCCAGACTGTCTCACCTACTTCTTAGTCTTTAGTCTTGGAAATAAACAGCCCCCACAACTATTCTGTAGAGGGGTCCTGAACCAGCAGTGTCATTAGGCTGAAGGTGACCAGAGTGGAAACCTGGGCTGTGAATTATTACAGGTTCTGTAATTTTCAGTGTTATCCAATACAATATAGATTTTTTTTTAAAAAAAATCATTTTATAGGGATTGATTTTTGGTTAGATTAGGAGCTTCAAAAATCAAAGAGTCAGTCAGTCTCGGGGATGCGGCAGCTGGACTGCCTTGGAACAAGTTCAGGGATGACCTTACTGTGCTCCTGTTCCCAGAACAGCCACGCCCTCTGTCTTTGCAGTCCTTTTACCACAGGTTATCTCTCTCCTATGCCTGAAGGCTTACTCCTCTGAAATGGAACTATATTTATGGTTTATTTCCTGAACGTCCTACTTCTAATATTATTAACCCTCCCCTCCCAAACTTCCTTTGAAACCTTCTGGAGCCCTCTCTTAATCCCACTACAAGCACATGGAATAACCTGCCCACACCAGATTTCAAAGTTTTTATGAAGAGTAGACAAGCCACCCTGTGGATTTTCTACGTAAGATTTTACAGAGAAATAAATTATATTAGATTATATTTCACTTGTAAACCATATTTGAACATAAACCTCCAGATGGTAAAGGTCAGGACTGTACATTAACCCTTTGAACTGGATATCCCCTTTGAAAGATGAAAGTTTGGCAGTAAATGGACTTACAAGTTTTTGAATTATTTTGCATTTAAATCATGGATTTCTTATTTTCATCCATCATTAACCTAATTGATCTCATTTAAACATGCAAATTGTGGCAGTGAACTTTCCCGTTCACAGAGATCATCCTTTCCTGTTTACAGTAACTGTCCTTTAAGTTGCATTTGTTTCAAGCATTTGCCAATATGAAAAGCTTCAAAAATATAACTGTACTAATTAACACAGTGCTTACATAATTATTGAGCTATATAATTAACTTCTGACTTAATTTTCACTCAATATGAAGAGATGTACAGTACTGAAACTGTAGCCTTTAAATTGCATTCTTATTATTACTGTTTTTATCTGCATCTTACACTGGTAAATATAGAAACATCCCACCTTTAAGGGAGATAGAATGGCAAGCTAGTCCTCAAAGTACTGTAGAAACATTGGGATATATTTATCTTGCATATTAATATTCACAGGGTGAATTCAGGAATAAAAAGCCAAACAAAACCCAAACCTGTTTAGGTTGGTTGAGTACCACAACACAGGTGAATCGGGTGGGAATGTGCATAAAGGATAAATTTACATAAGAGGAAGACAACTGGAAGACATTGAAATTCTCTCCTCAAGGTCACAGCAATCCAGCAGAACATCTTCAGTGAAAGAGAAAAGCAGGGACACCGCCCAGAGAGTTGATCTCTACAGGATGGGAGCATCGGTCGAAGAGACAGCGCCTCCCTTTCAGACTCAGGGAGCCATTTAAGAAACATCCAGCCTTTCCTCATGAGCTTCTACAGGATCTGAACAGCTCACAGGTTTTCACTGAAGTGAATGACATCCCTGCTTGCTTAGGCTTACAGAGATTGTCTGTGATCAGAGGTGGAGGCTTTTTGGGAGACCATGGTCCTGTCTGCACGTCAGACAGAAAATATAGCCCCTTCTTGCTTCTTAAGCTGGAACAAAAGGTGGCTTTAATAAATAAGACCAAGCTTGATACTGGCCTCCTTGCACAAGCTCCAGAGGTCTCTGAGGTATCACAGTTCCAAACCTCTCAAATGATACCATGATAAAATGTTTATAGCAAGAGAGCAAATTGTGCTACCTTGGAATAGAGAACTGCAAAGCCCTGAATGTGCAAATCTCAGGTGAGCTCTTTCTTTTGTGACCCTAGGGAATTATGCCCCTGGAAAATCCAGTCTTTTCACTGTATCAGAAGTTACAGGAGAATTGTGCGGTTAAACTCATTGATTGAAGTTATCATTACACAGTCATTTTCTTTCATGGCAACATCAAAACAAGTTTCAATTCTCACAAGAACTGCAACTATTTTCATTCCTGACTCAACACACAGGCTATTTGTTTGAGCTGGCCTGGTATTCTGGGCCCCTGCTAAAAAAAAAAAAAATCAAAGAAAAATTGGAAGACTACGCTATGACACCTTATTGCCCTAGTTAACAAAGCATTTCTGACTCTGGGATGCATCTCTTGCCAGATTGTCCATGCAAAGATTGTGGCAGTGTGTAATCACACCAAATGTTATCAGACTTTCCCTCTAGCCAGGCTGTCTGTTGGGGTGTCACACAGTGTAATGAAAAGACACATAAATGCAAATGAGAATGACCAACAACTCTGTTGACTGATCAGAAACCAAAGAGAGCAGCATCAATGAAGGAAATTTCTTTTAACTCTCATATTTTCTTCACTTCAGAAAAACACATTCTCTGCCTAGACAGTAAAATCTACTTCCAAAGAAAGGAGATGTGCCTTTGTTCTTGAAGCATGGGTGCCACTTAACTCTGGGATAGTTCTGGGAGACACAACACAAGTTAAAAAAATAAAATAATAATAATTAAACTAAATAACTTTGAAGTAAATGAGAAAAGGAGATATGCCAGAGTGCAAAAGCAAAAATGTTTTTTTAAGGACACAATTTTAGAAAATAACTAAAGTAAGTAAAAAGAAAGGAGCAATGAAAAAAAAATTAGCATCAGCTTCAAAAAGACAAATGGCCACACAGCTTAAAGAAAATGAATGTGTGACACATATTTTACTCATTTACAGTACAGAAGGACCATATGCAGGCATCAGGGAAATTTTTCCTCCTCCTTCCTAGCTAAGAAGCGTCCCATTTTGTGTGCTTTCGCATGGGCACACATCTGCCCTTTCTGAACTACAAAAAGTCAGCAAGACAGACACCTTGAAGAGCCACTAACATACTTAATATGTGACTAATTCATTAAAATTGAACATTAAGACTTAAGCAAGACAGGGTTTTTTGTCTATATATACTGTTCTGATGGGCAGCTCTGAGTCATTTAGACATTCATCACAAACACAGGGTCTGGCACCCAACAATGGGCAACTCTTTTCTTGCCTTTTCTTTTGGAATGCCTTATTTCATGCAGTGCTATATGAAAGTGTAGTAACATATAAACCATATTTAATATACTTTTATATATTCACACACATTTTTACTCATTTTTGTTCAGAATGTGCATTTTAGAAACTCTGTTCCAACAAAGACTTGAAAGCAGCCAAGTAGAAAAAAATGAGCTAAACCTTCCTAGTGAGCATCAGGGAACGTAGCTCTTTGATGAAATTACTCTGCTTACACCAGCAGAAATTCTGGACCCATCTTGTCATCAGGGAAGCCTCCATTTGCTGGTACATCAGCAGTGAGAGGGACACAGTGCTGTCAGACACACGAGCACACACAGACACCCCGTGTTCTACACGGCTGCACAAGCGCGCGGCTGATCTGATCTGCAGCCCGCTGCACTCTGAGGGCTTTGTTTACTTAATGCAAAATCAATACCTTTATTTCCAGGACAACGATTCCAACATTCTCATGGAATAGCTCCCTAATTTTAAAGTCAAGTTCAGATGTTCATTGCAAAAGAATCTAATAACAGCCCACAAAAGAAGAAGCTGCCTATCACACACACATGTTGGAATAGCCTGTGGAAGCAAGTTCGCTGACGGCTATAGATTTGTCAGGCCAACAATTCACTGCACATCTGTGTCTGCCAATACAGAATTTACTCAAAATTGCCTCTCTAGACACTTCTTTACATAACACATATTTAGCTTATTAGTGCTGTCATTTGGGAGTGTGGTCAGCTTTTGAGCAAAATCTCACTGAGTCCATTAGCACGGATCACATTGCAGCTGCCATTTTAGAAGCACGATGATTAGGTTTGAAGTTCAAATGATTTGATTTCACTTTAAGGCTTCAGAAGCAGCCTCTGGGGTAGATTTACACAATTAATTTTTACTGAGGTCTGCTGGGTAATTTACTGTAGTCAGAGAATCTTCACTAAGGTAAGGTAATTACCACTGGGTAATTTTATGGCACTCTGTTCAGTACGAAGCAACATGTTGGCTGGCTTCTGCTCAGATAAGACATGGGAGGAAGTGAAGATGCTGCTTTTGGGAATCACAACATGTCGGCTACATTGAGGAGGGATGAGAAGAATTCATTGACTTCCCAGATGTGGACCAGAAGTTGTACATGCCCTCAAAATGTCTTTTCAGGAGCGTGCATAAAGACTTAGACAATCTCTTAAACAGGATACTCAGAAGCTTTCAAAACTGAAGCACTGTACCCAAGATCCTTTAATACAGGAACAAAGAATGCATTCTTTGTTTAGTTTGAACACAGAAGTAAACAATGAAATTAAATATCCCTTTGAGATTTGTATTTATCACTTACAAGAAGCACTTCCTAATAATCAGTGGCAGCTCGGCTGACAAGCAAACTTCAGAGCAAAGCCAGAGGGGATACAAGTCTATTTTAGGTTTGCTATTGACAGTAAGGGTCAGAGGAAAAACAAACTCAGCAAGCAGTGTCATGCCACCACAAACCTCTGCTAGCCAAGCAGAAACTAAATTACAGCCAAACCTTTCAGCACAGCAGAAAGACTTGGGCAATTGGGCTGCCCCATAGTGCACAGAGCACAACATACAGATGAACAGGATTAAGCACAAGTGAGACACAACATAAATTACTGACAAATAAATCAAAAGATTGGAGGAGCTAATTATCCCATAGTCTGGAATGGGGGTATGTTATGCTTTCCCTTATTATTTTAATATTTCAAGTTTGCAAAATTAATCTGTGAAGCCCTGAGGAAAAAAGAACTGATCACGGTCTCCTTCAAAATACTAATATAGGTAATCTCAGCTACCAGACTGAACTATAAGAAGGAAAGTAAAGAAAAGAACAGCAGAAGGACTTAGGCTCTCTTTCTATCACATACACATAAATATATAATAATATTGAATAAAGATATTTCGAGTGTAAATGTTTAGTCCTCAGCTTTATCTCATACACCGTAGTACTACTGGGAAAGCTTACTTGATTTCTCTGTCACACGGACGAAAAATAAGATTTGTGTAATGGGAAGAAGAGGGAATAAACATATTCTACATCTGATGACTTTCATTTTGTTAAGTTTACTTCCTACTACATTTGATGATAAAAGCAGCTGTGTGGACTCATAAGCACTTCTATCTACATCTCTCCATGGACTAATTACAAATATCTGCTTCATACAGTCCCAGCATCTAAGGGAGATTTAATTTTATTCTTTCACTAGGCATATATCAAAACCTGTCATTTCATTCCATTATTTTGCTTTCCTTTTTCTCTAGCTATAATCCACTGGCTGCAAACACAGCCCTTTAATTCCTACTGTTCTATTTTTTTACTTTGCATTTTGGTTGGTTTGTTTGTTTGGTTTGATGGAGCCACAAATGTTTTGTCAATTGTCAGGGGCCAGTTGCTTGAAACAAAGAAAGCTTTTCCACTTTCAAGCATAATTATACAGGGCAGAAATGCCTAGAAAAGCTCTTATTGCCCCTTTCTTCTGAGTGGTGATGATACACTGACAATTCCTGAGGAGCATCCATGTACCACAGATGAAACTTTTCAGATTTTAGGATGTTGTTTAAAACTCAAGTGCAGTTCTAGTGAGTGATGCCCCACCTTTATACATTCATTCTCGGCCAAACTGATGCTCACCTGTGCTGCTCTGTTTGACCATTTTAAGAGACTTGCTTATCATTCTCTGACAGTTGTCTGCTCATCTGATAGGTCTCTGGGACATTAAGAACAAGTGGCAATGCCACACTCACTTGGTTGTGATTTTGGAGCCCACAGGATGTCAGATTAAAAAATTCTCCTGACTTTTCCCATGAGGTCCCATAATCCATCAGTTTTGCCAGCACTATTTTTGACCTGCTGCAAGGTGGCATTGAGGATAAATGTCGGATCAGCTTCCACTGGGTCCTGTGAGCATGATTCTTGTTAATACAAATAGGATGTCTCTAACCTGTTTGAAATCTTATGGACTGATTGGGAAAAAAGCAGCTTCCAGTGACCACAGTGATATCCACAACAATGGTGAGCAACACTAGGAGAATAAAACCAAGGAGCCCAGTTCCAGTGCCATGTACTCCATTTGGAATATTTGGGATTGCTCTAGTGCATCATTTTGCTGCTCTTTTCCCTTTAAGGGCCTCTGATGAACCACATCATCAGTTCTTTGAATCTTCTGCTCTTTTTATAAAGTTTTCTTTCAAAACTTGCCCAGCAATAAGACTTTTGAGTATGTCGACCACGGAAACGTAGGTGACAAGGAAAAGGATAATAACAGACTGTTCTTAGTCTTCTTGTCACCAGTAACAGAATGCTCCTTTCTCCATAGTTTTAAATGGTACTTCCACTCTCTGCCCTAAACTTCAGCTTCTTTTGGCACATTTATCACTTCTCTTTCCATGTATAACGACTCCATGCCAGTGCTGGAGAGTATTAAATTGATTGGTGGAAAATTAATGGAGCAAGCAGGAATGACAGAGAACAATTACTTGTGCATTATGGCTTTTGATAAGCTGGCAGTCTGAGGGGGCAGAACATAAAGCACACCAGCACTGTAAATACCCAGTGCAGTCTGACCTCATTAGAGAACTTCAGTGAGGCCAGAGAAGAGCAAGAAGGGTCCTGATCCTTGGGGCAAAAGGCACAGAGGAAGATGCACCTCACTGTGCTTTAGTGAGGTACTGTCCTGCTACAATGTTGCCCTGATTTTCACAGTTCTTCAATGTTTTTAATTCTGTAAGTAGAGTTCTCACGCACTTTCTGTAAACATAAGCCATGTTATGCTAACCGACCAATTTTGTTTTCATTCTTTCTCCTAAGGTGGAGAAGTTTGATGGATTTCTCCTTTGACCTATGTGGCTGAGGGGTGGTAATTTCACCCTCCAATACACTGTGTTTTCTAAGAGTGTATAAATAAAGAGTGCGGGTCCTTTCTGGGCCCCTTGGCAACCTGTCCTGACAGCTGGCCTGCGTGTGGTTCTTTCGTGTCCAAGTGCGACACTACAAAGGTGCAAATTGGAAGGAAACAATAAATATTCAGGAATTTTTATATATTAGAGGCCACAAAAAGGCTTTTTTGGCTTATGGTGCTCATGCAAACCAGAGCCCTGCCTTTACCTTCAATCATATGATATTGCAGCCGCTTTAAACCTTGTGTAGCTGTCCAATTTCCCTATCTACTGTTCCATTCAATTTGGTTCATCTCCTGTGGTGCCAACATCTTGAGCAAGGCACTGAAGAAAGGGCAAAGAATTCAGAAGTGAAGGCATGGGCAAGTTCAGTGGCTGATGGCTGTGCAATTTAGAATTCAAGGAAATAAAGTTGTTAAGGGTTCATGTCTCCAGCACAGATGCATTTGAATATATTAGGAGAGGTGTTTAACAGCCATTTGGTGAAGAAAGGCCCTGATCTCCCTCAGTAAAATGATGGCTAGAATGTTTCCGAAAACATTTTTAGCACATATGCTAATCCACATTCTCTTAGTTTTCAGACTTTTTTGCAGATGGCATTTTTAGCAAAGTTGTCAGCTTCTATGCACAGAGTGCTTTTGCCATTCCTGCATTTTACATGTGCTGCAAGTCTTAAAAGCTTATAGAAATATCCCTGTTTAGAAACAAGTTACATATGGCAGCAGTCCTTGACACGGCTCCTCAGGGACTGGTTGCAGTCACTGAACGCTTGTCTGCTTCATGGACAACCTTGTCTGGTTTACCACAGGTTGATTACACCTGGTCTAGAAAGAGATTCAGGAAAGGTCTCTTCCCTTTTCCCTGCTCTGACATCATTTTGCAGATGCCTGTTTTTGCTAGCTAGGCAATGAGATGCATAGATATTCTCCAGAAAACCAAACAGCTGGACCCTGAAAAACGGTGGCTATAATACAAGTGAATATGAAAATGCCAGCTGATGGAGAAAAGGTGTTCTCACAGTTTATAAGTGACAAAACCCCACTGACTCAAAGGACAACCTGACTTCAGAGTAGGGCACACGGATACAAAGGCAGGTTTGTTCAGCTTTGAAACAACGCACTGTGGGAAACATCGTGTCCAGAAATGCTATTTGAAAGAAAAAGAATAGCCAATATATATAGATACAGTACAACTCAAGTTTGGATTAGCTAGACTAACAACTTGTGTAGGCCAGGTCTAAAAATAAATTATAAAGGGCTTTTCCTCCTGGGCTTGTGCTATGAACAGCATTACTGACTTTCATTGGCAGTATTCATCACTATTGAGGAAATCTGTGACAAACTTTGCTTATTTATACTCTTGTTTCAAGTTTCTAGGTACTTTCAAGGAAAACTGTGAATTGGGATGTTCTTGATGCTTAATAACACGTTTACATTGCTTCAATGATAAACAAAAAAGACAAATGCATTTTCTCTCCACTACATCTCAAAGAAAACCAAGAACTCAGTGCTCTCAATGGTAAAGCTTTCATGAAACTTTTTAGAGTCACTCCTGTAAAAATAACGTAAAAACCCCCAACCAAACAACCAAATACAAACCACAGCAGCTGGCTAAAAAAAAGATGTTATCTATCTGCACAACAACACAGAATTTTCCTCCAACAGAAACTCTGAAACAAAACAAAACTATAAAACAAAGCATTTATAACGTGTATTACTTACAGTGTATTTCTAGAACCTGCATTGCTATCTGAGGTGTAGAGTTTAGGGACTCATGATCTACTCTGCAACTTACAACTGCACCATCATCACTGCGATCTGCTAGGAAATCCAGTGTGCTGCTGACTGTGAATGTTTTGCGATTTGCATCTTCTTCTTTTAAAAATTTAGCATCTGAAAGAAAGAATAAACAGTTAGTTATCTTTCCAACATTTTTGGAAAAAAGTAGTCCAGCATTAGACAGCTAAATTTTTTATCACAGTTGTTAGAAAAAACCCGCATCTTTCATATCTGTATTGATCTCTTCAACATATAAGTAATTACACTGCAGTTATTCCTCAATTTGCTCTCATTGTTGGAATAGGAGATACATATCGAAAGAGAAAATTTTAAAACTGGTTCCATGATACTGCATCCAAACAGAAATTTCATTCATTATTACCTCTTGAATGTTTAGGACCATATTTGATATAAACTTTTTCTGCAGCTCATGAGAAAAAAAAAAAAAGTGATCTCATCCCACCCTCACTGCCTTATGTATTCACAGTGTCACTTAATATTAAATTTTTTAAGTTCGTGTTTATAACCTTTCAAAATAATGCAATATATGGATATTACTGAAGCCATGTGCGTGTAGTCAGATGAATCCTGTGCTTACTTTATTCATTGCTTATTCTGTTTGTTCAGTTAGAATTCTGCTAATTAACTAATAAAACTAAACCCAGGTATAGTCACCAGTGGTAATAAACTGTAAATAGAGCATGTCATAGTATTTACTGGAATCTACAGACGAGCCCCAAGACCAGAAATAAAATTACTATGGAGAACTTCCACTCACTGCTTTATATCATTCTAAACTGACCTGGTGCTTTTGTGCGGATGCAGTTAAAAATCTGAGGGTTTTCAGCCCAAACTTAGGAAATATAATCTCAGTTCAAGGTTAACGTTTACATTCAGAACATCCATTGTAAGACATACATGCTAGAGCAGAAATGAAGATCCAACAGACTGAGCATTTGTGTTAAAATGTTTTAACATGTTATCTGGAACACGAGATCTTCTCACATATTCTTTAGAATTGTTTTACTTGGTTCCCAAGTACTTCTAATACTTATTGATTTTAGTTTATTTCAGAAGAATGGTAAGCTTGTTATATTGATTTATTGCAATGAAAGCTTGAAGAGACATCTATAAATATTTAAACATATATATTAAATTACACTGAGATTTCTTATGTCCTCTGTGCCCTAAAAACAGTGAGAGGTTTCAGTTCTACAAATTATACTAAATCCCATTAGAGAATGGAATGACCTAAATAAAATTTCCATGAAATATCAATTTTAGAAAGCAAATCTTCAATGGCTTAAGCTACATCTTTTTAGATTAAAAATACCTCTGACATCAGAGAGGTGGTCTTTATCATTGTCTCCAGACAGACAAGGACACCATGTAGCTATGCAGTTGCCATTTTTCCCTAAAAAATAATTATTTCTTGCATACAAGAGTTTTTCTGCCTGTTTGCTGCTAAGCTTAAAAAGATTTCAATTTCTGCCATGGTCACTATTAATATTTAGGGATTAGTAGGTGAGAGAAATATTGACCAGAGGTAAAGCAAAGTTATTATAATCAAACAATAAATATCTTCAGTAATATTTAAAGCAAACACATGCGATTTTGTTCCCAGAGTTAGGTTTCCAAATTTAATAACAGTACCTATACAGATAACATTCTGCTTATAAGTAATGTGCACATCCCTTTGCTTACTGACTTCAGGTGGGGGACAGAAGACTCCTGAAAACCTCAACAACTTTGATTTTAGCGAGAGGCTGCGGATTCTCAATCCTTTAGAAAAACAAAAGCAGTTAATTTCCTAAATGGATGTTTAGAAGCATCTATTGTTTGAAAGGGTTCAACTCTTGGAGTTAATTACCTCTGCAAAAAGGGCAGTGATACTTTTCTATAAACAGCTGACATCCTCACCAACAGAAATATTTAGCTTGTCCTCCTTATCAGCTGTATTTTCTTAGATGTTTCTTCATGGCTGGCAAAATGAAGGTTTTGTAATATGTGCTAATTGAGTGTAAACTCAACTGGATGTAGGAGCAGTGGAGGTCAGGTACACACCATCCCTCAGAATATATTACAGAAATTTTAAATATGTCATTTGTAGTCTGTTTTGTTTGTTTTCTTGCTGCTCCTCTCTCTCCTAAACGCTCCCTTGAAGAAAAGGTGAAAAAGAAATCCATTACACAAGCACTTTGTGTGAGAAGCACTGTAATGGAACAGGCTGGAGGGATACAGCTTCATGGAGGAGGGCCAGGGGTTTTGAGGACAGGTTGAGCATTGGTCAGCAGAGTGCTTTTGCAGGGCCGAAAGCTAAAACCCACTGCCCTGCATTAGTAACAGCACACCCAGAAAGTCAAGGGAGTGATCCCTCTCCTCTATTTGGCACATGCATGGCTACATAGGGAGTACCAGGCCAAGTTTTGGGCTTTCTGAAGAAAAAATATACGATAAACCTGTTGAAAAACCTGAATAAGTGCAGGCAAAAGCCACGGAGATGGGCAGAGCAGCTGTACCAGGAGAGCTTAACAAAGTTGATATTATCTAACCTGAGGAAGAGAAAACTAAAATCATATCAGACTGTTGCCTTAAAGTACATAAATCATGCCCATAGAGAATAAAAGCCAGAGTCCTCTCAGAGGTGTACAGCAAAAGCTGAGGGGCAACAAACACAAGTTACAAAGAGACAAATTCTGATTATGTATCAAGAAATATCAACAAATTATGAAAACATTCCACAAGAGGGCTTTAGGATGCTGAAAAATCTAGCCCAGACAGACTATGGAATCTCTGTCCTGCGAGATTTTTCAAACCAAAATCGGAGAAGACCTTTAGCCGCTTGATTTAACCTTTTTATGGATGTTGGGCCAAATGAAATCCGAGGATCAGCTACGGGCCAACTTCCATAACTTTGTCAGACACGGGCACATAGAGATATGCCTGTATCAACTACTACAGGTTTATATCTCATAAGTATAGATGTTTGATAGTGAAAATAGTAAATGGAAATGATGGAATGTCCATCATCCATTGCTCGTTGCAAGTTATTTATAAAAGCACACACCTGTAACACACAGAAATACTCATCTTTTTAAAAGACAGTTTTTCTAGTTTTATATGGCAGATACAATTTGTGTTTACATTTAAACTCAAGTTCTGACATGAAATGGCCTTGTTATCTTAAAAAAAAAAAATCAACTTTTTTTTAGAGGTTTATCAAGACAAAATGACCAGTGCCTCTCTGAAACTTTTAGGTATATTAAAACACCTAAACTTATGCAAAGTATCTTAACCTGTTGCAAAAAAATGAACTTATTTAGTTTTAAAATCCAATCTACCTAGGGGGGAAAAAAAATCCATTCAAAATATTCCTGAAGCCTAAAAACCTTTATATAATCTTGCTGAAAGAGCATGTAACAAATTTTATTTAAAAAAATAGGTAATTTCCAAATGAAAAAATTGCCTTTAGCTTCTCCAGTATTTTTGCTTTTAATAATCTTCAAGAAATGTCACCAGAATGCTAAACTGCAGATCCCTTTGTTAAGTTGGTGCATATTTGAGTGGCAGAACACTAAAGAAAAAGGTGTGGCACCCAGTGCTTCACATTCAGTCTCCCTCATTACTAACACTTACTTTATCAAACAATATTCCTTTACCAGATGATGATTCCTTTTTTGAGTAATAGCAATGGAGCTACAATTTTAGAGTGGCTTTTCCCCCTTTGGTGCAACTCTGATCTCAGCGCATCATTTATATTCGTTTGCACCACGTATAATACAGTGTAACACAATTGGATTTACTGGTGCTAGACAGACGAACTCCTAACCTTTAATGTCAGCTGCATTAGCATATAATTTCATATCTATTTTCTCAGATTTATCATTTCACCTTTTACACTGCACAAAGCTAATGTAACTTCTGCTGATGCCACTGCAGACTGGTTAGGTTATTTTATTTCTAACCTTTGAGAAATGGCAATGTGCTCTTCAGAAGACCTAGAAAACTAAACTGAAATGAATGTGCTCAGTACTTTCCTCTTATTTCTGGTTGTTGGGGGTTTTTTTCCCCCCTTTACTGTTCTTTTTATACCCCTTTGTTTCTTCCCCATCCTCTTTTTTTTTTTTTAAATCCTCTTAGGAACTCTTGAAAAGAACAAATTAGTTAAAGAGTCAAATTGTCAAATTGCTTGTTGGCTTCAATTACATGTCAGCTGAAGGAAAGGCAAAGGTATTACACCAGATTTTAAAACATAATTTTAAAAATAAGATCTTTTCAAATATGTGTTGCCTTGCTCTTAGGCCAACTGTATCAGTGTTGCTTCTAAAGCATTGACATGGTTTGGAGTGATTTCCAGTCTTCACATGCCCTGAATATGTATATTCATCCTGCCATCTTTTCTGGAGGATGCAATCTATGCTGTGCCATGTGTGTTAGCTGTGCTGTTAAATTCTTCTTTTTAATCACATTTGATTAGGTGCTGCATTTCTTTCATCAATTTCCTCAAATTTCCCAGTACTGCAAATAATTATTCTCTGTTTCCTCATTTTCTATCCTTGTTACACATTTCAAATCATTCCAGTCTAAAGTGCTTGTTTCTTTCAACGCTATTCTCATTTTCATTCGAAATATAAGGACACCTCCAGAATGGAGAGGATTCCTTACGCAATCATCTGCAATCTCCTTTATTTACCAATCTCATACTACAGCTCTGGTTTTGCACATTGAACTGAGGTAGAGAATATTAAAGGAAGATGAATGGTTCTGTAATTAATTCTGTAAGTTTGCTTGAGGCGGTTTATTGAGCTAACGAAATCCAAAATATTAGACAAATCAGATAAATGTAGGGTGGGTTTTTGTTTGTTTGTTTGTTTTTTAAAGCTACATAGAAAAGGTAGATTTTGAATCCTTGATTCATCTGTTCTTATAGCAGAATGAATAGAGGTGACATGAATAAATACCAATACCTTATCTTTTGTATTTATCTACTTTATAAGGGGCACCTAAACTGGCTTGTAGGTGTGAGCAAGCCTTCTGCAGCAGGAAGCTCTCTTCACTCACTCATTCACCAACGAGGATTTAAAACTATTCCAGCATTTATACGGACTAGAAAACTAAGTTCTAAGCAAAGAACATACAAAATGAAAGAGAAGACAGAAAGGAAATAAACAGCTTTTTATATGCAGCTCTTTCTTAGGTCCCTGCATCCTCAAAGGCAAATCCTTGCTGTCAGCCTTGGTTTTAGTCACTCAATGGCTTTTCAGTTACAGCAGAGTTTGTCCAACTCCCCCCAGCTCCTGTGAAGTTTTCCTGATCCCCTTTAAAGTCCATCCTCTCCCTCCTCCTCGCTGGAGACTGTCAGCATCCTTGCCTCAGCTGTAGATTCCGAGTTTCCCAGCTGAGATTCCCTCACTTGCTACATCCTGACTCCTCCTCACCAGAGCAGGCTCCATAACTCTCCTATGGGAAGTGCAATCTCCTGTCTCTTCCAGATGGTTCTGCCTCACCTGGTCATGTTGTTCAGAGGAGTGTAACCTAAATCTGGGAATTAACTAAATCAGACGTACCTCATGTTGGAACAGCACAAAAGAAATGAAAAGGGAGACTATCAGGGATGAGTGGTATGACTGTGATAACAATAATCCAGAAAACAATCCTCTACAAAGCCTCACAGTGGAGTTTATTATGCTGCACGCAGTTCTGCGCAATCAAAAACATCAGTTTTTACCATTGGAAGAAACAAAAAAAAAGATGGTTATATGACAACTACAGTAATTTACAATCAATTCTTCATCTGTGTACTATCCCCTACTCATTTCATGGCTCAATAGGAGAAACTTTACAAACACAGACTAAAAAACGTAATTCTACAGAGTGTATAGTTCTGACAATTGGACCAAATGACACCAAAATCCTTTTAAATACCTTTAACTTCTTTGTCGTTCTTGAACCATCTGATATCAGCTGCTGGCTTACTACCAGATGTCTTGCAAGTGAGCTGCATCCTCTCTCCCTCCATAACTGGTGAGGTAAATCCAGTAATTTGTGGCTTCTCAGGAACACCTAACAAGCAGACAAGCAAAATGTCTCTGATAGTGTCAGCTGCTGCCATGGATACATGACCAACTCAAAGTTCACTTCTTCATATGCTCTAAATTCTGGGAACAGGATAATTAATTCCTCGTGCCTTGTCAGTTAAACCTTTTTGCTGTTGTAAATAAACCATCAATATGAATGGTACTTGATTCCAAATAAATAAAGCAAGCAGGAATTACCTAATTTTCTAAGAGAAACCAATTGCATTTTAATAAATACCTTGTCTCTGTATATTCTGCATGCAGGTCTAGTCTGACTTGTTACAATATTTAAACTGCTCAGCACAGCAAGCAGGATGACAAAGCACATTAGAAGCACAGCTGTGAAAATTAAACATAACTGGCAACAAAAAGCTGAACTGACCTAAGTTCAGAACAGATGTTTACACCTGAATAATGAAGACTTTAATACAAAATCCAGGGAAAAGGGAGGATGAAAATAAATGCAGGAGTCACTTTATCTTCACAGAAGGCACAACCAAAACATCAAGAGGTATAATCACAGCTCCACTGGCCCATGGAGAGTTCTTCAGCTGAACACAAGTTCTTCAGAGGAGATCATATGATTTTGACATACCATGCACATAATATTACATTTGGAAATGGCTGTGAACCACGGAAGATTAAAAAAAACCAAAAACAAAACATGAAGAAAATTGGGAAAATTTTGATCACTACATGTATAAATCCATTTAACTTATGAAGAAACAAGAATAACTTATTTTAAAGCAATACTGATCTGTAATTTAAAAAACTCAAAAAAATGTCAGTTATAACTTGCATCTACAGCGCTTTGGTGCATTCATATTTGTGACTAGATAAAGGGCTCAGTCACAGTAACTGATCCTGTGCCCTGTAATTCATATTCTGTTTTTCTACATCTCTTTTCCAAAATGACAGATTATGTACATAAAAGCAAAGCAGCATTACCTATTGCATAGCACATCTCTTTAATACATTTTCTCCTCTCTTTCAGGACAGAAAATGGTGTCTGCTACAATACCTTGACACTTAAATTTTTCAATCGACAGCAGAGCAGTAAGTAAAGAGATTATTAGTATATAAAAGGATAGTTTATCTGATTAAAATACATTTCAGTGGCAAAGATCCCCAGTAGAAAATGTTTTAAGAGTTTAAAATGCTACTTTGAAATAGGAAATTACAAATACAAAATGAAAAAAGGCAGGAACCTTAAACTGTGCAGCTTTCTCTCTTGGAAGGTAAGTAAATGATGGGAAAACTTCATGAAACCCTCCCCTAAAATAAAGGTAAAGTTTAAAGGACTATGAAAGACCAAGATACTTCTGTTAATAAATATTGGCTAGATATTTTTGGGGTTTTCTTGTCTTTCTAACACCTTTCTTTGTCTTTCTGCCATTTAAAAGGTTGAACTGGTGCACTCCTCAATTGTTTAGATCATGAAATGCCTCTCCACAGAAAGAAGATTAAGCATAGGCAGTTGCTATTCCAGAATATTCTGCTTTGAGTGGGTACTTTTTGTCCTTAATGGCAAACTTGTGAAGATTTTTGTAAAATAGTCTCACAGGGACTGAAAGGGAGATGTATTTCATATCCTATGCACAAAACCAATTCCCCGGCTGGATTAATGTGAATATTACTGCCACAGAGAGTATCTTACATTAGTCCTATTAAATTCAACTCTCTGCCCATCCACATATAAAAATAAAACAAAAAGAGAGAAAGAGTCATGTTCAGGGACAGAAAAAAGGAAAAAAGAATAAAAATCAATCCCTAAAATCATATAACCTCTCAGGTTTGCAGGTGTGTTTCAATGAACTGTAGCAATTTTGGCTGATTGGGCTACTGACATTCACAGAATCACATAAAGCTTCCAGCAGAAACTTTATTTCCTGGGCATCTCTTGATATCTATTGCTTTTCTATGTGTATCTATAACCTTTGGGGAAAACAGCAGAGCACTTAGAGCATAAAGCATAAAAGAAGCGGCAAACCCAGTGAAAATTTGCACTTTATAGACCAAAAAAAAAAGAAAAAAAAAGAAGCAGAACGAGCCAAAAAAAATGCACAGCTAAGGAAAAACGATAAAGCTCTAAAGCCCGTTTTGATTTCATGCTTTCTGATTTTCTCCCCTTTGCCCTCTGCAGTAGATTGTTAGGAGATGAACACATGCACCTTCTTTGCACTCGTGGTGCTCGGGATGTAGAGGTTATGTCCATTTTATGGAGCACTCGTTCCGTGGTGTTTGTGTGCTCCCTAATTCGTTATCCTGCCACGGTGCAAACAGTGAGAGGCATGTTATTTTTCAGCACAGCAATATGAAACAATAAACATCAGGGAAACTAGATCAGACGTTTACATTTATCTTCCGCCAAGCCTTAGAAAAGTTCATTCTTATCATAATTTGCCAGAGCCTGAGGAGTTTACCACGTGCTTCTTTCTGCTCAGCTGTCCCTACTTACCGAGGACGGTGAGGAAAGCCTTGGAAGTTTTGACGGGCATGGTGAACAAAGAGCAGGTGTACTGCCCTTCGTCCGACAGCGACACGTCGCTGACGCTGATACTCAGCTCGTGCCACGACGCTCGGACCAGCTCAATTCTGTTGTCCCTCAGAGCTGAAAAACAAAAGCAGAAATCCATGTTAAGGTGGGATCCAGCACGTGAACAAAGCGTGGGGCGTTGTACGAGAGGCTCGATGGAGGTTCCTAGTGAAACCAAGCCCCGAAACACAGGGATGTGGACACAGCTGTCTATGCAGAGTAGTTTGTTTTCTCTGTGGAGTAAAGTATGAGAGTTTAGCAAGTTTTTAAGTGGTGTGCTGGGTGATTTGTAACATATACAAACATAGAAACTATGGGACTTGAGTTACCTCTGGCCTTCCTCTAAAAACCCCAACAATGACATTGATTTCTGTCCCCTCACAGCTTTGTTCAGTGCCTAAAATAAATCCTTCCCAAAACCAGCCTGTTTTTCATGTATTTACAGATGCTGAGAATCCTGTGTCCAGCCCTGCGTAGTTTGCCTACAGATTTTTCTCATGTCCATTACTACTCATATAGAACTGGAATACCAGATATCTCGAATTCTGTAAATGAGTATTTCTTATTACCATTAGATTGAAAATTTCACTTATACATGCATAAGTAGTACATTTAACAATTTGAGGAAATTGTGTGTATTGGCTTTGCTTTTTTGATTATAAATAAAAATATCAACTTCTATTTTGTTTGCATGAAACCAGTGAGGGAAAAAGAACATGTAGATTCACTTAAACTCAAAATGTCACTTTGGTTAATGATTTAAAATTTAAAACATTTTAAAACCTGTACTTAGGTAACCCCCATTTTCTATTGAAAAACTGCCAAAACATTCCGAAACATTCTACTTCTCTGCAGTAAAGCTGTTTCAGGAATCTGCATATATTATTCTAGCCTTTCCATAGCATAGAAATACTAATATCGTCTGTAAGCAAACACTGTAATTCTCCTAAGAAAACAATAAAAAAGCCTCTGTAACTCAGGAAGTTTAGCTGTATACCTCTAGATCCAAATCTCTGGCCTGACAGTGTGTGAAACTTCAGTGAGTCCATTCTTATAGCAAGCCTCTGAAAGCCACCAGTAAAATGGGACTATGATATTTATCGAGACAGTTACACTCGCAGCTGTGAGAAGGACAAAGGTGTTCGAATCCCTAATGCTGTTCTCTCTCACCTCTTTCTAAAGCCTCCAAAGACTCCTAGATTTGTCTAGTATATCTCTTCCAGTGATAAAAAAATTAAAAAGTTTTACTGTGGTTCTTTTGCTACTAAACCTTGATGTTTCTACCCAACTGCCGTCCAAGTTGATCCAGACAGATTTATACCACAACAAGAAGCTACAGTGAAGATTCAGCAAAAATGTCACTTGAATTTGTTTTCTTCTAAGGCTGCCATTTAGGTTTTTTTTCATCAGAAAATTTCAGCTGAATTTACTGATTGTTTCAGGGTAGGCCAGCTAAAGCTCAGCTGCCTCTCTGCAAGGTCTGTAAGGTGGCAGCTTAAGCAGGCCTAACATACAGACACGCCATGAACTTCTTCAAGGCACATCAAGGAGACTGAGGGGGTGTATAATGGACACATTCCAAGCAGAACTCAGATGCTGTCTGGCCGGCCACAACAAGAAGAAGAACCCCAATTATGTAGTTTTTAATATCAAATCCATATAATGGTGAAAAAAGGCGCAATGTTAAAGCAAACAAGCGAGCGAAGCAGAAGCCACAAAATGCAAAGCTGACAGAACAGCTGAGAAAAACAAGCTCAGGAAAACAAAAAGGGACACAAAGCAAGCATCTACCAGCCCTGAACAGCAGCAAAGCTGATCACTGTGGCTTTAGCAGCCAAAACTCCTCACAACAGTGAAGCTGTTGCTACCTTTGAGGAAGGAGATGGGGACTCAGAATTCCTTTCTCAGTTCTAGTCAGATGCAAATGAGCAGACATAAGAAAGGTAGTTTATTTCACATAACTGACCTTCCAAAAAGAATTATTTTAGTAAGGATGCAGTGCTTCCAAACTGTTTGATCACTACCACACCCACTTGTATAATTTAGCAACAGCATAAAAAATAGAAAAACAAAACAAACAAACAAACAAACCCCAACAACAAAAAACCTCTCAGCACTCCATAATTTGAAAATGGTGATTTTTTTCTCCCCTTAATCTGAAATTATTTAAAAATAATGCACTATATCATCTTACATCGTATTTTACTTTATGATTTTCAGTTGTTATTACCTCATGACAAAGATTTATGTATCTATTGAAATATTTTCCTACAGATGGGGCAAGGTGTAGAATTTCATGCACTAAGAAGAACAGTACAGCACAACTGGCCTACAGATGATGCCAATAGCACATCATTTTGCTCCTACAATTGAAATACAAACCACTTCCATCAACTACACCCCTACTGCTCCCCTCTCTCACTTCCTCCCCTCCACACCTTTTTTAACCTTTGTACAGTATAAAAACCTCAGCTCAGTCAATTTTCTGAAAAGCTGGTAAAAACAACCCCTGGTCAAGAGATGAGATCAGATGTTTCATGTTTCATTAGGAGCAGATTTTTATAGAAAGAAAAGCAAGAAAGTTTCGTAATGGAAACACCAACACAGCCTTTGCAATAAATGCAGCAAATAGAACAAATATAATCCTTTGCAGGAAACATGTTTGTCAGAAGCATTTTTATAAGTGCTGGGTCTAAAGACAATTATCTCTCCCGTCATTTTCAGATCTGAATATTTGTAAGCTTTCCTGTCTACGCAGATGACAGGCAAACCAAATTTTAGAGCCATGGCTTAGACAAGGTGAGCACTTACACAGAGACCTTTTAGAATCTTATTTTCAAATTGTGTTCTGTAACTGTTTCTATATCCTCATCTGTTTAGAAAGACACCAGTTTGTCTTCATGGAATTGATGGCTGTGATGGACACCAGAACTGGTTTGTTTCCATTTTCTGTCTTAGGTGCATTTTGCTAAAAAGGGTGATGGAAACAACAGCAACACTGCAGAAAGAAGAGCAATTCTAGCAGCACCTGATATCCAGGCATTGTGAGTGAGCAGAGCACGGTCTTGCTCATGGCAGAAAATCTTGCCAAGCCTGGTTGGTGGAGCAAAGCAGCCCAAGCAGCCTGGACAGAAGGCAGCTACTGAAAGGTACCAAGTGGCAAGCAGGTCCACCATAGTAATTCAAATAAAGTTCCATAAAGTAAAATACAAATTGTTCCCTCGTATTGAATCAGCACTTGAACACAAAAAAGTGGAACACTGCTCTTTCGAAACCTTCTTTGGAAACTCTTTTTTCCATTTCACTTTGTTAGAAGCCAAACAGACCTTTCTGGCCTCTTCCTGGGGATTTTAACCTACATTGCTGAATCATTACCCTATCCATAGTCTGCATACCTAGAGAGTCTAGAAAAAGGGTAAATAAACAGAATATTTATCTGAATTCAGAGAAATACACATATGCCAAAAGTAGTAACAGAGAATACCAGCACTGGCATCTCCTTGCTAGATTCTTATGCTGCAAGCCCTTTGAAAAATATAAAATGCAACAAGAAATATAATTACATAGTAAATTCCGATATGCCCTAGGTACATTATTTCAGTTTTCTGTAATTCCCAGGCACATATGATGTAGTTAATTTGCAAGGCATGAAATAATTATGCATAAAACACTTGTTCCTAAGCAGACACACTTCATTTATTTTACCTGTCATTCTCTTTTCCTGTGGAAAAGATTTCCTTTCAGAATGTTCCCTGACACAGAAACAAGCAATCCTGACAATTTGTATAGCTGAAGTAATTATGAGTAAGAGATACAGCCATGTATTTCATCTGCATTAATTAGTAATTATTGAGACTGATGACCATCACAATAAACTGGCCTCCTTGCTCACAATCAAACAAAGCTGTACTTTATCTTTTTAAAAAATAATAATATAATTATCATATATTACCATAGAGAAATCCTGCAACAGGAATTATATCAGAGAGACAAAAGAACCTTAGAAATTTGCAGAAATGGAAAAAACATTCACATTTCATACTGTGAGGAAAAAGCAGTTGGACCTGTTAGATGTAGTAGCCACACAGCAGCATCTCTAACGTAACTTCATCTAAAATGACCACATCTTCGTAATATTTTAAGTCATATATTTGAAGAATGGGGGAAAAAAACAAGCAACAAAATCCCCAAATCCCTCAATCCCTCAGAGTAATTGGCTGATGTTCTGAGAATACTAAATTGACATATGCTGCCATCCTGGGATTCGCTCAACAAAATTTTTGTCCTTATGTTGGAGCTCTTCCCTCTCTCATGGGAGTAACAAAACCATTAGTTGGAACCAGAAGGATTTCTGATACTCTACAGGTCAAGCTAAACTCCCAGAATTCTAATACTTATGAAACTGAGACAATCTCTCTGATTTTCAGATTCCAACTTTCTGAATTCAGTACCACCCTCTGAAATAGAATTAAAGGGATTTATGTTGTGTTTCTGAATATACTTGAGAAGGCCCTTTTTCTTTGCTTCTACTGAATTCAATATACCGAGATCCCCAGAGGATAACCTACAGAACTTGCTTATGGTTATGCATCAACCACCACCACCCACCAGAGCAAGAAAGAGAGAGACAGAACGGGAGTAAATACAATAAACTGAACTATACTTATTCTGTGTCTTCTAAACTTTCATATTTCTTTTCAAAACATTCACATTTCCTTTAAAAGATTAAGAACTGATACACAGTTATTCTATTCATGCCTAACCTATCTAGTCAGTGCTTTCATGGTATCTGAATTCCTAAGTTTCTAAAACTTCTCAGTTGTTTTTATACAGGAAGAAAATCCATTTCCTTCCTCTTTCATTTCCAGTCATGCAATCTGATTACTTTCATGCAACCACACAAGGGTGGCAGTGTGGATATTTAGTAATCCCATGTTTTCTATTTCTACTTCTGCAGTGCTGAGGCCATTTTTACTTCTCAGTGGAGGCCATTCTCACCTGTCCATAGCATTGCAAGTGAAATTATCACTTTTTTCCCCTGGGACAGAAGTCCTCAAACCAAGTCTACTTTCACAGGTAATGCTAATGTAGAGGGAAAAGAATTAGGAATTTCTATGCAGCCTATAAAATTGGCTGACATATGGACCATTGGTGTCCTTTAAAGGTGACATTGTTTACAGGTAAAATCAGCAGAAATCACATAATCCAAAAGTGGCAATACTGTGGAGGGATCTTTGGCTAAGTGGCTGTGGAAGAGTCTGACCAATTTGCAGATGCACGATGGCTTTTCCCCCATTAGGGAAGTGACTATTAACACAGATGAGTTCAAACAGACATTCCAAACAGTGTCTTTCAGAGTTTTCAGTCACTTGGATGCTACAAATATTTCAACTTCACTGAATTTTTCAACCTATTCATGTCCTTAATAAATTCAGGGCATTGCTGAGCTTCACAGAAGGTGCTGAGTAAGGGTTTAGAAATGGAAGGACTACTTAACAATTTTTGGAGATAGGTTTTACTTTCATTCCAGTGCCTTTCTAAAGTATTTGGTGATCAAAAGGAAGAAACAATGGGGTCAATAGGAATATACTTCTCCCACCTCTAATCATCTGGCCATCTTCTACTTTATGCTGCAGCTTGCAGTCTGATAAGATAAGACTAGATTGTTTTCAGCTGGGGTACACTGCTGAAATATTTTATTAGCTTATTTAGAGAACAATGTCCAACAGCAAGCTGCTTCCTCCTTCTTAAATTTTTCAAAATTTCTGCATGTTGCACCATGCATCTGCCAAAGACACGCAGCAAACTCCCTTCATCAGGAGGGGTGCTGATAGTCTCACTAAGAGAGGCATCTACTCTGTGCTTGCCTTGAAAAGGCCAAAGCACTGGGGACTCAGAATCTGTCTGTACAACCTTATCTATTATTTATCAGGGCGTACAGCCTTAGATGCTTATGAGGAAAACCCAAACAGCAAGGTAATTTCTTCACTGAAACAACAATTCTCTGTTTCCTGCAGTCTGGATAAAATGAAAAGAGTTCAAGGTGACTTATAATGACTCATGATCTTGAACACAGCTGCTAAGTGAGGTTTCACCAACTGTTGCCAACTGACAAATGAAGGCCAGGACAACTAAATGCCTTTCATGGATAGAATAAATAAAGAAAATTTTCCTGCATGGCAGGTTTTCTGCACTGAGCTACATTTTCTCTCACAATCATGTTCAGTATTCACTTCTTTCTCTTTTTTTCAGAGCGCTCAAAAACATGCCAATATGCAAAAAGAGAGGAAGAACTTGCCTTCTAGGGTGTTTATAATGCATGTTTCTGGTATTAAAGAACCAGAGAACTTATTTTCTTCTTGTCTTTTGAGAATCATAAGGATGACATTTATTGCCTGAGAAGGTCGGAGGGCTGACTCTCTTTCACACAAGAACTTTAAGTTTCAAGTCTTTGCAAAACACACAGTTTTTGAACTATGAAGTTGCTTTACTGTTCTACTGTATTGAAATAATATTTAACTGTATCTCCAAATCATAAAACAAAAATCACATTAGTGAGGATGAAACATTGTCTTACAAGGTCTGTTCATCTGGTTTCCTCTTCAGAGGGGAATTACAAGATTTCCTATTATCCTAATGCAACTGGACATGTGCCACAGCACAGTAGCCTAGAAAATATTTTAAAATCATACTTCTCAAATATGCAGCTGCAAAAATTAAAATTGCAAAATGATCTGGCAAGGTTATAGATGGACAGAATTAAAATAAATGAGATTCAATAGATAAAAGGAATTGGTAATCTTATGTACCAAGTTGGAGATGAATGTTTTGAAAACAGTAATGCAGGAAAGGAGCCCTGAGGATTACAGAGGAAATTATTTAACTATATGTTCAAATGCAGCACCACTCTAAAAAGATGAATCCTATTCTGGGTTGTACTGATCCTTGCAATTATGGTAAAAGAAAATGCTACAATATTTCAAAATAGCATACATCATACTGTGCCATATATTGTAAATTACAGACAGAAACGGTCTCTCAGTTGGGAAGATAATTTCTGAAGGTCTACTGATGTAATACTGCTGCAAAACTAATACTAAGAAAATGAAAATAATACAAGGGAGAGCTGTAATAAGTCCACACCTACCTAAGGAAATACTAACAGAAATCAGAAATTTTTTTTCTGTAATATTGAGGGTAATATTGAAAAGACAAAACACTATGTTTTGGGCTAAATTAGACTTCATTGTAAGTGAGAAATGTTAGATAACGACTTTATTGAAGCAGAAGAGATAAATAAATACTAATCCTCTTGCAAACCAAAACAAAGTTACAGAGATTTCCAAGTTTGTTCTGTGAAGATCAGACCAGGAAATTTTTCCTCACGCTACTGATGTTGATACTAACCATTGTGTTAATAACATTTAAAGGTTTCTGACAAAGGTACAGCTAAACTTATGTAGGTATTAAAAAACTGTCTGGCCAAACAGCAGAGAGCTCTACCAAGACCATCTGTGTATTTTAAAGAACATCAGCTGTACAATGCTCTCTTTCCTTGTCAAGAGACTGCTCTTTACAGTCGCTGCTGGTGACCTTCATGCACTGGCTTTAGTCAGCTTTGAGTGAAAGGAGTCCTAAAGGATAGGGGGCACAGAATAACTCGGCCAGATTTTACACTTTTAGCACTGCTGCACTGCCAGGTTCTACTCAGACCTGCCCAAATGCCCAATCCATTTTTTGTGTGTGTCTGCAGCTGACCACGCCTTAAGGAGGCTGCAGAGTTGTGTTTCCCTGACCTTGAAGATGGTGATGTTACAGTTCCGCCCCTTCACTAGCTAAACTTAATGATCCCATGACACTGGAAGTGTTTTTAGTGGCATGACTGAGTATTACTCATGGTAGAGTCATGTTTATGGTAGTGCTTCATATTCCTTGGAAAGTCAGAGTCTTCTAATTTCTGAACAGTGCAGTCCTGCTCAAACATATTATTTCAGCAGAATATGGAGAGACTTTGTCACTTATTGAAGATCTAAGAGAGATTTCTCTCTAAATGGGAACAGCCATAAGATGCCTCTGTCCTTTCTGCACTTCTTGATCACGTAGATACAGAAATGAACATCATCCTTCCTGCAGCAGATGGCTACGCTGGCTACAGATGCCAGCATAGGAACACTCATTCTTCCTAACTACATTAAGCAGTCAGACTCCCTAAACTCCTGCTGCAGCCAGTGGAGCAAGTTAGCTTCCTCCAGAGGCCAATTAAGAGCAGGTCACTGCCTTGAAAATATTACAGAAGCTGGACAAAACAGCCAAGAAATCACCAACGATTGATGAATGTACCTGCAATCAACCCAGCAATTGATCCCAGTACCAGTGAAGAGTCAGAAACTAATGTGCACATCAATACTGAAGGTATTAGTGCTGTTAGGGATGACTCGCAGATCTCACCATGGAGGGAACTGAAATATGGAACAAAGTACCAGGAGAGATCCGAGATGAGTCTGGTGCAATTCCACACGGGATTCTCAGAAAGCTCTTTGATGGCTGCAACGTCTTTTATGATGGAGCCCTTAAAGTTTTATGATGTCTCTCATACAGCCTAGCAGCAGAAAGTCTGTCTCTCCACCACAAGTACACAGATGCTCCCTCTTTTGTGGGATTTGTCTTAGTTTTCCAGATGCAGATGTGCTGTGAAGGAAACTGTTAGTGAGAAATCGTGTCAGAAACAGATAATTAAAGCATTGGGGCATCTCTCATACAAGCTGAGGCTAAGAGACTTGGGATTGTTTAACATGAAGAAGCAGAAAATCCTGAAGTTAAATCAAATTCAAAAGAAAAAAAGTTGGCAGCAGATCTAGGCCTCTAATTTTCATAGGAAGCTAGTCTAACACAGAGAACCAAGCTGGACTAGATGGCGTCCAGAGGCCCTTTCCAATGTGAAACATTCTGGGATCTTGTCATTCTGGATGTTTTTGCGGTAAAGAATCTGTATATCACAAAATTCAGGAACGTGACCAATCCTGAAGTGCCAACTAAAAAGCCCTTTGGTAGATATTTACAAAGATTAATCTTCTTTAGCTTTTCCTAAGAATTTTTTCTCCCCCATGGAGGATGTGGATATTCTCCAAAGAAGAGGCTACTAGTCTCTGCCCTCTATAGTCAATGAGGGAAAAACAAAAACAAAAGAGAGAGGAAGATAAAAATTAACTTTTCTAGGCTAAATTTAGTTTGTGTAAATGCACTTCTTTTGCAGCTATATTCCACAAATGTGGTGACACAAACGCAGCAATAAAATATTTGAACTCCATGATGGTGGCCAGACATATTCACCAAGTACTAGAGAACATTATTTAAAAAACTCAAACAAACACTTGATGTATGATGGCACACTGACAGATGCACAGAATAAAAACTCTACAGTGAATAAATGCATTATTGAACTAACACTAGATACTGACAATAATAGACGTGTGGAATCATGCTACCATTGGCACTATTTATCCCCAAGATCTGGCTTTTTTTGGGCCGTTCACATACACCAGATATATTTGAGTATACCAGAAGAAACTTGTCCATGCCTAACACCTATATCTAGACAAAAAGCAACTGACTGCATCCTGACTTTTTCAATTAAACATTTATTGAAGACATTTCCTTTTTTTAAGAGCTGGGGGAAAATGGTTGTTGGTTCTTTGTTGTTGTTTCTTGGCTGTTTCTTTTGCAGTTCAAATTGTAGCAACAGGTAAAGGACAAAAGATTAATTTGAAAAAAGAAATATAGAGAGTAACAACCATTTACAGCTAGAGAATGCTACTTATACCCTTCACACTTGCAACAATTCATTATTATTATTGGTTCTCACGCCACACTTTGCTTAACTGATACAGTTTGAAGACTCGCTAAGAAACCACCCTAACTAATCTGCCTTCAGTTGTGAAGGACAGATTTGCACATCATGATTGTCATATGAAAGGAAGCATTTAATAATTAAAAATTGCCACGAGTTCTTCCAAGAGTGATTGATTTTTTTTTGGCTATTTTTAATAGATGGTGAATCTCTTCGTTATTGGAGATGGAGTTGAACAAGAATTTCTGGGATTACTGTGTCCTACTGAATTTTATACACTGGATCAAGAGTGCCTTCCAGATCTGCCTCACAAGCCATGGCACAAGCAGAGGAGGTGCTTGGCCTTCAGGGCTGAGGATGTTACTGCTCTTCTTGGGCTTTTCAACAAAGTGCCCCTCAAAGGACAGTAATTGGCTGTTTGGATAATAATGTGTTCACAGCATCAGGAATAATACAGAGTAGCAATCTGCAACACTGCATGCATGAATGTTTTTGGTGTCTAAGTTATAATATTCCATTTTTAATGATGCTGTATCCTTGGTTCCTCCTTCTCTCTCATCACTTCAGAGCTAATTTGTTTAAATGCTTTCTGCCTAGCATTCAGCTACTTTTTGCCCTTCTCCAGGCATAAAATTTAAGACCTCTATTTTTAAAAGCATTTAGAGAAATTAACCTGTTGTTTAGACATGGGAATCTTCTTTCCCATCTTACTCAACTCCTGATATATTCAACAACTCTGGAAAAATTCCAGATATCAAATCCACTTCCGGTGGTACACAACAGTATTTCAACACTACCACTATGAATAAAAGCAGCATTTTCTGTTTTCCATTTTGTTTGCAAACTCTGTGTGCCAAGTTTGATGCTTTCCTCAGATCCTTGTCTTTCCCTTCTTTAATCAGGATATATCCAAATTCTCCATCAAAAACTAAATAAAATTTTATATTTAATTATTTTCCACTGTCACGGCCTTTAGTATACTCAATATACATTTATTTTCCAACAGAAAATATTTCTCCTGCCTCACTGATCCTTTCCTCATTTTTTCACTCCTCTTACTCTTCATCACCTTTCCTTTTCTTTGAAATCTTTCCTGATTGCACACATAGGTGGGTCTTGCCAATCTTTGGAATAAGCTGTCCTTTACTCCAGTTTTTACTCCATCTAGTCTCTTCCTCTTCTCCTCATCAATCTTTAATTGATAAAAAACTCTGTTGGCATCCCCATGAGTAACAATTTTCCTATTTTCTGTAGTAAATAATTTTATTTCCTGTGTGTGCTGGACAGGTTTTCTGTAAGAATGAGGCCACTGGAAAAAAAAAAAATAAAATAAGAATGGGCTAAACCAATTACATATACAATATACATCAGGAATACTGATCAACAACTCTTTAAATGGGAAGGGTACATTAAATTAACTTATTACTTTATATTTCCAAATATAAACTCCCAAGCACATTTTATCTTTCCTGTGGCAGAAGTTCAAAAATGTAACAATTGTAAATTTAAATTACTTTACACTTATCAGCATCCTGAGCTGTATTAGGGAGAGCATCGCCAGCAAGTCCAAGCAGATGATCCTTCCAGTCTCCTCAGCACTGGTGAGATCACACCTCAAGTGTTGTGCCCAGTTCTGGTCCCACCCAGTAGAACAGAGACAGGGTCATACTGGAGTGGGCCATAAAGGCAAGGGACTGCAACATCAATCATTTTGGTGGGTTTGGCACCCTAACTGAGCGCCAGGTGCCCACCAAAGCCACTCTACCACTCCCCTCCTCAACTGGACAGGGGAGAGAAAATATAAAGGAAGACTCATGGGTCAGGAGAGATCACTGACCAGTTACTGTCACAGGCAAAACAGGCTTTGGGAAATTAATTTAATTTATCACCAATAGAATTAGAGCAGCATAATGAGAAATCAAATCAAATACTAAAACACTTGTCTTCCAGCCCTCCCTTCTTCCCAGGGTTAATTTTACTCCCAGTTTTCTCATAACTCCTCTTTCCCAGCAGCATAGAGGGACAGAGAATGGGGGCTGTGGCCAGCTCATCACTCAGTGCTGGTGCTGCTTCTTCCTCCTCAGTGGGAGGACTCCTCACACGCTTCTGCTCCAGCATTGGAGACAGTCCTCCACAAAATTAAAACTTAATCACAGAAAGAACCATGGCACTGTATTTTACTACACAGGAACCCAAAAAGGTGTGAAGTCTCCAGCTCTGCATACTCAAAACCTGACTGGACATGGTCTGGGGCAACCTGCCCAGGCTGACCCAGCTGGAGCAGGGCAGCGGGACTGCACGATCTCCAGAGTTCCCTTCCAAGCACAGCTATTCTAGGATTCTCTGATTCTTACAGCATTTACCTGTATCACAATATTACAGAAAAATAAAACAAACGAACAAAGAAGTTGTCAGGCATCACTCTCCACCTTTTTGGCTTTTAAATTTCTTTCATATAATTAAAAACGGATACCCCGCAGAGCACTCTGCTGAACTGTAATGAAGACTACTGTTTGAAGACTATCCATCCATAGAGGTAAGTCTTACCTGGTACAGGGAAAATGTTGACAGATTAATGGGATTGCCTCTGGAAATGAGTGCTGTCCTGGGTAGGCCCTCTCACAAATATGTCTTTTTCCAGAATAAAAAAGAATTTATAAAACCATTTGATTGAATCAGTGAAAATCTTTCCAGCTAGAACAATAGAAAGAGAGACAGTGAAGAAATGGGAGCCTGGTATTTGTCTGAGTACACACAGGTGAGCTCTCATGTGCTGCAGGACCCTGTTCTAGGGGGTTGTCATCTGGTCTGAGCTGCTTTTGCCACTTGTAGGATAGCACAAGCTTGAGCCTCCCAAGAAAACTTCTGCATCACCAATGAATTACAGCATCATGGACAGAAATAACAACCACCAGAGTTTTGGCTACTTAGATCTTCAAATGCTGACTTACTGAATACATTTTTGAACCCTCTGTGTTTGATAGAAAATAATCATATTATATTATTTGATATCCAAGAGGTCCATTCTGAGATCAGGAAAAGAAAAATTAAATCATACAGAACTTACTAACGCTTGCTTAAAGAATGAATTAAAAAACACAAACAATAACTTTGTAGAAAAATGCTCAGAGCTATTTTCTTCAGTGTTTCCTAAATTTTAAACATTCTTTGCAGATTAAATTTTGTCAAGTTGAACCCTAGAAAGCATCACCAAACAGGGATAGAGAAAAAAACAATCCACCACCACTGCCACCAAAAAAAAAAAAATTATCAAATCATTCTAGCACAGGAAACTACAATCCTATAAATTTAAGAATAGCAGCAGATTTGACTTCACAGTCAGGTGAAAGGTACTCGGAGCCAGATGGATTAACACTAACCCAAAGGCACTGTAAAGTTTTGTAGGAGACCATAGGGAGGTTCCTACTGTAAAATCTCGATCATGAGCTTTACACCAATAATTAGAAGAGTCTGCAACCAGGTTTATCTCCAGGGGATGAAGACAAAATTATATTCTCAGGTGCAAATCTGCCTTCCTAATTCTGCCAGCAGACATAGAACAATAAGTGGATTACATCCAAAAAAAGGGGCAAAAAATGCCTTTGTCTCCCTCAACAGCACTTTAGAGGATAAAGTTCCTTGGAGACTGCTTAATTTCAGAGGGAGGGAAAGGGAGAGGGAAAGACTGTGGGACTACTTGAGGATCTGGCCCAGGTGTGCCTATCTAGATCCAAGACAGACAGCTACAAATGAGCCAAGATGAAACGTTTCTGACTGCAACAGACAAAGTAGGATGGGAACGATGATTACGCTGCTCCGCAATGGGGATTGCGGTAGCCAACTTCTCTGAATGTAGGCGCTGATCATCCATTTTAAAATTAAAGATATATTGTTCCCTGTGAAAATGAAATCAAGGACTCCACTCTGATCTCCCCCATTACAGAACAAATCAGGTAATGTAAATCAGGCATCATCTTGTAAGGTGATCTCTGCTGGAATAAATTTGGCAGCGGAGACAGGCGTGTCAAAAAGCCACTACAGCAATACCTAGGAGGCTCACTGGCACTCTGAACTGTCATTTGGTCTCTGATATTTCTGGAAATTTATTAAGGAATGGCACCTAGCTCAAGCTGGGGATGAACTTAACACACACAAAAAACAAAACTATAGCAAACATCAGAAACATGAATCTCTGTGCCTAAGGAAAACCTTTGGGCACTGCTGAAACCTTCAATTATGCATTGACAGGTACCTAGCTGAGTTGCTGAGCTCAAGTCTCTCAGAAGGTACAAATGCCTCCAGGCAACTGCCTGAATTCTCCTGGGTCATTTAACTGGATGGGGAGCGGAGGATAGATCCTGCTACTGCATCAGGACAATTCCCAAACCAAGTGCTGTTGAACGGATTTTACCCAGGAGCTCACCCACCAGACATCCCCAGAATATTTGCTAGATCTCCTCTGGCAAACTGTGATTCTCCCAAACCTGCCTATTCACTGTCACCCGCAAAGGCCTGCTTAGAGAGCCCTACTCAGAAGGAGCAGACTCCAGAATTTCCACCTCACCTGACCAGCTATTTGCATGCCATCACCACTGGACTCTGGGGCATTTGCCATTAAAAGTCTCCTTCAAAACTGTCCTACTTTGTGTGAATCCAGACTATACACATATAAATATAAATACATACTAATTGAAGGAAAGATTTAAACACTGTTTTCCTGTGTTTCCTACCTGCTAGCTCAATCTTTTTCTGCTTCCTGCTGTGAATATTTGCAGTGGCATAGCTTCAGTAAGTAAAGGTGTGAGCAAAATCCATTAAGAAAGCAAAAGGCCCAGATGGTTACAACATTCTCTGAGAAGATTGGTGGACAAAAGGTTGTCTTATTCGCTTGCATTAGAGACTGTGGCAACTAAAAGTTTGTCCCTTCTTTCCCATCCCTCTACCACTGACTAATCCAACTATCTGGCTACCAGCTAGACTGAGCAGCCTGAGGAAGATGTGACGTGGTTTTCACCTTTAGAGAAAAGTGGAGAGTCCCAAGGAGCACTGAATAGCACCCTTTAGGCTAAAGCTGCTTGTCCAGGTTTTATTCCCCCTCATTAGGATCTCATAATGTTTAGTTTATATGTCTTCTTCAGCTTGCTGTCTTCAGGGTATTCTGCTCCCAATTTGTCTTACTCTTTCCAGACGTTTCTCAGAGGGCTTGAACATGTAATCTGAGCCAGATATTTCCTATAGGTACCTCCGCTCTTTTGCGGAACCAGCCTATGGCTTCCCTAGTGAGGAAACACTGTACTTTCCACTAAACAATCATGCTACAAAGTCATTGACAAAAGCCAAGTGTTGACTCTTCGACCTCCCATCACACCTATCTGACTGTTTTCAAAAGCCAAACACCAGCTAAGATTCTCTTTTATTTCATCCATAAATGATACAATTAAAGGTAGGTACTGGGCACTAGTTATCGATGCACAGTGCTGAAATCTATAGAGATTCCACAACAGTTATACCTAATGAACTTTCCTGAACAAAGCTTTAAAAAAAAAAAAATCTAAGAGTTCTCATTGACTGCAATGTTAATGCAAATAATGTTTGAATATGTGAGTTATGAAACAGTTCTGCACAGACAAGAACTGATGAAGTGCAGAAGATGCTTGTTTTTCTAATTTCTGTTTTGGTGTACAGGAAAAAAAAAAAAGGGTGACATTTCCACTGTTGAAGTTAAAAACACCTCTCCTCTGAAAAATGGATTCTGGTAACATCAACAATATACAATCTATACAGGGTATGTGTATCAACTGAGGGGAAAAAAATGAGGAAAACAATCGTTAAGACAAACAGCAGACTAAACTAAACCTGACAGGCTTGAGTGATGACATAATACCCTCTTACTCTGTGATGGTGACACAAAAATGCCAAAGGACACAAAGCTGTCAGTCTTGTTGTTTATCTTCTATCTAAGACTAATAAAAGGAGGTTGGAGACTGACAGAACAGACACAGGAACAGTCCTAGGCATTCAGTTTGCTCTCTGAAAAATGTATTGATGGATTTAGGGGTGGCTTATTTGTTATTGCTTTTTTCTGCCTTACCTTTGTGAGCTTCCACAAACTTTTGATATAACTTTTTTTTAAGCTACCATTGCTTTTTCGAATTCATGTTTAGTGATTATATTTGCTGATATTGCAATGTCCTAGTAATTTATTAGCAGTATCAGCTTCTAGACAATTGTCCAACTCAGTTGAAAACAAAACTGAGTTTTGCATAGCCCCTTAGGTAGCACCATGGTGAGTAATGGAATATTACCAAACAATTCTATTCTTAGCTGTCTCAGAAAACAAAACCTAAATGCATCCTGCCACATCAGCTCCTAACTACTAAAAATGGTAAGTGACACAGGTCTCTGCAGAGCACAACACCGAAGCAGCACCGTTTAATTTTAGCACATAAATCTTGTAAGGCAGGTAAAACTACAAAGAGAGAGAACAAGGAACATTATACACAGTGAAGTGTTGGTGAAAAAAAGTGACTTTTCTGGTTATTGCCCCATTTACTTTGTAAGAAACAACTCATAGAAAACACTCTGAGATGAAACAAGCATCTTTCAGAGTTCTGCAGAATAACTCAAGGGGGAAGTAGGTCTGTGTTACTAAAAACACAGGAGACAGCATTTGCAAAATTTTCCCACACAAGGATGCAATGGCAGTGAAACTCAAATTACCCTCCTTTATTACTCAAGAACATCATACAATTGAAGAAGGGACCCTATAAAGCCACAATGTCTTGCAATTCATTCCTTTCACTGGAAGGGTTGCACAGGCCTATACTAGCAAGGTACATCCTCAAAACTTGCAAGAGACATTTTCTCTTCTAAAAGCAAATACACAGGGCCTTTAATTCCTGATTCACTCCTCTCTCATACAGAAACTAACACTGAGAGGCACAGTCCTGAGGAGTGAGCAATCTGTGTATTTCCCACTGAGGCTGGCCTGATGAATGTGCTCCTGAGAAACACATGATCCGCCTTTACTTTGGTTCCTGGTTTGACCTTGTCTGGAGTCACTTTTACCTCACTGAGCCCATGATTTCTAACCCCACGTGGTCACAGTGACTTTTCCTTCCAACATTTGCTGTAAAGTGTTATTAGGGAAAAGGCAAGGTAACCAAGAAAGGTGGAGATTCAGCTCTCATTGCAGAGCGGACTGGAAAGCATTCCTTTATTGACACAGAAACACAAATTGGCTGAGTTTTAACAGCTCTGTTCATCTCTTAGTTGCTGAGGGCTGGGGCAGCAGCAACAAGAACAGGAACAAAGTGTTTGTCTGGAACAGCTGAACTGAACAGGCATTTGAAAGCACTTTTAAGTCCCACTGCTTTATGTCCATGTGCTTGCTCCTGTGGAGTTTGAGATGGATTCAGTTCCAGCCTCCCCACTGACTACAAACCAGCACTAAAGGTTGTGCTTTAGCACTATATTTAACACTGGCCAATGTAAGCAGAACAATTCATAAGGTGAAGGACAATGGGAAAACTCCCCTCTCGTTCCTGTAGTACAGCTGCATCACAGTGCAGTCATGGATATTGTAATGAGGCGTGTGTCAGTGTGCACCATTCTGCTACAGGCACGCTACTGCAGCTGCTGAAGTTATTTCCCTCCGGCATCACGTCGCAGCACCTGAAAAGCCCCAAAGCTCAGAAATGCACATCCTATCACGTCTTATTACTTCAATAATGTAGAAAACCTGTCTAGCCACTGAACTTGGCAGCAGGTAACCCCTCCTCCATCCCTTTGTCCAGCATTCCACTCACATGTTTCTGGTGACAACAAAGGTCTTTTAGTGTTATTTTAGGTGCAGGAACCTGCCAAAGTTCCAGACATCTTGTCTTCCTTGGGACAGGGCAAGAGGAAAATATGCGAATAAAATACCTGAGTGCAACAGAGGGTTTTTTAATTTGCTGAAGTGTGCATTAGCTGAACTGCTTCTTCCTACTGTAGCATAGTCATTAACCTTCTTAAGAGATCAGCAGCTCTTACAAGCACATCCCTAGAAATTTTAGAGCCCTCTGCCTTAATATGAAGAGCTGTCCTTATTTTGTCTGCATTCTTTTTCAGAAAACAGGTGCTTCTTGTTATTTTTAATAGTGTAATAAAAAACCTTCTGATAACACATTTCAATCTCCTGTATTTAAAGCAGTAACATGATGCCCTATCATTTAAACAAGCAGCCACAAAACAGTTTACTTCTTTTCTGCTTTTCTCTCTGTGTCGCACTCCATAGTGAAACTTAGCAACAATTAAATTAATGCATTTAAACAAACCTGTGGTTTCAAGGGCAGCCTAAAGAATATTGCAAGATAGCCTGAAAGGACGATGTTCCTTACACCCTGATGTCAGCCTCCTGTCAAAGCAGCTTTATTCTGACTATGAAAGAATGTGATCTTGACCAAAATAACAATGAAGGGAATCACTCAGTCAGAACTACTCAGATGTAACTCCTGCTCTAACACATTCCTCATCATAAACAGGTTCTCAGATGACATTGTATCAGTTAAGTTTCTAGCTCAAAATTTTAAGTGCTTTGCTAAAGTAACATTAACAACTTTTACAATATCAAATGGAAATTACACTCACAGCCACATGCAGCAAGTAAACAAACACAGGTACTGGGAAGGAAACAGCTTTTAACTGGACTAAAGGACTTTGAGAAAAAACGAGACATGAACACAATGCCTGGGAGGCAGGAATTGCACATGCTTATCTCAGAATTTATACCAGTCTCTTAAGTCTTTGGTAAACCTTGTTTTACCTTCTACTCCTATATCAGAAAAGTAGATGATATTTACTAGCAGCCAGAGAGATACTGAGTCCATTGATATGAAAAAAAGAGGAAAGAGCTAAAGAAAATATGATTTCTTGTTATAATAAAAAAAATAAGTGATATTCTATCCCTGGGAAGAGAATATATAACATAGGGCTCGTGGGTCAGGATAAGGGCAGGGAGAAATGACTCAGCAATTGCCATCATGGGCAAAACAGACTTGACCTGGGGAAATCAATTTAATTTATTGCAAATCAAATCATCTGAGAGTGTATTTAAAATCAAGTAAATTAGCAACACCAGATTCAAAGTAGGAAGAAAGTTACAACCATCTCAGAGCCCTACAACTTATTACCTCACAGGGTAAAAAACCACAACAACAAAAAAACACCCAAACAAAGAACCAACCAACCAACCAAAAACCCCCAATAAATAATTTTAAAAAGCTCATAATTTAGGGTATTTTAAGGACTGGTAGACCCGTATTTTTTCTAATAAAAATTGGGAGTAGTTTCCACAGCCTGGAGCTCCTTGGGGAAAATCTAGACACCTATATTCCATTTTTCCATGGCCTGTGCCTGAACACAACTGTAAACCACAACTGCCACAGATCTAAATGGTTCTGTTGCACCAGAACAACTCTCTGGAACAGCCATCCTCTGCTCCTCAGCCAAGGAAGAAACATCTTGCACGTGCACACTCCCTGACAGCAGTTTCCTTCTTTGTTTGGGCATACCCGGCACTTGGAATGCCCAAAATGATGAGAGGGAAGCACTTGAGAAGCAGTTTATTACTGTAGCCTGTCTTTGTCACCCGGCCAAGGCAGGTACCACCCCATGGTCCCCTGTGCTTGCACGGGAACAACACACACTGCAAATGTGGGACATCGCTGGACACAGCGGAATGCCACCGCATGGGGCTCGACTCAAAGAGAAAGCCAGGCTAAGCTGTACCCAGAAGTGAAGGGGAAATGGGATGTAACACACAATAAAAATGTGTTTCTACATACAAATGTACTTCTTGGTGGTTGTGGCTCGCGTTAATGACCTTTTGAACGGCCTCAAAGTAAGGTGCCACAAAGAATGCATTAGATAAAATAAGGAACAGCAGTACAGTTCCCAAGAAAGCTGGTTCTGCAGTGCAAAATGCAGCACCGAAAGAGGAATATCAGACCCGGCATGCAAGGTGCAGAGGGATCTGACACCAGTCCAGCTGCATTAGCAGAACTCAGCAACACCAATGTAAGCACAGTGATGTGGTATGACCACACCAAGGACCTGTGCTGGTATTTCTGCACAGTCCTGCCCTTGGCTGCATATCCCAGTTGCTATCTCTGCCTCCTGACTGACATACAGATATTTTTCAAGGCTTTTTGCAAGGCTTTTGTTTCACTAACACAGCAGTGCTGTGACTGACTGTGGGAAATTTCCAAGTTTTTTCTTATTTACTGTGTTGAATCTGATTTTACTGGCACATTGATTGCTGGAAAAAACCCCACAAGACAGAGAACTGTTTTATTCTTGTAATTAATAATCTGTAACCTTCATGTTAAGGAAAGCTTTTATCCTTCAGATACTGTACTATGCCATTACAAAGTGGATAATAATTGTCCAGCAGGACTAGCAAGAGTGCATCAGAATTCACAGTAACGATTTACAGGACCATTAATTGCCTAAATATTTAATCAGTCTCTATCATTCATCTATTGCAATATTTATTTTAGATTTAAGTAGTTTTCCTATGCTCATTATCTCAGCAAATCATATTGGGAACAGTTCTTCAAATAAGTTTCTACAGCATAGAATAAAAAGTGACTCTTAAGTCTGTAACCAGAAAGATAAAGCAGAAATTATTTTCCACTTTTCACTGCAAGGTGATGTTTTTGCTAATCAGACCACCTGAACCAGTGCACCATAAAAGATCGTTTGGCACAGAGAATATACATCACAGATAAGCTTAATTACTTTTCAAAGGGGAAAGAAAACTGCTCTGTGAAATAGCAGACAGGTCTCATATTGACCTGACATGAGCAGACAGAGTTGATTGCTACTATTCTGCAGCTCAGACATGGTTGTGTTTTACAAAACTTCTGCCAGGCATAGGCAAGTTACCCACTGCAGCAGTGCTGGAACCAGTGTTGTGTTCACATTTTACCCCACACTACTGGATCTGGGCTCTAGGGGGGTTCTATAGGGCTCAGTTTACACCAAGTTCTCTTCAACATCTGCATTAATGTCCTGGATGCAGGATTCACAGGAATAGTAAGTTTGCCAACAACACTAAATTGGAAGGATATGTTGACTCCCTTGAGGGCAGAGAGACCTTGAAAAATCAGAGATGGGCAATCACCAACAGCATGAAGTTTAATAAGGGCAGGTGCTGGATTGTGCACCTGGGACTGGGCAACCCTGGATGTATGGACAGACTGGGGAATGAGGGGCTGGAGAGCAGTGCCATGGAAAGGGCCCTGGGGGTCCTGGTCCATGGCCAGTGTAATAGGAGTCAGCAGTGCCCTGGCAGCCAACGAGGGACAGCCCTGTCCTGGGGGGCACCAGGCCCAGCATCACCAGCCAGGCAAGGGAGGGATTGTCCCGCTCTGCTCGGGGCTGGGGTGGCCTCACCTCCAGTCCTGGGGGCAGTTCTGGGTGCCACAATATGAAAAAGACATGAAGCCATCAGAGAATGTCCAAGGGAGGCCACGAGGAGGGTGAAGGACTGGAGGGGAAGCCTGATGACAAATGGCTGAGGTCACTTGGTCTGTTCAGCCTGGACAAGAGGAGACTGAGAGGAGACCTCCTTGTTGTCTTCATCATCCTCATGAGGGGAAGCAGAGGGGCAGGTGCCAATCTCTTCACTCTGGTGAACAGTGGCAGGACCCAGGGGAATGACACGAAGATGAGTCAGGGGAGGTTTAGGTTGGATATCAGGAAAAGGTTCTTCACCCAGAGGGTGGTTGGGCACTGAACAGGCTCCCCAGGGAGGGGTCATAGCACCAACCTGACAGAGTTCAAGGAGTGTTTGGACAATGCTCTCAGGCACATGGTGTGACTCTTGGGGTGTCCTATGCAAGGCCAGAACTCGATGACCCTGATGGGTCCCTTCCAACTCAGCATATTCTATCTTTCTATGACCTGGAGGAAGAGTAGGATCAGTGAGAACCCTCTAAAACTGACACCAAAGATTTACAATGAAACACTCTTTCAGTCAATCTGTCACTATTACTCACATCAAGAAGCATCTTAATCAGCAGGAAGCCCTGCTGCAATCAATTACCAGGCAATTCCTGCCTGTGGGAGCCTTTGGTCCAAGCATGTCACAGTTTGACTGGGAGGGACATCTTCACTCACCTCTCCTGCTCCCAATGGGAGAATTTCAGCATAACACAAATCCTCAAGGACTCACAGCTCAAGTAGCAGATCCTTGGGCATATTAGCCCCACGGCAGGTAGCTTTGTGCAGGATTTTCCCTTTTGTATCCTAAGGTAGCCTAACTCACAGAGAAGCAGAGACAGGCCATGTTTACTTAGAAATTATAGTTATGGGAGCCTACACAGCTCTTTATTTAGCTGCTGAGATTGTGTTTTTGCTTTTGAGCCAAATAGAAGGGCAAAGCAAACTGATAGGACTGCAGCATTTTTACTGAGGTTAGGACAAGGGCACTGTTTTAATGAATTGTCATTAGATCAACTGATGGATCAAAAGAATTTGCAAGATCTGGCTAGTTTTAATCTAAGATGGAGACCTGCATGATGCAAATTTGCTAGGCCACTGAGGAAGACAGTGCTTAGGAGAAAAAACATCATAAACATGATATTATCTTTCAAACTCCAAGGCACAGTAGACAAGCAATCTCTAAGATGGATATATAAATACATAAAAACCCCTCAAGTACTTGGTAGGTGTGCTCAAAACAACTTTTTTTTTCCTTGAAGTTAAAATCATGACTTCCCTAGCTCACATTAAGTATTGGTAGCACTGATTTTGCAAAAAATATTCTTCAAAACACATCTCAAGGGTATACTAGACTATATTACTTTCATTGAATAGGAAGTTAGTGACATAAAACCCTTCATCAATAATCTTAGAGTAGTCCTGTTCTATTCCAATGCAATTTATGCTGCTCAAAAGCTTTCGAGGTACTTTCTCCTTGAATAATGATGCCTCTTCTTTTACTTTGTTCTCTGTGGCTGGCATGCCATTTTAGATTTGATAAATCAAGCCCTAAAAATTTTATGATTATTCCAGTTGTTTCAAGCCTCCTATCCAAATGCTATTTTCCTGTCTTATGTTTTCATTCCCTTTTTCTTTCTTATGTCACTGTACTTCATAAATGCGCTTTGTTTTACAGAGTTTTGCTAGTCTGGTTTTTATTCTGCCTCCTTATTACTATCTTCTGCTTCTTTTATTCTTTTTGTTTTCCCTTTATCTACTTTCATGTCTCTATGCTGTTACAGTGGGCCGAAGTACACAGTAGGAGTGAAGCCACCATGCGTTCTAAGGAGGGTGTCTCAATTTAGAAGACAAAGGAATGAGCCCTAATCTGTTGGGTTTTTTTTTTTCCTGTAGTAACAAGGTAATTACTCAATTATGTTTTCAGTTTAATTACACTGAGTATTATTACACCAGCCTTTCCTTTTACTAATCATTGCAAGGTTTGTAAAATGGTGGTACCCAAGACAATGATGACAAACTGCTATTTGATCCCACCAGAGTGACAAGCACATTAGGAGAAAAGATAACACAAAGGGAACTAAATAGTAAATAACTTCATGCTTTCTGGGATGCTTGTATTAAACACATTTGAAAAGCACACACCCTGTCATGGCTCAGCTTCCCTGCCTCTTTCTCCTCATATTTTCACATGTTCTTTTTCCTTTTATTTCCATGGAAATACTCTTTAACAACTAAAATACTCTAACAACTAACTATCTGGAATTTGGAGTGCATTATTTCAGATGTTAATCAAAGTTACTGTGGTATGGCAGGGGAAGGAGATGAAGCAAAGAATTCAGAGCAATGCTGCCTGCATGAGATACAGACACAGTGACTGCACAGCAAGGGAAGATGCCCAGTCTCCTCCTCTATATAAAAATATGTGTCTGGTAGGCGTGACTAATGCTGACTTTCGTCTTTAGACCTTTAGATACTAGTCCTTAAAAAACTGGTTTCCTAAACCCATGTCATTTTAAGAATTTGCAAAAGCCAACAGTTCCCTAATTGGCAGCAAGAACAGGAACAAATCATTTCACAGCAGGTATTTTAAGGAACCTTTATTCGCTCCTGTTTTCCTCCCATCTGGTTTGTTTTTTTTTTTTTTTTTTCCCGGTCTCTCCTTCCCCCTGCAAACATATTTCTATTCTAAACTGTCCATTTTTACACATAAAAAACTTGTGTACATGGAACTGACCCCATGAGTAGATGGGGCAAATAATTCACTTCTGTCTGGCTGTGATTTCATACTTATAAAGTAGCAGGGCTTTGTTCTGGTTTGTTTTTTTTTTTTTTTTTTAATAACACCATCTCAGAGGTACAACTCTTCAATCCATATTTAATATACCAAATAGTGAAAAAAAATAGTTTACTAATCAGTTTATTGAACCATTTCTTTTTATTTTTTGACTGAAGGTTCTCAACTCTTACCTCCTTTTCTAAAGATAATTATTTTGCTAATGCTATGAATCCATAGTTCCATTACAGTGCAAAATAACTGTGGGAGGTAAAGTCTCACTTCTCTCTTACACTTAATAATTTTTTTCAGTCTTTTAAGTTACTCTCAAAATGTTATGAAAATTGACAAGTTTCCTATTTCTGATGATACTTATACTTGTAATCTAATTACTTCTTCCTGTTCTGTGACGGTTATGCAATTATATTATGCCATGAAAACAGCATGTTCTGTCAAATTGTTCTTTTTGTTTCTTCATGAAGTTTTAGTACCTAAAAAATAAGAGAAAAAGCATTCTCTGTAACAAAGCCATAGAAAAACTGCCAGCATATTTTTTTTTAATATTTATAAAACTCTTACTAATTAATGAGAACTTCAATTTACTGGAAGATATTGAGTGTATGATAATAAAATCTTACATCACAACAAACTATCTCTGAGATGTTCCGTGCTAATCATATGGGATTTTTCTGATTGACTCAATCAGGCACAATTTAATCAGAAATAAATGAAATGTCCTCTATCAGAGTAAAAATGCACACTTGATTCTTACTCATTCTCTTATCACATTTCCACTATCCACAACTGTATAAGGATCAAGGAGCTCAGTGATGCATTTTCAGCTGATCTTTTGGTCTGTTCTCCTAAATACCCAACATACAAGACACAATGTGTGATAATGGGTGCCCTTCTGGCTGATGACACTGGGATTGTAAGAAATGACAAGCTGATAACATCTCTCTCACTCTAGCTGTAAGTCAGTTCCTTGTTTTAGCTAACCATAGCTAAAAAGAGGGCCATTTTCTGGGATGAACTACATCTTACAGCCTAAGTAAGAATAGAAAGTTTCCTAAATAAAAGAAATGAGTTTGGCAAGACAGTACCTCTGTACAAAAACACCAGATGATGCAGTGTGGGTAACTTTCAAAATTAAACTGAATAAAACACTAGGAAACTATTTACAAAAAAAAGAAAAATCTTGAACCACAAAGGAAGTAACCTTCAGTGAAGAAAGAGATGACTTATATTTTTTATGAATATCTAAATGTCATATTTGTGTGGGCAAAGTCTTCAGGCTCACCGAGCCTGAGCCACCACTGGAGGTGCTCAAGAAATGACTGGACATGGCACTCAGTGCCATGGTCTGGTTGACAAGGTGGTGACTGGTCTAAGTTGGACTTGATGATCCTGAAGGTCTTTTCCAACCTAAATGATTCTATGATGATGTTTTTGCCTTTTTCCAGCCTCAGCTAACACCACATTTGGCCTTAGATTATCCAAAAAAACCTACTCCGTATATGACACCTTTTCCTTGGGCTTAAGGCTCTTAAAGTAAGACACCACCAAACCAACAGTGCAACCCATGAAAATAAGGTGAAGCTGAGAATCAAGACTGTCATGCTCTCAGATGAACCATGCAGCTGCCTCAGGTCACACAGGATATGGGCCACAGCAATCTGCATCGGGCTATTACAAGCATCTGTCAAAAAAAAGCAGTGAAGAGGGGCATCCTCAGATGTGCTCAAAGAAAACACTGGAACTGCGGAACACTGAATGAACTGCTGTCCTCTAAAATCGTTCTGTGATGAGCCAGCCTTAATTCATTCCATGTCAGCAGAACCTGTCAGATGAATGACACACTTGGGCATCGAGCATTCATGCTTCACGCTGCCAAATGAAAGAAGATGAAAAGGTCCATCTCCATACATTCAATCCTTTCCCTAATGGTTTACTTAATGATAAGTATTATGCATTAAGCAGAAGGGAGAATTGAAACAGAGGTGACATTTGATGCATATGTTAGCATCTCCTTGTTCTTTTGTATTAAGTGCTCCAAAAGGCAGAAAGAGAAAGAATGAATTCCTTCCATTTTCCCTCAATTTAATTTCTATGTGAGAAATCTCCCTTCATATAAGTACTCTAAATGAACAGCTGATTTGCTTGGGAATACCATGAGGCTTCCAATGAAGAAGCTCACAATAACTTTCATAGCTTCTCTTCAGCAAGTAATTTGGATGCTTGGTCCCCAGCTTAAAACCTTTTCCTAGGTATGATCCAAGACTCAGGAATTCATAACACTCCACTGATGAAAAATCTGTGGAAGACTTGCTATTGTCCTGGATAACAGCACTGTTTTACTGCACTGAGAATTGCAAAGTATGGGCATGTGACTTCCACGAATTTATAACAACCTTGGCTCCCATTTTTTGCTATTAATAATTACTATAAGGAAAAAAAATGTGAGTCTATGGACTCATCATTTTCTCCTTAGCCTTTACAAAAATTAGGATAGCCACTGCAGACTGGCTTCTAAAATAATGAAAGTCACGTTCTCTTTTGTTCTTCTTCTTTTCACACAGATGAGGAGAGCTCTCCAGCTAAGCTGTTTATCAATTACCATTGCAGTTGGCTACTATTTAATGGCTTATTTCTCTGAGGCAATAAGAAGGCAATTTCACACAAGTATTTTCTACCTTAGATGCTCTCCCATGCAGAGCCCTGTTCTCTTTCAACATACCTATCAATCAATCAATCAATCAATCAGTACTTCCCTACAAAAGGTGAGTAAACTCTTAATAGCTTGCTTGGTTTAACTCCTGCGGTGAAGTGCCTCACCTGTTCTTCCCAACAGGGCATAAAGGAATAAATTCTGTCTTTCTAGCTCCAGGCAAGCTGACCTAAAGGTGACTGCTGGACCCTTCAAGGAGGACTTGGATAACGTCACAAGGATTGTGCCTGTTCATGGAATGAAGCCTTTTATTCTTGAAAATTACAGTCTGATTGTGGAAGAACAATAAAAGTAAATGCTTTTAACTTGTCCTTGAGCCAGCACAGTTTACCAAATTTTCCTATGGATGCCAGCTATTCTAAAATTATGCCTCAAAGATCTGAGACATACATTTCAGAAGTAGATTAAAGACGTACTAGTATCTTGTTGATCTAGAATAAATTATTTTTCACTCTCCTGTGTCGTGGTTTGAACCTGAGTTGAGTGACAAAGTTCTGAGCCAATCGCTTCCCGCAATTTTGCATATCTAAAAAAGCAGCACAGAGGCGGGAAATTGGGCTTCTTTTCCGGTTTTCACCGGAGGGTGGCCAGACCAGGGCCCTCGTTGGGCCGGGCCCCTGCCGGGCCCTGCCAGGCCATGGGCCCCCTGTGCCCGCTCCCCGGTGCCGATGGCTGCGGGAGGACCCTCTTGGAACCACAGGCAGCTGAAAGACACATCAAACTGCTGCCTGACNAGCTTCAAAATCAGAAAGAGAAACTAAAACACATGAGTTAGAGCTGAAGATGAACTGAAAAAAAGAGGGCGGCGGCATTTTTCCTCGCGCGTAGCTTAAATTGATTTCTTGCATGCCGTGGTAGAGACTGTAATTTCACAGACTGTTCTGTATCTCTCTAAGACGTGGGGGGAAAAGAAAATTCTATGTCCAGCCTGCAAGAGAAGAGATGTGGCCACGCCAGGCCACCCGGAGCTGTAAAAGACTTCTTAAAAATTCTGTAAAGCTGTTGCTTTTCAGGCTGAAGTTTTGCTTATCCTTAAAAAGATAATACGCCATGTAAAAGCAGTGTGGGAAAACTACAGTGGTCAAGAGAGAGAGAAATGTTAACAGCAGCAGGGCATTCCTCCGGGCGGGACTCTGTTTTGCTGGTAGCAGTTTGGGAACCACGAAAGCAGAAGAAACCTCTTTTTTTCAAATATAGAAAAGACTTTTAAAACCTGCATCTGACCGATATTACATGTTGTTGTCCTTTGTGCACATTAAGTAAAGTGAGAGGTACTAGAGAGAGAAAAAGAGGGGTTTTTGCTTTAATCTCTTATTATTTCTTTTTACTTTTAAACCTATTAGTAATAAACTTCTTTATATGCTCTAAAGTTTGTGCCTGCTTTCCCTACTTCTAATTCTTATCTCACAAAAAGTTAAAAGCTGCAAATCAAACCACTACACTTAATTAGTGTAGTGCCCAGTTTCTGCCCAGTTTCGAACTAAACCCGTGACGTCCTGTTAGTCAGTCTCCCTCACTGGAGATATTCAAGGACCCTCTGGACACAATCTTGTGCAACGTGCTCTGGGACGACCCTGCTAGATCAAAGAAGTTGGACCAGAAGACCTGTTCTGATCCCTTCCAAGCTGCCCATTCTGTGATTCTGGGGACTTTGAGAAGTAGATAAAAAGGGTTAAGAAATTTACAGACCTATTTTTGAAAAGGAGGGAGGGGAGTTCTTTTTGCATTTGCAATTAATACTAGGCTGTTTCAGTGCTTACTAAGAAGGTAGAATATCTGGATTCAACTGAATCCAGTATGATCCAACTGGATTTTTTTTTTTTCCTGTAGAACTGTAAGTCTATCCAAGATTTGGACATCCAGATGTTAAAAGCACACCTAATTTCTGTACAAAGGATAAAAGATGTTGCAGAGTACTAAAATAATGGAGGGAAAATATAAAATATTACTACTCAACCTGTATTTAGAAGCAAAATATTCCATTATGACAATGGCTGCTATATTTTGAAGTCATAATGAGTCACGCAGGTTTTATTAATTCTTAACATAAAATGTTTTAAATTCATCACAAAAATTAAAGTCATTCTTCCTGAGTGCTTCAGAGATCCTTATTTTCAACTGAAGTACATTAGGACCATTCAGAGAATGGAAAGAATGAAGCTTTGGAAAAGCCTATGGAATAGTCTTCCCTTTTAATCTCAGTCAGCTGGGAAGCAGATGTTTTAAAAGCTATTTAATGGCAGAAGATAAGGTCCAAGCCAGCTGTGCCTGTTTTTCCAAGCACATCATGCAAACATTTACTCATATGGATGATATCTTATTATCACTGTAAGAACATTAAAATGGACATATAAACTTGAAATATTAAAGTTCTAACAAAAGTCCTACCCCAGGATGATAACTGAGCCACAAAATCCTTTGGAGCCTCAGGGCAATAGTCTTATGTCACTGTTAAATGTCTACTTTTAGTGTATGTTAATCTTGAAAGTGACAACAGTAACCACATTTATGAAAAAATAACTTAATAAAGGTGGAACAAACTATAAACAACATTAAGTAAAGATAAGCAATATTATAACAACAAATTCAAATTCGAGTCAAACTTCTCAAATATTCTTTGTGAGTTATATTACTTTCTTTTATCTACTTGAGTAAGCTTTAGTAAAAAATCTTAAGGAAATGCATATTGTAAGAAAAGAAAATGGTCCATATAATTATGAAGCTTTTATTCACTTAAAATATTAATGAATATAAAAATATTATCCTGTTTATATGACTAAGAGAAAAATAGAACAGTGACTCATTCAGTAGACAAGCAAAGCTTCATCATCTGTACACTGCTGGTACAAAATGTGAATGAGTGTTTTGTAAGGGGAAATGGATAAGAGGATAAGATGAAGTTCCTTTTGACATTTCTGAAAAGAGAAGTTCAGCGGCAAAAAATGCGTAATCTTGACTATATTCTGTCCTTATTTGAGCTGACAATTTTGGGAAATTCAAAATTCAAGAACTGCAGTTGAAAATGGGCCATGATTTTATAAATTAAGTTCTCAGGGCTAGGGTATTAACATGTAATCCTATTGATTTTGGTGGATACAACTTCCCTTGGAACCACCTGATGAGCTATCCAAAGAATTATTTAAAATTAGAATTTAACTACAAAATTTTGAAGCACCTACAGGGTCATTTGGGCCTCTTCATTTTCTAAAAAACCTCAACTCTTGACTTTTGTAAAATGTATTAAAAATATTGGCATTATTTAAATTGTTAAAATGAATACACTATGAAATAAATTTTAAAAGTATATTTAAAAACACCCCATAAAACTATTTAAAGTTAATATCTAACATGACCTGTATAGTTCACTTAATAGCTGTTGATACCAATCACAAAGACTTCAAAATGGCAATAAAATGTAAGGCAAAAAGGGGTTTTCACATTCAAATAACTGCTGTCCATGGTAGAAGAGAAAAATGTTGTGATTAAATAATTGATAGCCTCAGGAAAAAACCTGACCTGTGTCCTACAGTGTGGCATAAAACTTAAGCAATCCTCCGAATCTCAACTTCAATCCACTTCCAAATTTGAGATAGTTCTCCATCTATGACTCTTGTCATGGGTAAGAGCAAACTATTGTGGGATTTGTGGGATTTCCTTTTTATGAATGGCTGATAGGATGGAAAGACAGCACCAAACAACATCACTAAAGAAAACAAATTCTGAACACTCCTAATATGCATCATGCAAACATGACAATAAACCAGATATTTAAAATGTAGCCCAAGGCATGAAGTCTTCATCATCACGTATTTAAATATAATCAAATGTTACCGTCAGTCAGTTTAAGAGTATTGTAAAGTTCAATTAAAGAGAAAGGTGAGTCTCTCCAAACCATTTAGGAAAGAAACCCTTTTCAGCTGCAGCTTTTACTTGCTGAGTTTAACAAGATCACAATCTACTTATGGCAACTTTTAGCAGTTTCTGTTTTAATCATCATTTTATCAGAGACAGTACTTTTCATTGTGGCAGCACATAAAACAACATACAATGGGAAAAAAAGGTACTGAAAAGGACCCACAGATAATAATGAGGTGAGTGGGTTTATCAGAAGCTTAATAAAAGTCTTTTGTAGAAAATACTGTTTTATGCATATGGCATTCTAGCATCTCCAACTAGCCCACATTACTCTTCAAGCCAAATCTGAGACCATAATCCTCTTTAATGACTTGATTCATTTGAAATACCTGTAGTAGAAACGATTCCTTTAGGTCTGCTGGCACTAGAAGACCAAACACAAACTGTTGAAGGAGAAAACTTTTTTAAAAGCCTGCTTTACTTCATTCCTTTTTCAATGAGAATTTGCATACTTTTCAATGTCAGACACTGCTCTGTCATCCATGCTGATGCAACACATGTAACTAAGAATTAATGCTGCCCCTTCCTGTGTCTGGCTGCCCTGTGCATCCAAAGCTTCTCAATTCCTTTCTCTTATTGAAAGTCCTCTTAAAATTCAAACCTGTAACATTCCTCACCTGATGAAGAAGGGAATTTGTCAGCATAAGAAGGAAACACACAACACGTGTTTGAGTTTGTGGAACTGTCATCATCTCCTATGGATTAACTTTCTAGCACCAATGAATTCATTCATGAATGAAGCCCATAAACAGCAGCTGAAAATACCAGGTGTTTGAACCCTGAGATCTTGGAAGCCACTGAAGTTTAATCAGTTCCTGACCATGGGCACAGCTGCATTATACCATATCATATTCATCCTCTGGTTTAGAGGAAGGATGGAAGGTTATTACCAGAGTTCTTTAGAGATATATCCATATATACAAAAAATTTTACCAAAGAGTAACACTTTGGCGAAAGTTTCGGAACTACAAGCCATCACAGATTGCAACCCTGAAAATGTAAACTTCAGGAACTGGCCTGAGGCTGGCAGTTGCTGCTATCACAGTTTTGACTGAATGAGCTATCATTTGACCCTAAAGCACCTGTCCAGCCAAAACATATCACAGAACGGATGACAACAGCTATTTCAGCAGTGTTTGTAGAGACAAGAACACACCAAGAGTCAATAGTGAAAGTAATAAAAAAGGATAAACTTTCCATTACAAATAAAAACCAGGAAAACCTTTCTGATCTTGTTTGTACAAGAAATTGTGTATAATGCCAAAGCTTAGAAGTGGAGGGGGAAAAATAAACTCCACACATTATGACTGGTCAAAGGAAGAAAGGATGTCATGATAACCCCCAGAAACAGCCCTCAAGAAAATAAGCACTTCTTTGTTTGTGTTAATACTTTTGCCACTGTATTTACAGTTTCTTTGAGCATTTCTTATCTCAAGTTATTACCCATCCCAAAGCATGAGAGGAAAAAAAACCTGCCTAGGAAACCAACTGCTAAAGAGCTCTTTCAAAAGTACATTTGAAATTATATAATAAGCATTACTCCTCTCCTCCTGCCTTTTATCGTTACTTAATGATGCATTGTTGGAGTTGAGTGCCCAGTGCAAACTTAATGCGAAAGATTTTGAACCTGGTGATGGCCTGAAAATGTGAAAATTCTAGATTTTTAATTTTAGAATTAAAAAGTACCAAAGAGTTGGGGTTTTAAGCTATGGTTTGGTATTTCAGGGATTACTACATTAAGAATCAGTGAAGAGTGCTATTTTGTTTTTCTAAGCAGTGTTTTAATTGTACTGGATACTGAGAAAACAAAAAGGTGTCTCCCCACTATGTTTTAAAGCAATGCTGTATCTTTTAGTGTAAATCCCATTATGGTTCTATGCTAACTGTCAGACAGCAGAACAGTCTGATTCCTTCTAGCCCTAACATGTTGCTGGATTCTATGATATCAATAAATTAACTAGAATGGGATTAAAAAATACGTCAAACAGGGCTAACTACATCTAAGCTAATCTCTCTGCTGCCACTGCAGCTGGAAAAGGAGCCACAGGTTCATGGATGCTGCAGGAATGGTCCTCTGACATCAGCTGCCACGATAAACTTCAGGTGCTACCCACCTTCTTTTCTTAACCTTGTCCTCACTGCAGTTGTTAATGACCAGGCTTTCATCTGCACTGCGATTCAGGTTTATTGAACCTTCAACATTTTGGCCCCAAGCACAAAGCTTTGAGTGAATCCTACAGCAGAAAGGAAGCAGCATCTTGCTGCCACTCTGCCCCTCAGCACAGGACTATTTGTTCCATACTTATGGCTGTAGGAGGGGAGACAGGAAGACTTTGGGCTTGCCTTGGATTTTAGGGACAGTCCCACATCATAACTAGTGGAGGGACACTAATAAGGACACTGAGGAGTGGGTGGGAGCACCACAGTCTGGACATGACCTGCTGCTGGCTCCCAAACACATGGAACACGCTACATTTCATTTGCTCCCTCGTCTGCACTGCACTGAGCTGCCTTGGTGCAAGTTGGAGGTCAAGACAATGACATGTACTCTTGAACCAACTGTTCCTTAAATCTTAAATCAATTTACTCAAAGCAGAGCACTAGATCAACAGATTTTGTATCTGCATGTATCTGCATTTTGTATCTTGCAAGTAACACAAACAATAAAACTCTCTAGACCACTGCCTTTCCACTTTTTATCCTGTTTGAGGTTTTTTGCAAAATACCACAAATAATAATCCCCAAATGTAAAAAATATACACCTTCAGCATTCAGCTACTGCTCGATTTGTTTCTGTCAAACAGCAGGTTAGCCTAAAACCACCTTACTTGCATGTGACCTGAAAATTTCTTTTTACCTTGGGAAAATACCTGCTTATAGCCAGATCTACAGTGCCTTTGGAAAAGGAAACATTGGTTCTATATACATATATATATACATAAAAAGAAGAAAAATCTCTGATATGGAAGCAGCTGTGACCTTTAACATCTGCTGCAAAACCACAGGAAGCATTTCAATGAACAACTTTATCAAACTGCTGCATTAAAACTGCTGCACGTGATTTACTCAATTTCATTAACAAAAGAGAATTTCTGTGACACAGCCAAAACACCTCTGAGAAAGGGACAGCATGCTGTGTCTGGTCACTGGGCAATTGATTTCATTTAACACAGGAGCAAAAAACAGTGGAAAGTAAATGAAAAGTGCCATGGCTGAGCCTGGAAACCTCACTGACAGAAAGTGATCACATTTCAAAAAGGTTGTGATAGAGAAACTGCCGTTAGGCAATTCCTCAGTGGCATCAGGACACATGAGGAGCCAGGAGTCTGGATTTAGAATTCTGAGAACGAACTTTAAACACAGAGTATTGGTTTGTTTCGGGTTTTTTTCCATTCTGTTATTGACAGATTTATTGTGGATTTTTTTCCTACAGCTACTGGTCAGTTAACTCTGTAAGAACCTACACTGCTATCAGGCACCGTGAGGTCACTCCCACACATCTGATTACTCCCTGACTTGATTCATAGGAGGGTTGCAAGATACATACTGAAAGCTCCTGTGAACAATCCATTAATTTCTAAGACAGATGCCTGTAACAAGATGCTCTTGGACTCTGGATGCTAGAAACAACTAACTAAGTTTTATGGTAATAGTATGACTTCCAGAATTCCAGTTCCACACTTCACATATTGGGTCTTGCTGGTATTGTTCAGAATAAGTCAGCAATTTAAACACTAGCAATAATTTTATACGTGATGTTGCTAAGGGAAAGACTGAGATGTGAACTCATAAATTCACAAGGAGAAAAGCTTACTTGTAAAGCCTCATACATGGAATAACCTATCCTCTCTGAAACTACAGAAACTCTGAAAGAACCTTCATACAGAAGAAAACCAATTTTATTACATTTGGGTTATCCAATATGTTTACACACTTTCCATTTGAATAACACAAAGCAGTCTCAAAGCCAGCTGCTAGGAAAATAACAATTACTACTTGCCCTGGTTGTCACACGATACCTAAACCTACATCTTTAATTTAGAGTCACTCTACTCTAACAAAGATGCAGATACCCTGCCCTCAAAGGTGTGATAAGTACATGGGGCAAAACAGAGATAGAAGGGACATTTAAATCCTCCAAAGCACAGGCATCATAGTGAAGCTGAACAAGACTGATGGCCATATTTGCAAAAGTGCTTATTTAACAAAACAAAAACCACACCCGACCATCTACCTAGACTTCCAGAGAGGCGAGGGATCCTCACTCTCTGTCAAATCCCCATCCCCAAGCTAAAAACACACAAAAAAAGCTTATGAAAAATCCTGAACATTCATATTCTCTAGACCACAATTTTATGAGGGACAGATGAAAAGAGCACTTGTTACTGAAAACAGACAATATTTTTCTTAAAGAAGTGATCAAAGCCCTCAAAATCTTTTATCTGATGGTCAAGGATATTTTCTGTGTAATTAGAAATGTAAATTTGGAAACTTTTAGATGGAAGATGGCACTGAATATTAAGTCATTAAAGTAAGATTTTTTTTAATGCTTTTCCATGTTTGAACCAGGGAAGTGCTGCAGAAGTATGGCTAAACATTACTATTGCCTTCATTAAAACAAAAAGAAAAAAAAGGGTGAGACATGAATACTTCTTGCAAGGATCTTGTTTATTTATGAGAGAGAGAGAGACTGGAAACTCAGAAAACTTAAACCTTGTCTTTGATACTGGCAGGGCTTAGCTGCTCTAGCTGAGGTGCTCTAGGGCATGAACAGAAGCTGAAATCTACCTACCTAGTGAGCTTTCCAGTAAAAGATATGTGCCTCTATCTAGTTCTAGACACCAAAAACTCACTAAATGCTATTTTATAGTCTTAACTCTTTCTTAAATATTTAACTTGCTTAGATGTCTCAAGCACCCAGGTATTTTCAAAAATGACAGTCCATCTTATTTACCAAAGGCTACATAAGAAAACTTTGACTGAAAGAGAAATCAGCACCATATTTCATGAATCCTAACCCGGTATTCCAGCATAAAAACAATTTTTCTGTAATCACCAGTTTCCCCTCAGCCAGCTTCTGCCCTCACAGTGTCTTACTGAAAAGTCATTCTGCTACTGATACCTAAAGTACTACAAAGCAATTTGAGGTATTTTTTTCATTTTAACAGTGTTCTTTTAGATGCTCTTCTGAGCTCCTCTGAAGCCATCTATGTTCCTTCTTCATTCCCCATTTCTCTTCCCAGATATGGCTTCTGACTCCCTTTTCTCTTTGAAATCCCCACCTTCTTCTACAGAAAGAAGCAGCATGAAGAAACAGAGTCGTGAAATCTCACCTCCTGATGTTATTTGAGGACCATTTGGACACTCACTACTCAAAATCTTGAGTCCCACAGGCATCTTTAGTGAAACTGTGCAAAAGTGAAGAGAGTAGCAAGGAGTACAGAGACTTCCAGATGATGTGACATTAAAAAGACAATCTTTAAAATGGGTTAAATGGGAGTTTGGTGAGAACTAAACTTTATCTATAAAGCGATGAGTTAGAAAAACTAGAGAATGCCAAGAGTCTAATTCCAAGTCTGTGCATTTGAACTTAAATTCCCTAGGACTAGAACGTTAGGGTGGGAGTTGACAGCTCTCATGCAGTATCCTATCAGCCCCAGCAAACGCGGCCTTCCAAGAGCACCTGGTTATATTTAAAGGATTATAGCATGAACCTATCACTGGCACAAGGTAGTGAAGCAGTTCACTTGCATGTTTCAATTTGATAGCATTGCTTCCCTTCCCTGTTGTTTAGAATAAACAGCTTGAAGTTTGCAGCATGACTTTGTTGAGATGTGACCCCAAGAATTCTGCTGCTGGTGTGCTGTGAGAGTGTCACTGTGAACGGCACCAGTGTGCAAAGCCCTTTGGTGACCTTTCTGGGACACACCACATTCACCAGAACAACCTGGAGAGCTCCCATAGTTCTGGAGAGAGACAGGTTCAATGATCAGAGGTTCTACAATCTCCTTTAATCATCAACATCAGAATCAGTGACTCAGATATATGCAGAAGAAGAAGCTGTGGGGGAGTTTCTTTAAAAAGAGCAAGCAAAATAGAGTAAGCAAAGCACAAAACTAATTAAACTTGATGCAACAAAAAACTCAAGCATTTTTGATGCAATTTATTAAGGAGAAAAAGCTGTGAAATTAACAGCAATCAAAAACTAATTAAAGTTGATGCAATAGGAGCAGCCAAAGAATGCCTGATAACATTTATTGAACCAAAGAAACATGTCTGTCAAGTTAAAAGAAATCAACCAAACTCTGTTTTTGAATAGTAACACAAAGATAATTATTCTCTGGATGACACTTACAGAATAAGATTCAAGTCATTACCTCAAAAGACAAAAGGACTGACATGCTGTGTTAAACTGCCTGTGAAAAAAAGGGCCTTAATACAGAAACTTTATAAGTAATTCTTAAGTCTTGCATATAAACAAATATGACTCATCAATCAAAAAAAACAACGCACTGCTATTGTTATATCAATTACTTCTATAAACTAATATTTGACAAATATTTGGGAGAACACCTTGTGTAACAGGGTACTTACAAGGCAGAGACTCCTGGTGTTTCCGTCCTATCTTTGAAACTCATTGCCTCAGTGCCTGGGGCAAGTAATTATCATCTAGGAGTCCATTTGTTTTAGGATTAGGATGCAAAACTCAATTCCTGATGTCAAGCACCATTTAAAGTATGGCTAACTGCCAGAAATTCTTTTCTTCTAGAAGGTCTTGGTGGTGAATAGTGAAGTGAGTCTGTCTGCAGCAAGAGCGAGGCACCTCAATTTTCTCTATGTAGTTGTACATCTTTTGTATCACGGTCCGAGATTTATAAAAATAAAAATTCAGACAGAAATAGGTGTTCACAGATTTCAAAGTATGTTAAAAGCTTTCTGATTAACTAAAATTGCACCTTGTAACTGCTGTAGGAAGGGTCACAGTCAGGGCCCCAGTAAAGTCAATCTCATCCAAAATACTCAACTTCCAGAACCTTTATTCTGGAATAATCATTGAAAACCAAATTGGGTTTTAAATTGGTGAGCTCTATAGACTTTCAAAAGTCTCCCAAGTAAATCTCCAACATTATCATCACCCTCCTCCTCCTAAAAACTATCACAAGGCTCCCATTCATGCAATGATCAAATAAAAGTCTGTCTTGTAAAACACGGTATCACAGCAAAGTGTAGCACAGATCCAAAGCAAACTACCAGATTTGGTTTGTTATTTTAATCTCACAAAGATTATCTCCTCAGATGAGAAGTTCAGTTTCCCATAATTCATTCAATGCTTTTAAGTTCCCACTTCCTATAGTAATAAAAAACAAAACAAAAAATCACCACCACAAACCCCAAAAAACAAAAACAAAACAAAAAAACAAGCAAACAAACAAAAAACACCCCCAAACCCCAAACTACCTCTCTCTGCAGTGTGGTATTCAATTCCAAAGAGCTGCAATCTGGTATTAGTGACATGGCTAAGGTAGGTTTCGATTGCTTTTAAGCATAAAATAATGAGTTAGTCTGTTCAGTGGTTCGGATTTTCAATTTTACTGCATTTTTATCCCCAAGGAATTTTTAGCAGTGGGTGAAATCCTCATTACTTACACAATCTTTCAACTCTACTTTTTTATAAGAATGCTCAGCCTTACATTGTCAAAATACCTATTTTACTTTCAGAGACAGTTTATATCATTAACATGGATATTTAATGGAACCTTTCTTCCTAGTCTGTTCAGAAATTGCTTAAAATTTCAGAATGGAAGTCAAGATCTTATATTCCTCTTTACCTTGGGAATAAACACCATCTTGCAGTGAGCACTTGTTTATATTCACATCAACAGCAGATGAATAAAGTTCCAGCAGAGCTTCAGTAAAGGGAACATTTTCATGTCTGTGTGTTATAGACTTCAGCAGCCTGGTGCAGAACTTCTTTACACTTAGAACTGCAGGACCAAACTAACTCTTTACAGAAGCAAGTTCATATCACTGCAGAGGACAGGGTTGTATCTGCTACTCTGTGTCATGATTTGGTCTGTCACAGACAAAACCTGCCTATTAGGCAACTGTGAGGAATTATAATTTAATTTCTTGAACACACAGAAGGTTTTTAAGGAAATAGCTCTTTGTGGCTTTTTAGTCAATTGTTCAGCAAATAGCTTCTGAAACATGAAATCCCAAGAATTCACACCTGTCCTGTTTATATTAATTTGCCTCTTTTACAAAAATTCTCAGCTTTTGCTCCATCTTTTCCTGCTGGGTAGGAAAGAAATGGAACTGACTTACACTCCTGGGCTAGAGCTGCATCATTCTCCTCTCTCAGTTGCCTGGTCAGTCTCTGCCTCTTTGAGTGGAGAAGAAAAAAAAATTCTACCTGCCTTTCTTGCAGTATCAGAAAATAATTCAGATGACTTTTTTCCATGTTCCTAATACCCATGAATTTATAGATATGTGATACTCATACTTTCTTTAAAACAAATTGGAACTGGACAACAGATCTCAATATTAATGAGAGAGCATTTGGAAGAAGAAAATGTGAGTTAAATGATGGTGCAACCATATGGCACCATTCACTAGGAACGCTGGCTAAAAATGGTTTTTATTCCAGCATTTCAGATTAAACACACACTCACAAAATTCCAGAACAAACCTGAGGAAAATACACTGACAGAACACCCCTTGAGGGAGCATGGCTTGAAAATACCTGATCATTTCTAGCCACTGAGAGAAAGAAAACCTTTGAAGATTCTCAGATCATATTGTTTTCAGTACCACATAAATTACATCAATTCCATTTCTATTACCCTCTATTCCAGGCCTATTAAATCTTTGCTAATAGGTCTCCTTCATGTCATGTCCGTACAGTGAGATGCAAGGCCCTTTTTATCATAAGTTAAACTGTGGTAATGTGGGGATGGTTGGGTGACATACTGCTCTCAGACAAGGAGAGTAATTTGCACATTTTAAAATAAGAAATTAATCCTTATCACCTCCATAACAACTTGAAGGACAATTCTGATCCACTGTGCCTTGACCGGTTTGATGTAAAAAAAATACCCATTTGTTGTTGGTAGTTAAAAGAAGAAAGAGGAATTTGCTACAAAATATGACTGTGGAATATCTTCCTTCAAAATTGTTACAAAGCACGTAAATGAATAAGGAGATTTTCACATCACTGCCATTTGATCTTTTCCTTTGCTACTCTCTCCCATGTTTGAAAACACAAACACAGATGCAGGGTATTTGACTGTTCCAGGAGAAAAGGGAAGATTGTGTTACAATCTGAAAATCTATATTAATAGGGGTGTGGGGCTTGGGGTTTTTTTTCTCAGCAAAGTGTGTTTATTACTGACCAGCGTGAAAACCACCCTCTCAGGAAGCTGCAGGGCACTGATAGATTGTACACAGACCCCTTAACTTACCTCATTACAAACTGACAACATCATTGCCAGCAGATTTTGTAAAACACGGATGAACTGCACCTCTTAAAGCCTTCAGCGGCAAGGCTGACATTTTTTGGACAGTAAATCCTCTCATTTTTGAAAAAGCAATGATACACACTTTAGGACACATTGATCTGGGGGATGAGTCCAAGCTCATCCAGGCTTAAAAACCTTGGAAATAGCACGAGCTGACCTGAGTTGCATTAACTTTTCTGAATTCCTCTATAGGCTCTCAAAAGAAGTGGTTCAAACATAACATGATAGGAAAGCGTTTACAGCTGTCGTCAGGAGCCTCTGCATTGTGTGTTGATGTGGCCCTGCATCATCCTGGGATGATGAACTCTGGCTCAAGGAGTAAAGACAGAGCAGAAAGAAATATGTTTGGAATAAACCTTTCTTACATCACCTTAACTGCAATACAGTCAGACGGAGAGTAATGTGAGTAATAAAGCATGGATGTAGCTGGCAAGAATGGGTAAAATACGTCTTTCTGCTTAGCACACTTCCATCTATAAATGGGTAAAAGTACGTACCTCCTTGATAACTTCAAAACTCAAACCAAGCTGGATTTTAAAAGTCTAACTCACTACAAAAGTGGGTTATTTTACACAAAGCCACAACATGTTTCATATCATAGTTTTCACTTCCTCAGGAGTTGGGAGTAAAAGAGCTCAGCAAAAAAACTAAAGATACATCTTGCTTTTTTATCCTCCTATTTTAGAAGTCAGGTGTGCACAATTTTTAATGGGCAAGGAAAAAAGATGGTTAAAGGACTTGTAAACTGCACCCTTCTTTCGTTCTCATTGAGGCTGCTTGCTTTCTGAAAATAAGCAGAAAAAACCTCAAGATGCTCCCAGAGAGAAAGCAGGAGACATCTTTTCTGCTTTTGCTTCTCCTAGGAACAAATCCCACCAGAAACTGACACGAAAAGAAACCAAACTATGCAGTCATCCTACCAGTAGAGCTTCCCCCAACACAAACTACGTTACTGAGCAACACCTTGTAATGCTGCCCCTTCACCTCCTGCAGACAGGCACTCACAGGTGCCCTAACCCTGAGAGGATCTGTGATGGAGCAGGGAATGGGCTCACAACTCTCTGACCCAGGGTCCTGATCTCCCCTCCGTGAGACCTGGATGTTGGTCTGACAGCAAGGTAATGCTCGTGAGGAAGAGCCATTCTAAGAAGCAGTTTGCGCTAGTGGTGTCGTGCTCTGTGGTGCCAAGGTTTATCCCTTACTCCTACTTCCCAAGAGACTGAAATTCAGTTCTAAGTCAATTCTTGCACATATGAATCTGATTCTTGAAGAGGATTTTTTCCATGGCCCCAGTGTACCACACCTGTTATGAGCATGCAAGGCAATAAAACCAAACCCGACATTAAATTTCGTTTTCAACCTGAAGCTCTTGAATAGAGCCAAAAAAAGGAATGATGCTTTATCAGTGGTCTGTGCAGATAGGCTGATGTGTTCCACACAAAACTAGCAAAAACCCCACATTGACAAAACCATTTTATTCATTGAAAAATTCACTAATTAATTTATGTAGTAATGCCTCATTTTCTACTTTCTATTTTAAAACTATTGTGATGATTGGATGGTGTGCTGGTTCTGCCTGGGGTGGAGTTAACTTTCTTCATAGTGGCTGGAACAGGGCTGTGGGTTTTTTTCAAAATTGATAATAGATGATAGATAGAGATTTTCATTTCAGAACAAGTTTGCATTCCATACATATAAAGCTGAACTGAAATAAACATTTTTAAATTATTTTTAAAAAATAATATGTTTCCGCCAGGCAATTTCTCTCATCTCCCCCAAATCAAGTTTGATACTTAATGCTGCATTTTGAAAAGAAGACTAACAAAACAGTGATATTTCCTGTAAAACAGCAGGTCCAGATCTCACTGCAGTTAGGTTCTAAAGGAGAAAAGAGAAATGAAGTTTCCCTTATTAATGCTCAACAGCTTCAGTAAAGAAGCTTGTTAACCATGAATCCACAGCTATGCCTGAAAAACAAACAAAGGTGTCTTGGTGACTAAGGACACTTGTTCCAGAAAGTGTGGGTACAGTGGTCTAGTACTTTTTCTCAAATATTTTCCATTTTTCACTGTGAAAGATGTTCTCTTTTCACAGCCCTTCACAGAAGTTAATTCGGGGTGAAAGATCAGGCCAGGTGCCATTCACATGAAGCCTCGATACTTTGTTTATAACAGTTTCTCACTGGATCTGTTGAGCAACCAATTTACCTGAAAAGCACACAGGAAGCATCCTTGCCAGCCAGAAGGCACTGACACTGGCACCCATGAGGTTTCTCAAACACCTGACCAAGAGCTGGCAAATAGAGGCTGGCACGGGTATTTTAACAAGAACACCTCAGGTTGTGCTCAGCCTCCTGACTGAGAGGAACAGCATCTTTGCCTGATTTCGAGGCTCCTACTTGCCTTAGCTCTAAGGTGACCCTCCCAGCTGAGTGCAAGAATAATTCCAGTATGAAACCGTACACTGCAACAAACAAAGAAGGAACAAGCCCTCCCCCTTCCGTGCCCCACCACCCAGCCCACCCCGACAGATGCTCACGCACGGGAAAACAGCCATTTGAAATTCAAAACACTGAGCGGGCAGCATCAAGGCGCTGAGGAAGAAAACGATAAGGAAATGTTTTTATGCTAATAAGGGGGAAACTGAAGCCTTCAACAGGTCAGAAAAAATACCCATTCACAATCCTGGCTTATCTGCACAGAGAGAAAATTCCGCATGTGTGAGTCAGTTGCTAAGAAAGCTCTGACTAATGCAGATACAAGTCTGACTTTTTAAGTTGACATTTCTACTTTTCCAGTGGATCAGAACTGTCAGGAGAGTTCCCCAGGCAGAGCAGAGGATTGCAGAGCAAAGTTATTCTGCAGCAGTCTGAGTTGTGGCGTAAGTGCTTTGATGGAATTAGTAATGGTGGTTTAAGAAATAGCCTTAGATTCTATTCCCAGCACTAGCAATTACCACTCCCATAACAGAATCAGAACAAAGGAACAAAATCAGATAGAAACAAGCTGGCAAAGAGCAAATTCCCCTCTGCTGCTGCTTTCACAATGCCATTAAATAACATCTGGCAGTGGGGCAGGACAGACAACTGGAGACAGGAGCATTTTAAAGTGCTGCTACTAGACCTGCCAAGAGCTCAGCTGTACAGAGTCCTTCATGCCTCTTCTGCTTTTCTCACAAGATGTGACTACGATAAACATTCATTCTTCAAAAATTAAAAATGATCAAAAATGCCTTTTATCAACTACATCAGCAGAACATACTGTGCATCTGCAGATGGATTAAATATAATTTTGCTAGGTAGCTGGAGGAAAAAGTCTATAAAGATTGCATTTGGCATGGGTTAATCACCTCTTTCATTAAAGAAAGGAATACATACTGAGAACATCTTTCTGCCATCCGATTAAGCAATGAGCCAATACAATTGTAAATCTTCCAGAAATTCCCCATGGTTCAACACAACAGAGGCAATTCTTTACTTCTCAGACCATATCTCTCATTTTCAGATAAGCATTGCATTAATTGTGTACAAAAACTTTCTATCATGCTGTTAAAAGAAATGGAATGAGACTGTTCTGATTCTCCTTAGCAACCTTTGACAATTAAGAGATTGAATTATTCATATGTATTTTTAATAAAATAACAATTTTAAAGCTTGCTCACCACTCAATTGCTCAAACAGCATGCAAACCCAAAACTGTTTGATTCCAGTATAAACAGTGCCACTGCTCCTTTTCTGCTGTTGTAGTGGCTGACACAACTTACTGTCTCTGTAACTGAGGTAAAAAGGATTTCAGGGTACTCCTCTGAGACTCACATGCTATGAATTGATTTGCAAATCATTGGAAGATTTTCCTTCCTTTGAATAAGGCAGGTTTAAGTCTGCACTTAGTCGTATTATTTACAATTAATGTAAGCACTAATTATCTGCACTATTTACCCATATCACGCAAGTCTGATCAAGTTTGGTGTATTCACTGAACACAGTTCAGTGCAGACAGGTTTTCTCCTCCGTGCTAACAAGCAGCACAACCATGGTATTAAAATAGAAAGGATGAGACTTGCACTGAGACTAATGAGAATTTCATTCAGGGTGGGGAAGATACAAATGGCACCTGCTTTATTTTTAGGCTGAAAAACGGGCTGAAAAATCTGAAGAGCATCAGAAGGGGAAACATGTCCTGTACGAAGAAAAATAAATACGCATGTGCTAAGACTGTATATTGTGATGCACGTTGTATAAACTAAACCATGACCAGGTAATCCATATGGGGAGAATGATCTAGTAAGATGGCTTCGTATTTTTTGCTTCTAAATGTTATTTTAGATAATGAGAAATTCTATTTAGGTTGGTTTGCTTTCATCTAACATAGAGTTGAGCTGTCAGTGTAATTGCATGGCATGATTATTCTCTTAGGCTGCTACTGGACAATAGAGTTACAGACAGAAATAAAACAGTAATAGCTTGTGACAGGTTACATTCAAAATGTTTGATCAGACTGATCAATGGGCCTTTGCTTCAGAAGCTAAGCTGAGGTTCAAGGAAGGAAAAGATAATGGCTGGTCCAACACTTTGGATATATCTCAGTGAATTAGAAGGCACTTGGGATGCTGCTCCAGACTTAATACAGCTGTCACATAGAAGAAATGCTTTATGGCATCTCAGACTCCATGATGGAAATTATTATCTGCATTTTTTCTTTCAAAAAAATACTTCTCTTACTGTCTATACACTTATCTTACATCTTGGTTTTATATTAGATTTCAGAAGCCTAATTTTGCTTCCCAGTTTTGTAATTATTTTGTATTATCTAAACAGCGTACTCAAAACATTGATATTTGTGAATATACAGATATCAGTAACTATCTGTTAGTCATCCGAGATTAACTGTTACAGGCATTTTAATTATTGTTTTTTACATCTGTTAACATGAGATTGAACTCTCTGTGCTATTGGTTTGTTAGTTTGTTTTTCCCTCTTCTCCATTTACACAATTGCCTTTTGGTTGTGTTTCCTCAAGCTCCTTTTACCCAGAGAACATGCCTCGGAAAGTAATCTCATTCAGGTTGATTCAGTTCTCGTTTCAGCTAAATTTAAAGTTATTTTCTTTGGCTCACAGCAGAACATCACAGAGTCTCTCACTGAGTTATTGAGGATTTTCACCCCATATCAGCAGCTCATCAGCAATTACTCTTCTGCACACAGATCCTCAAAGATCCAGGACACGATGATTTGTTACAATTTCTGTGCTGAAACAATCATGTTCCTTAAATAAGTTTCTACCAGAAAAGGGTGAGGACAGATGAGAACTTCTAATAATGGTAGATCCTATGCTTCCACCTCAGAAATTTAAAACTGTATTACTTTTAGGCACATCCAGGCACTACAAAAGCATACATTTACTGCCTTTATTTAAATCTTTGGCTATATTAAAATCCTCAGCTCGCCTGACCTTAATAGTGCCATCCTCCTGTAAGCTACTTGTCTGACTTTTGGATTGACTTCATAACATCTGATGTTAAGATTTGGTAAAATTTGCCTTTAATTTGTTTCCCATTGCTGATGGAAATTTAAATATGGTATCCTGTTTTCAGTAATATAGCAGGATTTCTATTCACGTGATAAGATGTGAACCTAATACACAGGTGATGCCTAAAAGAAGGCAACCTGGAAACAGAGCCTAGACAGGAGTAAGGGAATAAAGGTGGATATTTATTTGAAAGGCCTTCAGAGGCACACCCTGGGCAGGCCAAAGGCTACACCCGAGATGGACGACGAGTCACGAGTTCTTCACACTGTTACAGGTTTGGTCCATTTGCAGATCAGCATAAATTCACCAATTAAACTTTAGCTAATGATGTAATTTCCCCTCAGCTTGCCCCCCTTCTCAAGGTGCTGGGTTACACATTTTGGGCCTAGGATGGTCTGGGTGTACTTGGAGAGCAGGCCTGGAGAGGCTTTGTTATGTCTGTGTTAGCACGAGAGAGCAGCAGCTGACAGGCTGCAAGGCAGTTCAGAGTTACACACTAGGAATACAGAATTTGAAAAATGTAAAAGCTAAAACCTAAGGCATCACAGGAGGCATTGAAAAATTTCATTTAGATTTAGTACACACCTTTTACAAATTTTTTTCAGTGGGTGTATTATAGATATATTTAACATACCAGTGAAAAAAGACCCAAGCTGTCTTCACCCTTGCTAAGTGTGCAGAGGCAAGCCTGCTACAGAGATGTTCACACTCACAGCCAGCTCTAACTTGGAGAGGATTTATGTCCCTGAGCCAACAGACTCTTAAACCCTGCTAATACAACACTGTGGGGACAGAACATCTCTGGGATGTCTCTACCCTATTTGCCTGAGCAATATGGAAATGCCTCCACAATCTGGCAAGCCTCCACCTCTCCAGAGAAGCTGTAATTTCAGAGGGCACAGGGCTGGAGTCCATAGGTACAACTCTGTTATCAAACCAGCTTCTGGGGTGGGTTTGGAATCAATCCAGTTGTCTCAGGCCTAGGTAATGCAGCGTGGGAATTCTGAATCATGCTGGTAGAAGAGGCTTTTCCTGTTCCATTACTATTTTCCTACCTGGCAGTCACTGTCCTTCAGCCATATCCTTTGGAGTTCTTTTCCATCCACTTGGGTAATTCCCTAAAAATATGTTGTTGCATTGCTCTTCTGAACTACATTTCTCCTTGACCTGCTGTGTTTTCACTCGTCCAGCATTTACTGGCTGATAGTTAATCTCCACATTAACCCTTCTAAAAGCAGCTGGAATGGCAGTGACTGTACCACCTCCTGTTAGTGTAGGGCTGCTGAGATTATATGGCATTTCATTTCAGTTCCTGTTTCAAAGTCAGCTTTTGATTGACTGCTTGCAGTACCACTACCCAGTGTGGCACAGAACCTTAAATTTTAAATGTGTTAAGTTACGTCCATGTATATAAGCCATCTCAAAAATGTTCTTTTCAGCTGATCGAATTTGCTTGGAGAAACCCTGTGGAATCTGGACAGATCTGTCTGCAGCTAGCTCAGATGTCTCTTCATGGCACTGGGCCACGCAGATATTGTCATGTTTTCAGAGGTTTCTGCCTTGCCCTTGGCACAGTTTTGTCCTCCAGATGCAAAGTCATGACTATACTTGTGGTGGGGATTTTTTCTTGTTTCTATATCCAACATCACAGATTTCTGTCTGGGGAATATCTGAATGTTCCATGATTGTCTTTCCCTTTTAGTCATAAATATTTTTATGCTTTTATCCTAAATCTATTCATTTATATACTGATATGCCATTTCTAAATATTTGCACCTCAGCATTTTCCACTGTTGCTGTTTTCCTCTGAGAAGCATAATTTTCACCAGAGCTGCAAATATCAGTTATCCCTTGTAAAGTCAGCTCTTTCTATTCTCCATAGTTGAGTTTTCTTGGATTTAACAATCACTTATATGACAAAGCATTCAGGTTCTGGCTTGTCTGGTGACTCTCTTATTCCTAGGACTCCGCTGTACTGAATACACTGTGATATAACAATAAGCACTCTTGCCTGTCACCTAGTTTCTCCAAAAAAATAACCTTCACCTTCCCTGAGGAACACTGTTCACTGTGTTCCTGATTAAAAACAAAATGTCTTTTTCTGCCTACCTTCACGTTTCTCATGATGTACAATGCTGAGCTCTACTGCTCCGGGATCTACCGCTTATCATCGTGAGCGTATTGTCCCACTTGCCCTTCTCTGCACTCAAACTGTTCCTCGCTACCATTTGCTCTAAGAGTTGTCTGAAAAAACCTCAACGGGTTCAGAATTTAATGTAGCAGACCCATTTTCTTCAGAAATCTCAGAATCTCTTGGCTTATCCACGTAAACAACTAGTGCAGAGAGGGCAGATACAGGAAATCTCTCTTTGCACCTCTTTGGAACTTCGCCCCCCCTTCAAAAAAAGGAATTCTTACTAGTGAAGGGTTCTTTGCCATTTAAAACAAAAATAGCCAGCAGCCTGAGTGTCATGAAACTTCATTACAGAGTAATCTTAGCAGTGTCATCACAACTACTGCTTCAATTCATCATATTCCAATGTATCAGCTTCATTCTCCATTTAGCTTGAGTGCTGGTAAACTTAATTTCTGCACATACCCACACTTCAGCACAATATAATGCAAACTCCTACACTTTCTAACCATCTCTACAATAGAGCCATTTACTCCCTTAATTCTGCTAAGAAATGGAAAAATAAATGCTGTAAGTGGGAGTAGTTCTACTAATTTATTGCAATGAAAAAATATTCTAATGCATTGTAATACATTTTAAAAATGTAATTTTCATATTCATGCAGACAATAACTGTCAAGATATTTTAACAGACTCCTGGTCCCTTTTATCACGTTTTCTTTTTTAAGACACACGAACACAAGCATTCCAGGTTTCAAAAGTGGCAACCTGGTTTGAAACCTGTAGGGTTTAAGGATAAAGCGAGACACTTCTTGATCTCAAAAGCTCTAAGCTTCTTTCTTTCCCCGGAGCACTGAAGAACTACCGTCCAATATCATTTAAGCTTGTTTCCTATCCATGACCCACGGGGAAGCTGTACTCGGTTGGGTAGAGATGGCATTTTCTCCACAGCAGCCCACATGGCGCTGGTTTTTGGGTTTCACGACCAAAACAGCGTGGAAAACACATCATCGCACTGGTCATCGCTGAGCACAGTGTCAAGGCCTTCTCTGTTTCTCACTCTGCACCCACAGTGAGAAGGCTGGGGATGGCCAAGAGGTTGGGAGGGTACACAGCCAGGACTGCTGACCCAACCTGATCAAGGAATAGTCCATAAAATATGGCAATAAAAATGGTGGGAGTTGTTTTCCCCAAGTAGGGATTGCTCAGAGACTGGCTGGTGCATCACACTGCTGGTGGGACGGAGTGAGTGACTGCCTTTCTGTTACTTGGAAATTTTTACTCCCATTTCCTTCACTTATTAACCTCTCTTAACCTTGATTTGTAAGTTTTTCTTGGTTTTGCCTCTCTGCTTCTCTCCCCTACCCCTTTGTAGGGGAGTGAGTGAGAGCAAGAACCCATTAGTAAGAAACAAAATTGCAGCTGAAAGACTTAACCCACATTATCTTTCCCTATATGTCATATTGTGGGTCTCAAGGAAAGATAAGAGCTAGCCAGATAGCTACTGATATTTGTCTGTCATATCTGTGAAATCAACAGATCTGACCAACAGAAAAAAAAATGAACTCAACCACATACTTTGGAATGACTATTCTAAAAGATCCTTATTGAAAGCTCTGTGTAAAAATCAGATTTCTATCTCATACAATGTTTTTCTTTAAGTGCTAGAAACCTCCCAAATGTTATAAAGCATTTACGAAGTATTGCTATTCAGCTCAGGGAGAAAGGAAGGAGATAAAATAAAATCCTGTCCCTGTGTATAACTTCCCCCAAACTTATCTGGCTGTAAAATAATACTCCAATAATTATCTGTATAGATTTCTTGGATTTTTCCCATTGCTTTTCATGCTACTTCATAGTTTGACTACAAGGCATTCTCTCCTTGAAAGGGTCTATTAAACTCCAAGTAACAGTGAATCTCTAATTTATATGTGTACCCTAGGATGGGGTTAAGCTTGGTCATCATCTCCTGTCTGATACCATCTCCACTTAATTATGTAACAGGAAGCAGAGCATGTGAAGGTGGAGACGTAAGTCCATTCATCACTGCTACTCGATTTCACATTACCTAAATGCTAATGCTCTCAGTCCTCCCAACAATACAGCTTGTCTGCCTCCCTGCCTTGCATAACTAATTTAAAGCATGTATGTTCTACTTTCCTTTCTACTGCAAAAGGAAACATTATTTTCTTCACCTCTCTGACTCATGTTTTGTACAAGCCTATTCCTTTTGTCTACACGCACACCTACATCTTAAATGCAACTGCTTACTAGAATCATTAAATGCCTACAAGAGGTAAGTTCACCACTTCCCCCAAGTAAGAAATATCCTCAGATTATTTTTGTAACTCACAAATACCTCTGCTTGTTTATGCAGATTAGAATCTGAGGCTGAATCACCAGAGAATGGTGTAGATTTGGTTTATACTTAAATTTAATATCCAGAGCCTGGCTGCCACAAAACAAGGATAAAGGATAAATACAGCTAACTAGGATGGAGTTTTGTATCTATAACATCAGAGAGATAGGATTTTCATACCTGAAAGGACCAGCCTTTTGGATGGCAATTCAATCACCATTTTAGCGTCAGCGTAAAAAAATTCTCTGCACTAATGAATCCTTCTAAACTGACATACATGACACTGTAATTAAAATCCCATGCCTTGCACACTGTGAATTTCAGTCTCCCTCTAAGTATCTTTCTACTGAGAAAGCAAAAGGTCAGGAGTTGTTTTCATGGAGCTGATAGCACAGCTGGCCATCCCAACAGTCACGATGGTTTGATTAGAGACACGGCCTCCCTCTAAACTCACATAAATTCCAACATAATAGTGCCACCCCCGAGAGGGAGCAAATGCTGAACCTCATGGCCAGCTGCTGTACCCAAACACATTCCCACCACATCACCTGAGGCACTGTGCCTATCAGGGAAGCCCTCAAGAGCTTTGCAAGGACAGTGCCCTCTCACAACCCTCGCCTAGTGCACCGCTATCTTTGAAAGCTTTCAAGATGATAGGGAGCTACATAAATGCCAAGTACTCTTACATGTAAAAAATCAAAGGTCATCTAAAGAAACATATTCAGCTGCTGAGGGATGAATAATCCTGAGACTGGAATAGCCTTTCTCATTTTCCAGTAAGACATGAAAGTGCTACTGCTTGATGAAAGCACAGGGGACACGTACCTGCCTATGATTAGCATCGGGCACATGTCCTGCCAAAATCTGTGTCAGTTTGTGGCAAACTTACCATGGCCAATGTCAACACACCCTTGTTTTACTGTCAACAGACCTGCAAACTTCCCTGTTGAGGTGGAGAGCAGGTATTTTACACTTGCACTTGCCTGACTGAGCAAAACTGTCAGGTGTGTACACACCAGGTACAGATTCTCGTCCTTTTTATAGTCCGATTACACATTTTAATATGGAGGAGATGAAACACCTTTGATATCAACAGCCATTGTTCAGTTGTACATGCCTCCTTTATAACTCAATATCCTGCTCCATATTTATCTGCAGTCCCTACTGAATGGGAATATGAGAAGATAGCTGCTATAGCAAGTTGCATAAAGGTTCTTTTCAGTCTTCTCTTTATCAAATATCTCTGTGTCTCCATGCTATGGCCTTTTTCTTATATCTCTGCATTCATATTTATGTCTCTCTGTGTTTACTGCCCTCTCAAAATCCTTAAGAAGTGACACCAGTGAAGATAAACTAAAATAACCTATATTAATTTAAAATAATATCTGGAGTTCTACACTGTTGCACATTGTGCTTCTTCCAAAGGCAGCTATGCAATTATAGGTACTTGGGTGCATAAAGTGATACGGAGGTTTCTATGGCAATTATTCATTTTAATTGAAAACTGTGTAGGGAAAGACTCATTTCAAGTGCAGCATGCAATTTGCATTTGTTTCCAGAGAATCTGAACTTGCTAAGGGTGAGTTGTGAATTCCTATTTTTAAGGAAGACACCATCTTTAAAATTCTCTTGGGGGAGCACAGGGGGTTGGAGACCAAGGTAAAGTTGTTAAGCTTATTAACAATTAAGAGCATGTATCCACTTATTCAATAGAGTAGTTTTTACTGTCAGGTAAAAGTTTGATGTTTCAAATGAAAGAGAAAGAATTAAAAATCGAATTGATACAAAATGCCCTTGAATCACTGAGGCAGAGGAACCAGAAAAAGACAGAAGTACCAAAAAGGATAGCAAGGAGACAGGTCATCAATGAGACCAAGTCCACCAGATCAAACATTTCTATTTTCATATGTTTTAGCTACTCTGCGTTAGAATAATAACGCAGACAAAGTTATTTCGGATCTTAATAGATTTTAGAGTGCCAAAGAAAGAGTTGGAGGGAAGCAACAGTTCCACCTTGGTTAGAAAATAAAATAAAGCTATAACTTAATTTCCAGTAGGAAAATGAGATTTCTTTCCCCTCTGAATTCCCATCACCACAATGAGGCAAACCCATTTGAGGCCTAAATTTACAACAAAAACAAATCATCTACTGCAAGTGATGAAGAACTGGAAACAACCTCTGAACTGTGATTTCACATTCACTAAATTCACAGTGTTGTCTTTTCTGAAACAAGTCTCTCCTAATTTTCTGTCTATATCATTTTAAGGCTGTATAGGCCAAGTGCCAGAAATGTTGAAGTTAAAAATAGTCCTTGTCTCCTTCATAAATATTAAATAAATATTAAATTGATGTCAAGGTTGGGGTGGAAGTGTTCTTTACCAGCCACACAATCCTCTTAACTGAGAAAAATCTGTACGTAGAAAGAGCTGGCCACGGCAGTATGTGAGGGGAAGCAGAAGAGTAATTTTAATTATGTGGTTTTGGTATTAGTGTGTTTGGCTCATTGCATTTATGTACTTTAGGATATCTAAAACAGAAGACGGAAGGATGACTCCTAACTTCAATGTCAGTGACTGCATCACAGTTCAGAACAATGCAAAATTACATGAATGTGCTTTTCATAATAAATACGTCATCCATTTTTAATAAACTGGAGACTAATAATCAACCCCTCGTGGAAAGGCACAGGAATGTGAAAGGCACGTTCCTTCCAGGTGACTGACTCTTCTTGCCTTTTTTACAAGAAGTTCTATTTTGCTCAGAAAATGGCTTTGCAAGACAGGAGAACCAACTTGCTTGAGAAAGAAGCATGAGCATGGAAGGGGTCTTGTCAAGGACAATCCAGCGGGGAGGGCTTTTCACTGCATGGACAGTCAGTTTGCTCTATTTTTGGCACCTCTCCTGCCATATGGTGGTGGTCTTAAGGTCAATGGTTGGACTTAATGATCTTAAAGGTCTTTTCTAACCTTAATTATTATATACACTGACAGCTCTCATCTCCCTCATTCTGCTGCACTCTCAACCCTCTTTTGACACTTACGTGCATTCCTTCATTTTACTATTTGACTCTCTCATAATTATTAAAATATACAGCTATCAACAAAAAGGTTTGTTGAATTTGTGTTATGCTTCCAGACATGAAAGAAATATACTCTCATTCCTACGTGTGTCATTTGTATAAATAGAAAATAACCTATTGAAGGGAAGTAAAGCTCAAAGTAAGCAAATCTGATTTATTTCTGAACATGGCAACACCCAGAGTTACTCGGCTCTGATGGATATAAAGGCTGCTGGTGATGCACCCTGTCTAAGCTTCTGTTTCCTGCACAGAACATAACTCTATAGCTGTTCAAGCTTCCATTAATTTTCAGGGTTTGAGAAGCACAGCTATTAAAAAGCAATGTTCATGGTGTTGAAAGGATAAGTAAGACCTGGAGGTTGGTTTTGGCTAACAATAAGAGACAGGTTTGAATAGACTCTGGCAGAGGCACTGCTCTCAATAAATTAAATGCAATGACTGGTTCTAGTAGAAAGCTGCTTTTTTTACAGCCAAATTGTATGCCTGGCTGGGAGAAGTGGGAAACGAGGAGAGAAAAAAAGGGGAAGCCTTTACAGTTTCACTTACCATCATTTCCTGACAAAACCACTAATAAATATCTCTCCCCATTTCAGCTCAATAGTGCGAGCATTAAAGGCACGTGAAGGAAATCTCTTTCTTACTTATATGAACCCATACATACACAAACAGAAAAATTGCCAGTGAAAGCTGTAACTTTCCTTTCAGAAGTGGCAGAATGTTTTCCATGCAGGGATTGGATATCCTGCCCACTCCCCTCACTATACTTGAGACTGGAAATATCACACAAAGTGCAAACCATTGCCAACATAAGGCTTAATATCTCCAGCTGAAGGACCTGAAGTTTTTCTTCACCACATGAAGACATTTTCATGTGTAATAGATACAGAGTAATTCCTCCATAAAATTCATCATCAAATATTCCTTCAAGTCTTGGGACAAGCTAGAAGTTCAATAAAGACTGCGGTCCCTTAAATTTACACTCTTCAGCTCTGCACATTTCCTGTGGGGAATATAAATTTCTTCTAGTACTTACTGCTCTGCATGCCTTTCAAATTCTGTTGCTTTAATTCATTATATTAAAAAGTAATACAAACTTCAACTATTTGTCGGAAAAGTAGAGATTTAGCTAAAGCACACAGAAAATTCAATTCACACCAAAACGGCTACAATGCTCAAATTAATGTATTTGCAGTCCTCACACATCCTTCTCAGCATCCTTTAAAATGTCACTTATTTTGTAAAAGATATAGATTTTCTGAGTATTGATGTGCTCTATCAACAGACAACGTCTCTCTGCTTTTAGTTTTGCAGGCATTACTTACTCACCCCAAATCACCAGTGGCTACAGCTAAAATAAAGGGGTGCACGTGGGCAAAGCTTACAGCACAGGGCTTACAGCTGGAAAGTTTGCACCTCATAAACCTCTCATCTTCAATCCTACATTCAGAAGGTACTTATGATTTCAAAGAAATTGCAAATCAAATGATTACACGCTACAGGAAATTAGATAAAAGAGAAAGGAACCACTTCAACACCATCAAGAGATTCTATTCAGCTATTATATTAATAGTAAAAAACCATATTTTGATTGCAGCTTCTGCAGGTATAAAATGACAGGTTTTAGATTCTCTTTTATTGAAGTGCACAGATCCACAGAACGCTTTCAGTCCTACAAGGTGTTCTAAAGTCTCGCAATTCATTCAGCAGAACATTTGGACAGCAGTTCTTCAGTTTTAAGCAGAATAATGATTGCACTCGTTGAAATATGTTCTAGAGTATGAAGCACCTTTCAAAATAAACTCAAGCACCAGAATTAAGTATAACTGTTGAACTTCTGTACCACTCAGAAATCAACACCAAAGCTTTCACATTTTTTTAAAGGCAAGTGACAAATTTATTACTCCTAACTTAAATTTTTTTACAGAATCTAGTGTAATCTTTACAGTAACATGCTATTATGTAAAATGCAATGCTTTTTCAGCTCAAACCAATGGCTAGAAATATATACCACTGCAAAATAATGTCCTTCTTTTTGTAAGGAATGCATGTTTTCCTGTCTTTATTTCTCCTCAAATCTAACTGAAATTTAAAAAAAAAATCTGTGCATGGAAACTTTGGAAACATCAGGACACAAAATCCAAGCATTTTTATCAGCTGTTAACACCACCTACCACAACAACTGTGCATTGCACTAACAACCAGACTGCTGTACACCGGAAGCAAACTGTGGGATTATATCCATAATTGTAAAAATATATAGAATATATATTTACACATGCACACCGATAAAAACAAGTCACAAGTTTTATGGGCTACTACTTCTCTTGCCACCTCTTGCCGCTCATAAATGGTCTTCCATGATATTTTGCAACATTTTCCAAATTATCTTACAATAAGACTTTCAAATCCTATTATTTTTCTTTAATAATTTAAGTATAATAAAATGTGCAAGATACTATTTCAGTGAAACCCAGTCAAAAAAAACCCCATATAATAATTATAATGGAAAACATCAGTTCCTAGGATATACCGGAAATACATTCACATTAGATTATTAAAGAGAAAAGGTTTTAAACATTTCTTTCTTATAAAAAACGGTGCAAAAGCATGAGTTCAGGAAAGAATTTACCTTTCTTGTCATCGAAGTACAGTGTCTGTTGAGCTGGATTTGACCACTGGAGGGAGGTGTTATCATTTTGATCGACCCTGCAGGTCAAATTTGCTGTTCCCCCTTCAACAACTGTGACGTTCTGTGTGAGTGGGAACTGCCCTTGGCTGCCTGAGGAGGGAGGGGAAAGGATGCAGAAAGGAAGAGAATAAGAGAAAAAAAAGAAAATATTTAAGTTGTAGGATTGAATTTATTGCAGCAGCTTCCCACAGATGACAGACCTGGAATTCAATGTGATCTAGTCTGACCAAAGACAGGTAGTATAATAATTTTTTTTTATTACATTTAGACTATATTCCTTGTATCTGAGAAACAGTGAGATGAATTAAGAAAAAAGGATTTCCCTCATTCTTTTCCCCCCTCTCTAAGTCATAACTATTTAGTTCCAAAGAAATACTCTGCAATTTTATCTCCTCAGACATACCCAAAGACATCTCAGTGCAAGCAATATGGTTAAATCATTGCTGAAAACATCACTGAAAGCATAACATAAAAATCCACAGAGTTTTTAAAGCAGAGGGATGGGGCAACCTTGACTCCCTGTTTCTTTTTATACATTTTAAAGGCCTCTCTGGATGATGTTTTCTCTGTCAGGTTTGGAAAGTTGTTGGAGAGCAAATGTAGTGTGAATCTAATACTTGATGCATACTCTGCTGGGGGATCATAACCTGATCTCATACGAAAATGGAAGAGATGATGTAGTAGGTCTCTTTCACATCTGTGATTCTATCCCAGAGCATTATGAATCACATTAAATGCTTGCTGAAAAGTCACTGGGAAGATTTCCAAATGCCTCTACAAAATGCAGGAGGCAGCATCAGTCAGGTTCTTGAATCACCAGCATTTTCAATGGCATAGTTAGGCTAAAGTGTTTATGTAGTGTGAGAATAGCGAACAACTCAACACGTTCTGACAAACAGGACTGCAAGAAGGGAGCACAAAAAAATATGGAAGCGAATTTTAAGATGGGTGAGGAAAGAAAAAACCTTCAATAATAAACAAGACACATCACTGAATGTATGATCATTATGTAGGACCCAATACTCTAAATGAAATGTAGGCTTCTTTCTTCTCCTCCTTTTATACAGGTTCTATTAAAAGAAGCACTGAAGGGTAGGTAGAGATGCTTGCATAAGAAGTATAATGTCAAGATTGACACTCAAGTGGGATGTGTCAGAAATTAAAAACCTCTCTATGGTCCTACAGGAGAGAACAAGCTCATAGATGTGTCATAAGCACATCAAGGATATAATAAATACAATACTCATTAATGACACAATACAGAATCATAAATCCAGCATAAAACCTTCACAGAAACATCCTATTTTAGTGCCTCTCATCAGAGTTGTTCCCAACTAAGTTAAACTGAAGCATTTCTTCTATATAAAAGCATGACAATATGGAAATCTATTATCTAGGACACAGGTTTGCAGATGACCAGTGTAAGGAAATAAAAGATTAACAACTGAATTTCTATTTGACCTACTGATATAGCCAAAACCATAATCCTAGCCAGATTTTAATTTCCCTATGTAAAATAATCCCAATGGCCTTAGACACAGAACAATAGCACCCACATCAGTGAAATAAATAAAATATTTCCACCAAAATTAAAATCTGAAAAACTGGTATAATTTTTGTATGAATATCAACTACAGCTGTCTAAAGATCAAGATTTACTGTGTACTGATATTTACTCAAAGAGGGTATTTACTATCAATAGGATAACAGACATAGTAAATAAAAAATAAGGAATACCAAATATACCATGGCTAATTTAAATGCTGGAAATAATAAATGCCAAAGTTCTCATGACATCCTCTGTATCTGACACTTCATTAATCAAACCCTGCTTCTTGAAAACCACACATTGAGAAATATATGATGAGAGAAAAACCATAAACAAGGATGGGAAGAAAAAAAGAAAACAGAAAAGATTTGTCATTTCCTTCCATTTCTCCTCTTTCAATTCCAATGTGTCAAGAAACCTCAAGATATTGCATAAATTGCTTATCATTTAAATTAGAATTTTTAAAATCCAGAAAAATGCACACAGCCTGTTATTACTTCCACTAAATTACAGGCAACTTACCAAAGAAATAACATTCTAAAATATGAGCTGTGAATAGGAGGCTCTGTGGGCTAAAATACTTTTTGCCTACCAGAAGCATTAAACAGAACCTAGTGCCAGAGATTAGCACAGTGAAATCTGTCACTTCCATTAAAGAACTGGAATGGGAGGTAGTTTAATAAAAAACCTGCTGTAATGATTTAGGACCCTATTAACACAGTTTAGGAGATCTCCCCATAATTACCCCGTATTCTCTGATATTACAGCTCTTATCATGAAGGTGTCAGTGTACACGCAGTCTATCATTTGTTAATGACTGCCAAGCCACAGACTCATCTCTGGTCAGTAAGCAAACTAAAAATGGAAACTGTAGGTGCCATAACCTGAAGATATCAGAAGAACTCTTTTCTCTGGCCACCCTAGTGATTGCTGATGATTTGGGAACAACAGTTAATTTAGCATAGAAAAATAAGATCAAAACACTCAGCTTATCCCCTGACAACAGAGAATCCGAGTGGCTCTGGAGAAGATTCACAGAGCTTCATGGGAAGCTTGGAGTGGAGAAGGAGGTTCAGAGAAAATGAGACATTTAATATGGAAAGTAGCCCAAGTAGAAAGAAGAGAGAAGTTATCTCTGTGCGGGACAGAGATAACTAGATAAAGCAAGTCCAAGTGAATGGTTACTGCACATCTCTTAATGAAGACAAAAATTATTAGCAAGTGATGGGAAAACGAAGACAAAGAAAAACTTATGAGATTCACTTTACTGTTTGTATCTGCAACTAACTTGGGATGCTGAAGCAGGAATTTTGGGGCTGGAAGGACTGGAGGAGGTTGTAAAACCCTATATGAAACAGGTGAACACTAAAGAAAGCATCAGCATTTTGCCCTTTAGCACAGCAGGATGAGTGTCAAAGAAGTGGTTTATGCTACTGAAGATTCCTTCTGGTTCCTGAGGATCTGACAATATTTTGTGGGAGAGGCCCTGTTTCTGTTAATGTCCTCTAACAAAAGCATTCCACCTTGACTTAAGAAGCCCAGTAATGGAAAATTTATGGCCCCTTCAGTAACTTACTTCAGACAGCAACAGTCCTCATTGCTCAAACAAAACCACGGAATATACTCCTGCTCTGAATTTGTCTTGCCATAGCATCCAGCTTCCACTGGCTCTTATATCTTTTCCCCTGCTCTGAAGAGCCCTCTCTTATAAAATTTCTCTTGCAGGCACTTAGAGACTGTGATCACATCACCCATTAACCTTTTTTTTGATAGTCTAAATAAATTGAGCTCCTAAATCTTTCTGCAGAAATAGCATTTTTCTAATCCTTTAATTAGTCTGTGGCTCTTCTCTGTGCCCTCTTCCACGTGTCCTCTTCTTTCTGAAGTGTGCAGCCCAGACCTGGAAGCTACACTGCTGCAGCCATAGAAAGCAAAAAATACAAAGGTGATGCCACTTCTCCACCAGTTTTTTGTATTCCTGTTTGCACACCTGAATGAGCTCCTTGGCCCCAGGTTCAGACTCAGGTGTGACTGAAGGTTTTCCATGGGGCTGGGATTTTTCCTCAGGCACACTCCAGTTCTCTTCCTGTAGCTCTTACTTACACATGCCTATATTTCACTGCACTGGACACAGCTTTTTAGGGAAGTTCAGTACAAATCATTTCCTACTTTACTTTTAACTGAGGTGATTGAAAAGCGTAATTGAGATCAAGAATATAACTCAGAGGCTGACCATCCTAATGACAGGGCTACCCATCCAGATTACTCGCTTTCCTCCCAACAAATGGCTGGGAATGACATTTCTAACCTCCACCAGCAGGTCAAGTCAATCAAACACATATACATACATATCTCTATATCTGTCTATCTATCTCCATATATATATATATATCCACTACAGTATATCAAATTACATTCTGTTCCACAATCCAATCTAGAGAGAGGACAAACAATTTTACTGCCTGTATAGAGTATACTAACAAAGAACTGAAAAAAAAAAAATTACTGATGGCCCACATTATTAATTCCTTTGCATCTGAAAAGGAAAACACTGCAAGGTTATGCAAAGGTAAATTACAACGAGCAACGAAATTACTGCAAAAAGGCGGCTGCATCGAGACATCATTGTCATCACGTTGTATCCCAGCCCCTCTGCTCATTTTGGATGCTTTGTTAGCAAAATTATTTCAGCTATTTGGACTAGATGGAGCTATAGTTAAGTATATTCTACCACAGGTTGTTTCTGCAATGCTTTGTGGAGGACCAACACTCGTATCTCATTAGCCACAAGCTGTGTTCTGTCAAGAAAGGCTATTTTTTTTTGTTTTCCCACCCAGAAATCATGGCTAAACTGCTTTCACATTTAACACTGATTTTTATCTCAGTATGTGACAAGACTGTGTAGAATAATTATCATTATTTGGTCCAGTTTGTAAACATTCATCATGTGAGTTCATCTCATGGTTTTTTGTTTATGTTTGGGTTAGGTTTTTTGCTTGGATTTGCAGCTTTATATTTTTGTTTGGTTTGGTTTTTTTTTAATTTTTGCAATTACAATGAAAGCTCTTTAATGAGTTCAACACTCCCACTTGATGCTTAGGTGATACATTCTAATCAATTTATCAGGCTAATTATAAATGTGACTAGGTGGCTGTGAGCACTGAGAAAACATAATCCTCTCTTTACTTTTGTTTCTCCAAAGGTCTCCTTTTGTAAAGTAAACAGTTATGTCACAAATTAAGAGCGTTTCACAGTATCAGTGCAGCAAGCTTTGCCTACTCATGTCACTGTCTATCAGAAAGCCACAAAAAAATTGGTTTTGGATAGAGAGGATGGCCTGGAAAAGAGGTGAGAGAGACAGAAGTGAATTATCAGTGTTTTGCCACATTGGCTGTACCTTTTGAGAGCTGGGCTGCCCAGTGTCCCTGCGAGGTAAATTAAGTTTATCAGCATGTAAGAGGGAAAAAGTAGAGTCTACAGTTCTACAGCAGAGATTTATCCTTCTCAGTCTTGCAAGGAACCACTAAGGCATGGGCTTTTTATTTGATACCTCCATAGCATGGTGTCAGCCAAAACCAGAGCCCACAAAAATGCAGAATAGCAGCAGAGGAAATAAAACAAACCCAAACTTGAGTAAATTATTTTTCAAAACAGTCCTATTTTTTAATATTGATTTTAATGGGACCAGGCCCTGAAAACAAAGTAAATATTTGTGTGAGAGAGAAAGCAACTTACTACCTCAAATAGCAGCTTGCATCTGCAGGGAGAATACATTAATTCTGGCCTTCTTTCTTAGTAAAGAAACTAAAACATTAGGAAAAAAAAGCAATTATGATGAAACATCTAATATACTGCATCAGTTTCTTGGCTTTCTCACTTAATTTATAGATGAAATAATGCAATCATCTCTCCAAGGAGACGAAGTGTTATTAGCTTGTCTTTATCTAATTTAAAGAGCAATGATATTGTGAACTGCATTTCAGATCTGCATTACTGTGCAACCGCGTGCATCTTTTAACTTTGCAGTGGGAACGAATCTGCTTCTCTATTTTTTCAACATGAATACCAAATCAAAGGTTAGCGTCCTGGACATTCTGAAGGAAGAAACTAAAGTATTTGTTGCCTCTACTATTTTTTAAATTTCTTAGAACTGTCTTAAGAGTGTGGTAAAAGCACTGATGGCATTTAAAAAGACAGTTTAACCTTTGATGCCCAACTACCTGCTTTGCTTTATTCTATGAGGCAATAGAGCAACACACCTGCACATTAAACTGCATTCACACAGAATGTTGAAAGAACACAAAAAATTGCCTGAGCATTATTTGATACACAGAGTCTCTGACTGGATGGATTCACCCTTCTGAACTTGCTATCTTAAACAGCAATACTTTAGTCCCATATCTGGATTGCAAATACTTTGAGTATATGCCCAGAGAAAATATCCTGTAAATTTTTTGCTCACTGAAGAAACATCGTTTAAAAAGAGAAACAAACCAAACCAAATTGTGTTCTCTAATAACTGTTACATACTCCAGTAACAAAACCTCTTGCAGAGAACACTGGAATTAATGAGAACACTGCAGAAACTTACTGCAGAATGACAGGTTTAGGAGAGAGAGAAGAAATAATGCAGAGAATAACTTCTAGCCCCAGATTGCGCATTCAAGGTCACTAAGCCTTTTTAAATGTTTCAGCTATACTAAAATAATGCAAAGGCAAAGGACAAGAGTGCACCAGTACAGCCTCTGATTTCAGACTATGGAATTTATGTCTGAGAGCAAAAATAGAAAAGGAAGAAGCCCCTTCTTCCTTCCTTCCTTCGCTCCCTGTGTTTCAGGTGTATGTTTCCAAACTAACAGCTAACAATTATAAAATATAATTGATTTGGACTTTATTACAGTGAAAGAGATTGCAGATATAAATTTGAAAAAAAAAACTCATATTGAAGTAAAATTGTTCTACAACGGTAAAAAGTACGAGAGAAACAATAGGGGAAAAAAAAAGTAGACACAAACAGTGCTGTTTCCTAGGAACCTTGCATAACTGACTATTTTTACTCTTTTCAGGCTATCACCATGGTATTATTTGCTTGTGAATGGAAAAGAGTATCCAGTGACTTTATTCAGTATTTATTTAATTAAAGGCATTCTCCTCCACCACTCTAAATTCCTGAGGAAGTTACAAATCCAAACATAATTGATTATCCAAACCTCATCTTCCCACAAATGTGACAACAAACTGATGGATTTTCTGGTTCTCATAACTGTAAATATGGCTCAGAGCTTTGTGTCACTTGTCACTTTAAAGCGTTATGCTCAGTTCTTTGTGCCTTAACAAATTGAAAAGTCCTTTTTCTCTAAAAGCAGGACAGTACCTAATCCTAACACAAAGAGTAAGGAATTGGACACTTGAGTTTCTTCAAGGATCTGGGCCCCATTGTCACCCCATTTCTATTCCTAATATGAGAATAGTTGCATTTCCTTGCTTCACATCAATGCTCCAAGGAGATTCCTATTCCAATCTCCTTGATACTTCAGTAGCCCAACCACAGCCTTTCCCACAATTCTAATCTGTTTTAATCCTGGTTTGAAATACTCTGGGTAATATAAAAGCATTTAGCCTTAATATTGAGAGAAAATATTTTGGAAAATAATACTTTCATTGAAAAAAAGTTATGCGTAAACAAGATGGAAATCACTGGAAATTCCAAAGTAATTGAGAAAATTTTGGCTGGAGGAAAAGATGGAGAGATATAATTAGAAATATTAAATTTTCATGCAGCATTAAAATAAAACAATTTTTCTTCAGAAAAAACCAAAATAGTTTGGTTTTCATTTTTCCAAACCGAACATTCCACTGAAAGGTAATTACACAAGAAAGAAAAAAATATATTGGTAGATTTGATTTATCTTTTTCCTCCTCATTTTGCTACAACCCTTTTCATTACTTCCTTTCTCTCATTTGTGAAAAATTTCAAATCTGTTGGAAAAAAATACTGTCGCAGGCTTTCCAGCTATTGAGTTCTATAAAAGAAAATATACTTGGATCTCTTCAGGAATACACTTTTTCTCCTTCCTTCATCCTTAAAGACAAATTATGGTATTTGAAGTCCAACATGCAGGTAACCCACCTGGCAAGGACATTTTACTGTGTACATATTTATCTTTGTTCTCTGTCTGACCACATTTTCTATCTGAGCAGAACACAACCAACGTTTAAAATCCTTCCACTTTTAACTTTGTCTCACCAACTTCCGAAATGCCATTCAAAGAGAAGTTAAAAGAGAGAGAAGAGGCAGCTATACAAATCGGCTCCAAGTAGTGCTGATGACTGAATGTTTGTAACCTTAAAAAGCATTCAGAAATCCCCAAAAATGCACCATAACTGCACTGCTTATTGTTAGTTATGAACACCCGTGGCAAAAGCTCACTCACCAAATGGAACCTCCTGTGTTTAAATGGAAGCTTGAACTTTTCACTGTACTGAACAGCTGAGCAAAAGTGAAAATTAAAACTGTTCTAGGTTTGCCTTAGTATTTGCCCACACAGTAGCTTTAATTCCTGTTAAAAAGTACAACTAAACACGTATTTTGTACATATTTACACATAAATGCCAACACAGGAGAGGGGGGTGAAGAACAGTGATAAGATCGCTAATAAACCCCAGCTTGTTTCTGTGAATTTAAACTCTTTTTACTTCAGTATATTTTAATTACACTAGAACAGCACATTTAAATGCTGCTCTTATCACCTACCTCTGGTTTGGAAACAAGTCTGAACAAGAAGCACCTGTCATTGTACACTAAACAAATCCTTGCTATCTGGACTTCCAACACTTTGACTGCTCAGTTTGCTTCAGGTGACACATCATCCTCAAAGGTAAGTGAAGAAAAAAGCAAAGGTGGAAAAGCCAGATTTTGACCAGAGACTTATCTGTTCTGATTACCAGATCATTGGTGTTTTTCGGTGAAATACTCTGTAGTTATAAATATTCCTGATAAAACTATCCTAGCAGTAAATGGGGATCAATATATGGAAGTCAGATCCTTGAAATCTGTCAGTGGAACAAAGTATGGACAAATCAAACATACTTTCCAAAAAAAAATCCCTTTCATAAATAGAAAAACTATAGTGAAGAGTTGTGTTTTAACACACAAAAGGCAACTCTGTCTTAAAGGTGGGAAATATGGTGCCTGCAGATGGTTTGATCTGAACAGGCACTCCCTTAATGACCTTGTGTTGATCAATATCTAAACACATCCTGGCCAGCTGGGAACGGTCCCTGAAGAAAGCAGTTCTGATTCTCACAGAGCAGAAGTCAGAATGATTAATAAAGCATTTTCCACTTGTGATCATCTGTATATTCACAAAGTTTTCGCTAGTGATGATTTCACCCACCCTGTCAATATCCACCTTCTTTGATGTTTGACTCTTTTTCTTGTGCACAGGAGATCACAGCTCTGTTTAAGCTCATGAAAGTTCAAGTACAAAACAACAGTTTTAAAGCTGACTTTGTACTCGATGGGTTGTTTTCCCTCTTTTGGTTTACACAATAAAATAAAGGCCAGGAATTTGGTCTGGAGAACGACTGCTTTATACAATTCTAGCAGCCCTTTTGAGCCTAAGTGGCACCAAACTATAAACAACAAAATTACTTAGGCCAGACTACACTTTCAGGCATCAGAAGCCAGGCTTGACCTACAAAAATGAAAGGCAGCTTACACCAAACAAGGCCGTATATTCCACTCTATCCTCTCCCCTTGTTGCTTCAGCGTCTGCTCTGTGTCCTGACACAGAATGACCCCTTCCCTTCCAACAACACCACTTGTATTTCAGAAAGACAGTTCAACCTTCCAGTGCAACCTTCTGAGTGAAAAGAATATTTTCTCAGGTGACTGCTTTTTGCCAAATTTCATCTGGGAACCAGGTGAATTGCTCCTGTTAGCAGATATTAGAAGATGAGGATTGGATCTTGCTATTCTTTCATATACCCGTTTCCCTTATGAGTCTCGCATGCAGATCAGTTGTAGATGTGGCTCTAATTTTGTGCAATTTAGATGTCACTCCATGCAAAACTGCATTAGACTTCGGTGTACTTTGAAATAAAATCACTCACTCTCCTGACTTTCTCTTTTCCTCCCTGCGGCCTATGAAATATCCATTGATATGGCAGTGCTGATCTGCAGCAGTTCTCCCCGCTGACTCAGGCCAGCAAGCTGCTCATGAATCTAGCAGATGTTTCAGTTGTCTAGGCCAGTGGAAACCTTATGGACCCTTTTTTCTTCATCTCCTCCCAGGAGCAAATGTTAGTGCAGCAGATATCTGGATGTGTGCCATGTAGCAGCAGAGACAGGAAAAAGCTGCTGTGGCTTCGCTGAGTATGGTGCTGTATAATGATTGTATTTCTTTCCAGTCTTCTCTAACAGGGTTATTTACAAATGCCAGGCTCCTCACCCGTAGCTAAACATAAACCTGGGTTCTTTAAAACATATCCCTAAACTTCCCCTGCTGTGCTATTGAACCTTAGGTTAATACGCAGATATTAATTAGAAAGATACATTCATATGTTGGACTTTTATTTCCCTGCCAGTATAAATTTAGAAATGCCTAAATGCAAGTTGCATTCAGCACCGTGCCCCTAACAGATTGTGCAGACTGTGACAGTGGAAACTGTTAAGGGGATTTAGGACAAGAACAAATTTTAAATTTTTTTAAATTCAATTTAAAATATGAAACACATTGCCCAGAGAACCTGTGGATGCCCCATCCTTGGAAGTGTTCAAGGCCACACTGGGTGGGGCTCTGAGCAACCTGGTCTAGTGAAAAGTGTCCCTGCCCATGGCAGGGGGTTGGATCTGGATGAACTTTAAGGTCCTTTCGAACACAAACCATTCTGTGTTTCCATGATTTTATGGTAATTTAAAGGAACTTATATTTCTGAATTCTCTAGCTGTCCTCAAAAACTGCTTTTTGAAAAATCATTTTTTCATCACTTGACCTCACTTTCACAGTGGGTGGTAAGAACAGTGTCTTATTCAAGATCTCTAAGTTCTTATTCTAGAATCTGTTTCTTTTTTTATTGTGACCTTTGGATCCCTTTTGTTTGTGAGAATTCAGCATGGAGGCTGTCATTTCAAATCATCTATGAATAAAAAGCTGCAACCCAAATATCACATTTGTCTGAAATTCTTGCCCTTACTGTTCTTAAAGGTAATAATTTGGTTTAACAAAAAGGACAAGCCAAAAATGTTTTCCAGATTTCTTGACTTTATGCATTCATGAAACATATTTTTAGATACAGGCAGTCATCATTCCTCTCTCATGAGCCAAATAAACTCTGACTCCTCAGAAAGCACAAAAAGGAACAGGACAGGGGCACCTGTGTGAAGCCAGTGGCAGAACCAGGAACTCAGAAGTGACTTCTGAATTTCCACAAGAGGTATTAGCATTAGCTTCAGTGTCCTCTGGGCTGAAATCTTTGTCTTTTTTTTAACAAAAAAACCTTAATTTGTGTCCAACAGGCAGACAGAATAACTTTATTCATCAATTACTTTCAATTAGAAAACTGCGTCTTTCTTAGGAAATTTTTTTGTCTTCCTTAAAATCGTATTTAGGTATGGCCTCTTGCATGAAGAATCCCTTACAGATCAGGAATGAGAATCACAGTTAAATTAACTGTATTCAAAAGGCAAAGAATCAAATTAATCAGCTCCATATAAATATCCTCATATCTGTACAGCTAAGTTCAACTTTAAAAAAATCTATTAGAAAAGGTTAACCTAAGAGGCTACAATAACTCTATAATTGCTTTAGTATAGAAAAGTTTTAGTGAATTTTATAACATGTGATCCACAAGGGCTCTAAGCACTAATAGTTTTGCAAAATATTTTTTTTTAAATGCACTGAAATGTAAGAAATCAGCAAGTAAATTGATATGCGCATTAAAGTCATTTTCTAGGTCAGTGAATCAATGTCAGTAATGGTTGACTAGATTCCCTACTTGGCTGTAAGATTATTTTAGCTGAAGCCTTTCATTTTATAATTTACTGAATTATTATAAAGGTTATTTGGTACCTAAGAAAATGTTGTCTTCTAGAGTAGAGAAAACACCTCTTAATTCTGCCCATGGCTAAGAAAATGTCTGCTTGTGTCAAATTTGCAGCATAGACAAAAATTCTGTTCCTGGTCACACTGACATTACCTCACCTCTTGCATTTTGCATAATGAATTGGTACAAAAGTGCTATTTTTCAGGATTGAGTCACATCGTTATGTTGTCACGGCCAACAGGCAGGAGTGATAACTTGATATCTTTACAGCCCTGTAAGGTGACTCCCAGCTGTGTAGCAGACACAAAAAGGTGCAGTGGCGCTAAGGGTTTGCTGGCTGGATGACACAGATCTCCGGAACAAGCTTTAAACTCAGCTGACACATCCACACACGGTCACCACCTGAATCACAGCCACACTCACATGCCCAGACCGAAATGAAACTCAGAGTTCACCAAAAGCTGCCACAATGGGATGGAGGGAGGAAAACAATTCAGCCAGAGAGGGTGAGCAGCCCCCTCTTTGAGGAGCGTGGAGTTAGAAGCAGCAACACCCATGGAAGGAACATATGGGGCAGCCACAGGTCTGCCATTCCCTTAGTCACCCCAAAGGATGAACTATTCAGAAAACCTCACAAAAACGCTGCCATGCAATCAGGAAATACAAAGAAAAGGATTTCTCAGCTCAGCCTTTTACTGGATAGCTGTCAGTCTAGCAGCTTTGCAGTTTGTGAGCTCCACCAATGCATGCAATGTTCACGGGATTCTTCTTGCAGCCTGCTCCAGCCAGTGTTAAATTGCATTAGTATTGAGTGGTGATTGGTTTATTCATAAGAAGAAAAAGCAAGCAGAACAAGCATGAATTAAAATGCCTTAAAGCACGCTACAAATTCAGTTTTAAAATGTAGGGGCTTACAAAACATAAATCTCCCACTCAGTGAGGAATTAATTACATGGCAGAGGAGGATGTCTGATAAAATTTACAAAACTGATATACTAGCTTTGTTATAGAGATTTTATTTTTTTTTTTAACAGTTACAACATCTACCCTAAACAAGGAAACATATTTCCCCATTAGAGAAATATAAATGTCAAAGACCATATTTGCATATCAGGGGAGGGCAGGAGAGGGGAGGAGGAGACACAATGACTAACATCTGTTGCACAGATTGAGATAACAAGACTTTTTCCAGACAGCAGAGTGCATTTCTCAGGTGAAGAAATGAAAGAGCATTACAGTGAATTAACGTGTTTCAAAGTGGAGCAACGTAAGTTAAATGGGAGTTTCTGAACTTAGGAATTTTAAGGTAAGTTTTGAAAATATATAGTATACAACAGCTCTTGAGTTTGGGTCTTCAGAATGAGCATAATAATTTTAGTGAATTTCTATCACAGCCTATCCTATACTTGAGTAAAATAAGTTGGTTTTTTTTTCCCCACCAGCTGGTCTTTCTTCGTTTTTTAAGCCTACAGAGAAGAAAATGCAACTTGAATATTTCTACGTCTTGTTGCCTGCTTAATTCAACTAATTTTTTCTTTCTGTTTGCACAAAGCCTCTCATTCTTGGCATTCTTCCACACAGCTATCAGAATCCCTGCTTGAAACACCATGTATGAGAGGAAGGCAAGAGAACTGATCCCATTCACCAAGTGCTTTTGTTTTGAGTATCAAGATTTCTGTATTGTCAAGACCATGCACTTGTTTATGAACAAATGACAAAGCAAATGAGGAAGTGCTTAGAACACAATGTGTTTTATTAGCACTGTTACCGCAAATTTTATACCCACACACATCTAAATGTTTGCTGCACAGTCTCCTTTGACTACAGAGTAACTGGTTTTGTCGTGGAGTAGTTAGCTAAGAGTACAAAGACTCGAAAATTGTTTCATTTGGAAAGGGGAGCTGATGATGTAGTGGGGATTTTCTGTGATGAAGTCACACAGCTTAAAAAGAGTGCACAAAGTTCTGTATCTCTGAGCACAGAGCACATGAAACAGCAGAAAAGGTGACTTTGCCCGTGATTCAAATCTCTTCTCAGTCAATACTCAACCTCGAGGCATCTGTCACACTTGGACTCTTTTTTTCTTTTCAGTCTGAAGTCCAGTGCTTAGTGCTTTCTCTTCAGAACAGACAGTGGGAAGTAGCCACAAGTCCTACTTGTTCATTTATACTGCTTCTCCATTTCTGACCTAGAGCAAGCACAGTTATCTCCACACTATACCCCAATTTACAGTGCAACTATCAGTTTTACTGATCTTCCTGAGTTTCTTTCACAGACACAAGCAAAAAATCATATCAATTAAATGACTGAGGTAAATTAAATTTTATCACCAGTGTATATCTTCCATATCTCTCCTTTGGGCCAGGCAGTTGTGGAATAGAGATCACTGTCCTCTGCAACACCATCTTAATTTCAATAGTTTCGTATCCCCACTTCAAGAAGGTACAGAAAATCCATAAAAATTTCTTTCCAAACCCTTAGTAAAAACCTAGCTTTCAAGTGCTGTTTTACTCACTTTTAGATGTTGCTCCTTCTGCTCGACTCTGAGAATCAAAGGAACAGAAAGAATGATAGCAGTGAAGACATCTTTTACCATCATGCACTGTATAAAAAGCCTGAGAGAGTTCTCCTGAGCACCACGGAATTACAGGCTATTACATGCACTTATAAATCTTTCTTATAGCATTTGTTGAACTTTCAATTCTTCAGTTCTCCCAGAATAATATCCACTGATGAAAATGGATTTATCAACATGGCAATGCCAATACGAGTCAAAAGTCACAAGTGTAGCTTGCTGTAAAATAAACCACGTCTAAAAAAATCAGGGGCATAAATGAGGATATGATCCTCTCAATTAATTTGATGTATAATTAAATCATGTCTAATTTAGACATCCTCCCATTTAGAATATATATTTTGTGCCATGGAAAGCAGTTGCTTTGAAGCCTTTTATCAAGCATGCTTCTCCTGTATGAGAGATCTGGATCAGTAAGTCTACCTTCCTCTGTCACTGGCAGCAGAGTCTAGAATATCTCTGCTGCTTTCCTCTAGATGCTCCTTTCCCTTGCCAAATGCTGCTTCCCTCTCCCTGTGTGCTGCTGGACCACTTCAGCTGTCAGGCTGGCCAGACCCCGAGCTGAGTCTGTGCAACGATTCAGTTTCAGCTGTCCCAGGCTGGATGGCAAACAGCTGAATCAGTGCAATCCAAGTCGTGAGGACTGGGAAGAACTGCCCTGATACCAGCTTGTAAGAAAGAAAATCATTACTGAACCACATATCTGTGATTTCCTGTGTGCAAGAAATGCTTACACGCAAACAGATGCATGGAGCTGAAAACAATGCAGGAGGATTCCAGAAGATGAGTCAAAAGCCAGCCAGAGTTTTCTTAAACATTACACTAAACTCACTTACAGAAACAACTTACAATAGCATTTCAAAAAGGACGTTTACGTATTTAAAAGGCCGAGAATAATTGGTCGGCTTTTAGTTAAACATAATTCTGGCTCTGTGTTTTCAAGGAAAAAAACCAAGGTAACTGTTATGGTTTCCAAATAGGCCAACATTGCAGTGTCTGTTCCACTGAAAGACTCTAACATTATTTACACTGCTTCTGGGCAAATATTTCAAAATAATAAATTCACTGTAGCTAGAGCATCTCATTCCCCATGCATGGAAACCTTCTTTTCTAGGAATATATACAGGTTCTTAGAAGATGCCTTCTGTAAAAATAGCTTTTAATTTCTTTGTGTCGGGATAAGAGTGGAATAAAAAAACCAAAACTAGACTCTGCTTATGTTTTCAGTAAGAACCATTCATACACAGTTCTTGCAGACCTGCACTAGTCCATAAAGAGCATTCTTCTTTTTACTCACTTTAAACAGGTAGAACAGCTCCATCCAAACATACTATCAAGAAAAAAAATAAATCTTTAAAGTAAATGAATCTGCTCTAAGAAAGGATGAAAATAAGGTGAGAAAACCAACCACTAAAATTATGATTTTAGATTTGCATAAATATTTTCAATTTTTTATGCAGTGCCATTTGGGAAAAAAATATATATAATCCGTCAATTCCAAGACCTGGAGCTTCAATTAAGAAAACAAATGTAACACCAAACAACATGAGACTTGTCACAGAACAGCAAGAGACAAGAACTTTCTTTTTCAGGTACAAATGAAAACGTGAAAGAACTGTAGGTTGCAATGCTGCTGCACTCTGATTCTTTTGTTCCAAAACACACACCAAATGCACTAAAATGCTGCTACAAGAGCAGGAAAAGCCCAAAGGTTCTATCCCAGTCCATATTTGAGAACTAGTACCGTGATACAGAAAACTCACTTGCGTTTGACTGCTCTAACTACTGATGTTACAAATACTCTCGCTTCAGGCTTCATATACAGAAGGCCAACATCGCGGGGAAGAAAGAAAAGAAAAACAAACCAAAAAAAAATCAACAAAACCAGCAACCCCTCTCACTCCCCAAAGCAATATCACATTTGTTTGTACATGGGAAGCTCTGTTCCGATGGATTGGAACAAAATGTACGGCAAACCCGGTGCTTGCAGAAAGCCCTCCGAGCCCCTGCGGCGCGCTCTGCTCACAACAGCTGACACTGGAAAACGCTCCCTGTGCTGCCTGGGAGCACGTCCCACGCAGCTCCCTGTGCAGGAACAGCAGGGCTGTTTGTGCCTCCTCCTGGCTCTGAAGTGATAGGTGGGGCCTGGCCTTCAAGAAACGCTGAGCTGAAATGTCTCTAAGTGAAGCTCAAGTGGAGGTGTTGGTGGGGAAGGGTATTTCTGGTTCTGCTGCCTAGAACACACTATGAAAAACTGTTCAATGTGAATAAATGCCAACACAGGTATTATTGCAGGAGAGAGATTAAATCAAATTTTTGCTCCAAAATTACAGAAACCATAGGCATTTAATGAAATAGATCACAACATCTCACAACATCTGTTTCAACACAGTTATACAATGAAAAGCTGACTACTCCCCCTCACTGCTACAAGCAACATTTGCTAGCTCTGCCAGACAAGAGAGTAAATTTCTTATTTGTTCTCCTTCATATACTTACAACAGGTGACTCAACCAAAAGTATTAAAATAGCAAATGGAGGTAAAAAGTAGAAGGTAGCTTTTCTAGTGGGACTTAGAGATGAGATAGAAAACCCGTGCCCATTCTCTAAGCAAACACTTCCCTAAAAAGTCAGAAAAAAACCTTTGCTGGTGTGTGATCACACAGATTAATGACTACAGAAGATAAGTCAAAGGGATGGTAAAAGAGCTTGTTCTACTCCATTCTCCATCTTGAATTTATGGTGTATATGTAGGCTGCATTTAATATCATTAAAAATAGCCAAGGATCCACATTTAGTTAAAAAAAAAAAAAACACCAAAAAAACAACAAACCAACATTTAAAACACCAAAGAGTAACAGCAGAAAGGAAGGAGGGACTAAAATGATGTTATACCTTGCAGATGACACTACCAAAATGGAATCTGATGCAGCCAGACTCATAATGCTGGTCTAGCGGGCAGAAAAACAGAAAAACCAAATTGAACTGCAGACAGAGAGAATATTTAAATCATTCCTTTGGGCAGACTACCTGCAAAGGACTGAAACATTGGGAAACTGGAGGAAAAAAGCTTATGACAAGAAGTCTGGACAGCAACAAGCAACTTTTAATCAGTCTTTAGCATGCCTAACTTGACATGGATAAAAGGGACCTAGTTTCCAAAGGGCAGATCGTAGTATTTGCTGAAAAAATGAAAACCACTTAGCAATTCTGAAATTTTGTAGCTGAAATCGCTTGGGTGTGAACAAGGGTTTTAAAAACAAAGAATGATAATAGGTTAAAGTATAGCAATCACTGGGAAAAAAAGAAACAAAACAAAACAGAAAAACCAACCAAACAGAGAACAGGACAGAGAAAATCACATCAAGCAGGAGAAAGGTGAAAGAACAAACTCCATCAGAAAATGCTTAAATGACAAATGAACACATACCACAGAAATGCATCAGTTCTGATGATGTTCTGATTTAAAAAATCCCAAAACTTTACACTCTTTAAAATGCAGAGAGAAACAATGAGAATTTTCATTTAGAAATGCATAGTAGATTGTTATTTTGTTTTGAAATTTTGCTGGAAATGGAAACATTATAAACCTCTCTTTTTTTTTTTTTTTTTTTTACCTTGAGACCTCACTGAATTTGAAGCATGGAATTATCTGAATGAGTTCCAGCACATTCATTACACATTTATATATAGTCTCTAGCTGTATCACAGCATTAAAACAGGGATTCACAAGGTCTGTCTACATTTTCCTCCTACAGGTCACAAGAAATAACAATAAATTCTTTAAGCAGAAGCATAGAATAGACTATACTAAGGTTTCTAAACCAATTTTCATTCTACTTCAAGTTGTGTGTGGAGGGAATTGGCTAATAAAAAGTCTTACACACAAAATCCATTACAGGAAGGCTCATTTCCCCAAAAGTGGGTCAGAAACAATTTCAACCTTGTTAACGGGATGGGGAAATGAAGACTGTTGAAACAAGCAATGCAAGAAAGAGATTTTAAAGTCTTTGTTTTGCACCCAACCCCTAAGTTGAACAAACAAATTTTAAGGGATCAAAGCTAGCCTATTATGAAGCATAAAACTATCTCTGCTGAGAACCATAAATTATGTATGGAGCAGGCATATTTACCAGTGCTGCTAGTAATGCAGAACATCTCCGAATGAGCACTGACTGCTGAATGCCTCATGTTCTTTTATGATGAATTATGCAGGAAGCTCCAACACAACTATGCTAAGGTGCTGGAGTTCATGTACAGGAGTGCTTGAGAGCCATTGAATAAGCAGGAGACAAAAACATTATCTTTTTTCCTTTTCCCTTTTACTCAGGTCCAACGTTTTGTGAAGAGTATTTGTCACTAACACAAAAATGAATATACTGAAAAAGTCCGATAAAATTATTGTCGTCTCCTCTCCTTCAATTTTTTTTTTCTTCTCACCTACTTCCCCTCACCACGTCTCCCTCATTCAAGTGATGCAGCTACATAAAGCTTTGAAGTACTGATTGCAGTGATGCACTAAATTCCATGAAAAAAAAAATTCTATTGAACTGGAGAGTTCAAGATCCAGCACGGAATGTCAATTTGAGTATTTCTCCCATCATGAACAGTTAGTTTTCAAAAAAAAACCCTTTTGCATCTTTCAAAATAAGGATGGTTTCAGGACAGGTTCATTTATAGTAAGGACTCCAAAGAATCTGAAATAGTAGTGGAGTGTGGAGAATGTCTACATGGCCTAAAGACGCATCAGCTCTTCCCTACTCTGAGGCAGTGAGATCCAGAAGCCATCTGCTCCACTTCTATCCATGTGCTTAGACTGCTCTGATGTACAGTTATACTATTTCTGATTCAACACCTAAGTTAGCATCTCTCTCTGGTTGCCTCACTGAGCTCCTCAAACTGGTGTGAGAGCAGTGATTTTTAGCAGGCACAGTCAAAACCAAGTGCAGGTTTTCCCATCCAAATCAGAAGCGCATAAGGAGACAGCAGTCTGTCATCTGGCTCGTTCCAGAAGATTGGGAAACCAATCTGAAACCCCCACATGCAGAGTCATTGTGAGCCTGCTTGGTTGCCTGACACGTGTGTGGACTCGTGGTTGTGAGCAGTTTATTATTTTCTAAAACAGAGGGATGAAAGTCTGTAGGCAAGCTATCAGGTTCAGCTAAAAATATGGTGAAATACACTTGATACTCAGCCTGCTTTAATATGGTACGTCAGGAAAATACAAGTGCAGTTTTCCCCCCAAATACTCAAAATGGTTCTGATTCCAACTAAAATACCATAGAATCATACCCCACAATGTTTTGGGCTGGAAGGGACATTAAAGATCATCTGGTTCCAACAACTCTGCCATGGGCAGGGACGCATTCCACTAGACCGGGTTGCTCAAAGCCCCATCCAGCCTGGCCTTGAACACTTCCAGGGATGGGGCATCCACAGCTTCTCTCTGACAGTAAAGAATTTGCTCCTAACATCTAATATAAAACTACCCTCTTTCCGATTAAAGCTTAATGGGTCTTCCCTTTTTTCTAAAAATGAGGGTTATATTTTGTTTTTTGCAGTCAGTGGGAACTTCACCACCTTGCCACAACTTCTAAAACATAGTGACTTAACCACTTCATCTGTCAGTACCCTTAGGACCCATGGATATATGAAAGTATTTTTCAGTCCTTGTGCTACTTGTGTTATCCAAAGCCTTTTCTATTTATTTAGACCTATACAGAAGTAAAAGTATATAATTTTCACCTTCTTTTCAAACTGAATACACTGGTTTAACACAGTGCATTTTTTCTAACTTCTCATTTAAAGCAGGTGGTTGAATTTTCAAATCTTCAGGGAAAAATATCCATCTTGGGCTGAAACTTTATCTGTCTCAATTCAGGAGAGAGGATTCATTTTTTTTCTCTTTAAGAAAGTTATAAACCTCATCTTGAAGTCTTTGAAGATGAAATGTATTTTCCCTATGCTCGTAACTTCAGCAATGGCCTAGAGACTTAACAGGAAAGTAGGTCATTAGAGTCCCAGATACTTTCTTTGACACAGCTAAATGACATTTCTTCTGGAATCCAAATGTCATTTTTGCCCTTTATTCTTAGAAAAATAGATGTCAATCCCCACTAGAAAACACTAGGAATCATTACTTTTTGATAGAAAATTTAAATCAATGGAAAATAAAATAAGTTGGAGGTACTGCTTCTTTTCAGCTTCTGTTTCATATCAATTTTCTAGGCTTCCTGGGCTGCCCAAGTCTCTCTCAGCTGCTGTTCAAGAATGAATCTAAAGGTATGGAAGGCAGCATCTGTGCATTTTGGAGGCTCACAGAGTTCTGGGTCGAAAAAAAATCTGCTTAGTTTCACACTGATTTAGAGAAAAAGCAAACCTATTTTAGTGAACTCTCATGCTACAATCCGACTTCACCCTGCCATGTATCCAACAGCCATAAAAAGCCTAATGACCACATTACCATACTGTAGATAAGGGAACAGCAATGGCAGAACCACAAAGCTCAACAGGTTTTAAGTCTAAATTTCTAATTCCAATCACAAGCCACTAGCTGAGAAGCCTTGTCTGTCCTTCACTTGGCATCCTCCTGATGCCCAGAGGCCCAGACCAGCCCAGACCTCTCCTCCAGCACAGCAGCTCCTCTTCTAAGCTCCCCACTTGCCTCACACACATCTTAAGCAAGGCTGCAAAATGTTTCAGATTGACTGGTGTTTTGTGTTTTTCTATTATGCTCCCCCAGGATACGCAATTTACATCTAATAGAAGCTCACATCACACACTCAAGGAAACAAAGCAGAGAGAAACAGGGAAACAACGTGTTTGTAAAATAATTTGCCATGAACAGCCCAGCAAGTTCCATTACAGAGACCTCTTTAGCCACAAGGCCTTAATGCTTGAATGACACAAGTGAGAGAACACTGAAAGTGGAAGAAAAGCCCACAAAAAATCCTTGGCCAGTGGGAGGCCAGGGGATGGCTTACCAGAAAAAAATTCTGAAATTCAAATCACTATGGAAGGTGGAAGATCTGGGCACTAGAAATACAGTTTAGTTAAACTGATATGCAAAATTTGTGTTAGCATTTAATTAAAACTCTTCTCCTAGTCAATTCAGTGCCATCTTCCTCCTTTCAGGAGGTCCTTCCTGCCATCTCCCTTTGCACAGGCCTCGAGCATATCAAACTCTTGTTTTGCCTTTTCTGTAACGGGCTTTGACCAGAATCCAGGGAAAGGGTTAGGACAACCCTGTCTCATGAAAAAAACAGGAAGATACAGAATCTGTTTTCCTAGGAAGTAACTTGAGATGTTAGAAATGAAACATCCATATAGTGAAATTCTAAGACATCACAAGGCCTCTTTTCTGCCCCAAGCATGAAGAAGGCATCCTAAAGCCAACCTAATCAGGAGAAACCCCATGTCAAGATCACAACAGATTCCTTTACTGCCAATGAGGGAGGCAGATATACTCTGCCACATTTGTATCATAACTCAATACTATATTATGCTTTATACTTTTGCAACTTTGTTCCATAAATTCAAGAACTTACATTTTCAAGTCAATATACCCTTTCAGCCATAATCTTGCACTCTGACAAGCCAAGTAAATGACCTGACATAGAAAATGTTAATCTCTGCTGGTCACTGGAACAGGTGTTGAGCTCCCCACGACACTACACCAAAGCTGCTGACAGAGTAACAAGTTGTGCCTCTACAGGAGCAGCAAGTCTGGTACTGAGTGATGCTGCACATATTCAAAAAGGGAAAAAAAAAAAAAAAAAAAATCATTCCCTGGCTGTCATGGATCACCGCAGAAACTCTACAACAAGGAGCACGCCTGAATACCAAGAATTCCCAAGGGAAAGCTTTTACAATGTGAAATAATGCCATGAATGCCTGGGAGGAGAAAAAAAAAGAAAAGAAAAAAAAAAGAGAAAAATATACAATAATTTTAAAGTCCATCGATGAGGTACTGATAAGCTCGAGAGTGTTACCAACAAGCAAACAGAGGAATTACGGAATAGGATTTATAATATCTGTAGCACATTGGAATGCTATGGAAGATAGACAAAAGACACTTCAGGAATTAAATGCAAAATGTTGCAAAATCCAGGAAATGTCCAAAAAAGTCTTTTAAGGAAACACACCTAGGTCAAATGCAATTCTGCTTGTACATGGCACAGCTACTGCATGTACTTAGGATGCAGATGAAGTAACAATATGACTACAAAGTTAATGAAAAAATGACCAGCAGAAAATTATAAGAAAAATGCAAAAACTCACCTATCAGGATATTATTATCTATGTAGTATAGCTATCATTTAAGTGAGATTAGAAATAATTATTTTTTTTTCTAACTCACTTTAAGCCTTTTTACCACCACTAAACAACATTACATTTGCTAAATATCAGTGTCTTGACTAAAAACCCCAGTAAACAAATCCACCACCAAGTCACCTTGTGCAGATTGGGAAGGATAAGTGAATTTGTTCCCTGGAAATGACCAAGAAGAGGTGAAATATAAAAGTATCATTCATACAGAAGAGGGCTGATAGATCTCACAGAAAGTGCTGGACAACCTTTAGGACTGCAGTAATAGAAATGAGAAAATATCCCCATGCACTTGGGGATTAAAAATTGAAACTTCAGCTACACCCTAGAATCTCATTAGCTGAGAACAACCGAGCAGGAAGAAGACACATTTTCTAATTTATCACTGGATGAGTATGAATGACCAATATGAAGCAGCTTCAAAGGAAGCAGTTATAAGACAGCTGAAGTATTTCTGGTAGATGTAGGAAGGCTGGATAGAAAAGGTGAATCCCAGGTAAAACACTTCAGACTATTTTGCTCACTTCAGTCAACAGCAGCCAATTCACACCATGGCACAATGGAAAAATATCATCGTGGAAAGGGAAGAGACTGAAAAATATCTGTCTACAAAAATGAGGACTGGGAGAAGAAATGATAGTTATGTGTATTACAGAGATAAAAAAAAATTACATGGGAAGAGATGTTTATAATTAAAGACAATCTTGACAAAATAAAAAAGTTATGTGAATATGCTGCTTCTGGAAATTAGAAGAGTACACCTGTCAATTGTAAGGGAAGGGTTCACAATTTCCCTAATGAAATAACCAGGTGAGGAGGAAGACAAACCAACCAACCCAAACCAAACAAAAACCAGCAAATCCACACACAAACTAAAGTCCACAGCTTTTCAGAAGAACGAAGACATGGAGGAAATATGTGATACCTATAGAGACTGGTCTTGATGATCAAGAATAGCTCTTACAGCTGTTCATGTTCCTGAATACCATGCACAATTTGCTTTTTAAAAACAGCCAAAGGGCTTTAATACTGTACCTCAAGAATTCAACCAAATTCACATCTTTTGCAAAACATGCTAACATTTTTCAGGTAAGACAGCTTTACAGCCAAAATCTCTGATATGACATCTTATTTTGAGGAACTGTCACACAGGAAATAACACTTTACTCTTCACAGAAGCACTAAAGAAAATAGAATTTATTTTTACAAATGTAAAGTTATTAAAGTAGTTGTCACTAACCTACGCAAATGACTGGATATATTTTGGAAGATATTTAGATCAGATCAAGATGGCAGCTGAATATAGGAGGACTATTCACAAGAGCATGCAGTGACAGGACAAGAGGGAATGGCTTCACATTGGAAGAGAGTAGGTTTAGATCAGATATTAGGGAGAAATACTGGACTTTGCTAACTGCTGGTGTTCCAAACCCCAGAAACTTTTTTCAACACAGCTCCAAGGCCCTCCTAACCTTTTGAAGAGAGAAAAAGCCAAAGATCAGGGGAATTCTATTATGTCTGCTCTGAAAAAGCATTTTTACTAGTCTGCTTTCTGAGGAATATTTACTGTTGGAGTGGGATGGGTAGTCCATTACGATAATCATTACAAAAATTAAATTCTGTAAGAGAAGCCCAACCACGGGAGGGAAGCCCATTCGTTCTATTCGTTTCTGTACATAACATTATCTCAAAAGAACGTTGAATTATTAGCTCATTAGTTTTATACACTTGTAAATTCCTAAAATGCAAACGGACATTAATGCAGGGATTGATATTCTCCCTTCAGTTCTGAGCTGCTACTTGGGAAACATCAGCTGACACAATTTACATTTCCAGAAATCAGTGATGAATAAATACAATAAATACTACTCCCCAAAACAAATGAAAACAGCTACTTCTGAAGGAAATTAAGTAATGAAACAAAGGCATTTCCAGTGACAGACATTTTGAATGAAAAGGGAAACTACACAAGAAGCAAAAAAATTCTACCTTGAAAAACTTATAGTTATGTAGAATTGCTTCTACATCCAACTCAAATAAATCCTCTTTCTCCCGATACACCCACCCACAGCACATATAATTCATGCATATAGAAATAAGAATAACTATTAGAAAAAACACACAAATAGGAAAGTCACCCCACACAAAAGAAAAAGAGCTGCAGAATTCTCAGTAATAGTTAACAAAAGAAGAGCGAGTTCGTGGGAAACCAGCTGGATGCATGCTACGTGCACAGGTACTTACATAAATCACTTTATTGTCTTACCTTTGCTTGCCCCATTCAAACCAGCACAACGAGGAAAGCCAAAACTTGGCAAACTGACAGTGGCTTCTTTAAGACAGATGCAAAACCTAGGAAGAACATCCACTGGTGGCTGCTGCAAAGGCCTTCTGCACTATTCCTTTCCACTGCTCTCTTTCCAGTGTTTCCCTCCCTCCTGACAACTACACTCTACTTTATTTTGAACTCCTTAATTCTCTTGCTCATTTCCCTTAGAAAGTTACATTTCCCTTTGTCAAGTTACAGCATTTTAAAGATTTTTATCATATTCTTTAAGCTTAGGAGACTGTAAAGTTGGAATCATGACTTTTAGCTAGTAGGTCTCTAGGGAGCCCAAGAACAGAATGCCGAAACAACAAATGAAAAGATCCAACATTTACAGTGCTTTGGGTGGTTTTTTTTTAATAACTAAATCTGATTAATCCATTAGTTAATCTCTCTAGGTTCCGGATCTGATTTCATAGAATCAGGATCCTAAAAAGGAAAACTTGAGATTTTTTCTTTCCTGGGGTGCTGGTACTGACATACTTGGAGTTGCATCAATCTGTGAAGAACAGGAACAAACTTGTTCACCTGTTTAGCTTTCTGGGAGCCAGCAACAGCTTCCAAAACATAAATGGCAGAGGTTCCTTCTGAAATTTGCAATTATTTGCAGCATTCCAAACAGGGCTCTGGTTGTTTTACATGAGCTGAGAAGCTGTATAAAGACAATGTGATGTTGCTAGCTAGTTTTTACAGGAGATGAACTTCACTTTATCAGCTTAACAAAGAAGGAGTTGGGTGTCCTGCAATTGGGAGAGTAGCGATTGAGGATGTTAATTCAGAATCAACAACTTAAGTTGCACGGTAGGCAAACACTGAGTATTTCTCTCCATCTCCAACGACCCACCAGACCTTGTGCTCAACAGATCAACATGAATCATCCCATGACCAGCTCTAATCACAGCAGATTTCTTGAAATAGTAGGGTATGAACAGCACAGCAACAAAAATCCCTCCAAAGTACTCTGCTCAAGTGTTTTCCACTACCTTTCCTTTACATGCAGCCAATAATTAAAACGTGAGGAAGACCTTGAAGATATTAGTCCTTGAAAGAATCCCAGAGGAATGCTGAGAATAATGCTTACTTACAGAGAGCTAGAGATCCCTATGAAACTGTAATAGCACACATGAAAAAGTCTTAGCTGATGAGTCTTTATGCCTCAACCAAGAAACCAAGTTAGAATTAATATAAAACCACAAATGGTAGCAGCGATGGTGAATCCTCAGCATTTAAACACCGTGTGTTTCACTGACCGCTAAAGTAAAAGAAATTCTCTGAAGATCTGAACTCATACAGAGATTTAAGGAACAAATCTTGAGATCTGACCTAATGTGGAAAATCAGTATAAGTCCTCCGGTTTTCAAACGAGCATTTGAGGAAGAAAAAAGAAATCCTTATATTTAAAGCACTTTCCCCACTTTCTTTGGTTATAAAAGCACACTGGATCAAAACCAAGCTGACAGAAAAGCCTGTATTTTCAAAAGTGTCTACAACTATCCACAGAAAAATAAAAATTGGTGAGCATGGGTTTAACCTGTACACCAACTGCTATCTTTTCTCCTGTATTTAAGTATTATTATCAACGCCCTTTTCTCTATAAGAAATTTTGAAAAAAAACCCAAACTTCAATAGAAGTTGAGAAATTTAGATATTTGGGACAAAGGAGTTGACAACCTGCCTCAGAGCAGCAGCTCCAACCAACCACCAGCTATCAGGCACTCATGCCCAACAATTCCACAGGACATATAAAATATGATGAATACATCCTGGGAATTCGCTATATCCTTTTGATTGTGCCTAAATCAACAGTCTAGACTCTGAAGAAAAGTGTTTTGTCTGACTGGAACCTGACAAATTACTTAACTGAGGCAGCACACAGCAATATGTGTCTGAAATGCAACGCACCGCACTCGGAAATTCTTTGCAGATAGTCATAAGGGCTCAATGCTCAAAACCATGACCAGATTTACAGCAGTACATCCATTCAAACAGCAAATAAAGCAACCACATTTCCAGCAGAGTTCTATTCAAGTATGGCAAGCTGTCCTAATACACTGCTTTTGACAGTCTCACACGCTTAACACCCAAATGAGCGCAGACAAATTGAAAAAAAAAAAAGAAAAAAGAAAAAAAAGCAATCAGAATTTGTATTAACCATCGTGGAGGGAAGGGTGGCCTATCTGAAACTGGGGGAATAAGAACTGACAAAATGCTTTAGTCAGTGATAACCAGGTCCACCTCAGAACAGAACATCCTCCCTAGAGTTCCTCTCCAACAGCTGTGCCGCTCTTCACAAGCGTAAAAACAAACATTGTCCTTATTCCATCCCAAAATCTTCTGTACTGGCTAAAAAGCCATTTAGTCAATAAATGACTGAGGTGTTGGCTCAGTGTAGATGCCTCACAAACAAAAAGCACGTGTTGACAGCAACAGCCTGACCCTACAGATCTCATTTCAGGGGGGCCTCGTACTTTCCTTTGCTATTTCTGTGCTGTTAGAGCAGCTCTATTCCACAATGACCTGCAGCTTTAGTGAGTGTGTTGCATTATCACAACTGTTAACAGCGGGTTTTTTACACCCTTTCTGGAGAACAGAATAAAATGCACTAAAAGCAGTAAAGAGGACACACAGGCTTGTCAAACTGCTGCTTCCAGTGCTGCTTCATCCAAAAAATGAAAAGCTGATTCATGTTTTCTCAGTCTCCTAGCAGGACGTGGGACCTCAAATGACAGAAGGATTCTGGCAGGAACTACGATGCTGAGCGCTTGGACTGTGTACTCACAACATCGTGTGGAAATCTCAGCTCTCTCAATACTGACAAGACCTTACAGGTGTTAGGGCAATGTATTTCCCAAGTATAATTACAAAGGGTAAAGGGCAGTCAGCAACTTTGTTAAGAACTACTATCATCATTATGATTCCAGCTTTTTCCCCCCAAAGATCAGCTGGAGTTCGTAAGGAAAAAAAAAAAAAGGACAGTAACATATTTTGTGAATCTTCCAAAAAAACCTCTAGAACTCAGGCAGCTGCTTTCTCTCCCAAATATCTTCAGACAAATGGCATATATATATATATAATATACTTAAGCAGATACGCATGATTTTTTGAGAGTTCAGCATAATTATAATGTTTTTTGTTATTAAACTGTGAAATAATCTAGTATTTTGATCTAATGCAAACTTTTGCATGTAAGAAGATATAAAAAAATTCAACAAAACCCAACACAATTTTATATTTAAACTTTCACAGTCCTTCTGCACTCTTAACATGGTCATTTTTGAAACCTTTTCACTTCCAAAACTGTACTATTTTTTTGTTTCTCTGTGGACTGTCTTCACAGACAAGCATGAAATTCTGTTCTACACCACCACTTTCTTCCTCATCAGAAATGCTGAATAGGAGAAAACTCTAACCCTTAACATCCATGAGAAATCATGGAAGAAAACTGAAATTCGTATGTTTCAGCCTCACAAGTTTAACCAGTGGACAGGATTTAATCCTTGGAGGAAAGCACTGGACCTCAGGCTTTATACACTGGAAGCAGTGACTAAACTACAGGGGAGGAAATTCCGAAGGGACAGTAAAGGAATGGTTATTAAGCTTACGCTGGCTTTGCTGTTCTCTCTGAAAGTACAATCACTTATAAATACCAAAGGTGCTTTTAATACCTTAAAGTGACATGAAAATTCTGCCTTTAGAAGTTGAAACTGTATTTTGAATAAGAACATCATAAGATTTTACAAAGAAGAGCTCGTCTACTTCAATAGCACTAGAAAATCTGAAATATTTCAATCGGGCTTCAGATCCCGCTATGCTGCTACAACAGTCTTGGCAAGCTTTTTGTAATGACCTTGTAGTAAAGGTGGAATATGACAGGTTTTTATTTCTGCATGTCTCAGGGGTGAAAGCTTATAACCATAAATAAACGCTCTTCCAAACTACTGATTTATGGAGTTTCCCTAGGCTCTGCATTGGATTCACACTTTCAACATCTATACACTTCCACTTGTTCGCAATTTTTGCCATAATATGTTGCAGAGTGTCATTTTTGCAGATGGCACCCTGAGTTATCTATTCCTCAATAAAAAAAAGAAAAAACCGAAACAACAGCAAAGCTAATGCCTGACTGATGTCAATAACTGAATAGCTGAGAACTGTGTGAAGATAATGCAAGTAAGACAAATAGTAGTGTTTGGGTCTCCTTTGTGTACATTTATTTCATCCTTCTCCTTATGTGGGCAGCTGCTGGGGTTACTGACTTGATTCTATGATAATTTTCTGAATGAGAAATATGCTTGGCTAATTACATGTATTGTAGAAAGGACTTAAACTGGTAGGTTTAGAGCCTGTAGGGCTTCCAATTTTGTTCACAAGTTCTGGCCAACAAAATTTCTCCTAGTTTGTATGTTTTCAATCAAAACTATGGAATGAATGAATTTACCTATATATTTACAAATATACTTATGTAGAACATACACAATAAACTTTATCATATGCTGTAATAAAATCAGAGATGGCTGGGTAGAACACTACCAATGATGATGATCTGGTGAAGTCTTAAGAAAAAAATTGATTCCCAAAGAGAAGATAATGTGAGTAATTGCACAACTATCCAGGCAATAACAGAGTGTATTGGAACAACAGTCTTCACACGATCCCTCCTGACTTAAGCTTCAAATAAGCTGATACCAATTCCATTGACATAATGAGAACAAACAAAATAAATCAAGTGAATAAAGTCCAGAGTGATCTTTGCCTCCTGGATAAGATGCTTTTAGACAGTGCATCAACTGCTATGATGATTTATATCACAGGCTGAGATGTATGCCTTAAGTAGCATTGTTAAAGCTAAATTTAATCTTATGTTTCTGAAGGAGAAGCAGTCTCCTCCTTTAAAAGTAAGGCAAAAACAACATACTTCTGCATTTGTAGAAGAAATGACTCAAGGAAAAAATTTTTTTTCCGTGGTACTCAAAAGTAAACAGAGTTTCTTTGGGATACAGATGCAATAGAAGTCAAGAAAAAGACACAACTCAAAAATCCCCTGGATATCTAACAGGCTACAAAAAATAGTCCTGTTATATCCAGCTTGTGAGGCAAGTGAGATAGAGTTCAAGGCACTTATAGTACTTAAAACTGTTAAACTAAAATAGAAAAAGAGTTTGATGGCATCTCTCCCATCAAAAGGACATCCCCTAGAACTACCAGAATTACAGCTTTTATGACAATTTTTGAGAGAAAATAGAGCCTTGTGTGGGTACTACAGCAGTACTCTGCTATGAGAAGCACTGGCACTATGACACGAATGGTACTTCCCCTGAGCAAAAAATTAAAAATAAAGCTTCATCCTCAGCTAAAATGGGGGAAAGAAGCATGGCAGAAATAGCTACCAATCCAACAGGTTTTCATATAGGTTGGATAGTATGAATCCTGCAATATTAAAGCAGTCACATCTTCCCCTCTGCAAAAAGTCTCTCCTTGATGACTTAGGAATCTTCTTGGAAATGCCACCATTGCTAATCTGTGGGCCACAGGAGTCTTGTGAACAGGAAGGAATGTTGTACTTCTCAATCAGCAGATGACAACAGATCTTTCTGGAGGGCTTGCTTTCCCCTCCTGCAATAGAAGTTGGCCTTTTTTTTTTTTCTTTATAAGAAGTTGCCATTGTCATCCTCAGTATTCCCAACCGAAACAAAAAAGGTAACAACAACAAAAAGTGCCATCGAACAAACAAAAAACCAACAAACCTCACAACCAAATTTATCAGAAATTCCAATTTACACTTTGAAGGGTTAAAAGCCAATTGCCTCACTACAGGAGGTTTGGGACAGCTCTGGCAACAACTTTTTCATAGCAGATGAAGACACTTGGCCCTCTCTTCCACTTGCTGGCTGAAAATTGACATGTTATAAGCAGATCCGGTAAGACCACTGAGGCTGGAAACAATTGTTAACTGCTGCCAGAAGATACGTGCAACAATATTGTCCCAAAATTGTCACTAAGAGATCAAGCAGTCTTCAGTGTGGTGCTCTGCTAGAGGAAATGTTCATTTATAGAGATCAAGTTAGACAAATCTCAGCTTGTGCATTAAGAAATGGTCCTTAAAATATACACACACTGAAAAAAACCTCCGATAGTCTGAGATTTCAGGTGGCATCTTCAGTTTCTGCTTCATCAAATTAAGTGTCATAAATGACCATTTTCACGTTTCATTTTGTCCCCTACTTTTTTAACTCTTCTGAGCTAGATTTTTGGAAATATCCCAAATATTCTCTCCATGAGTATCCTGTGGCAGTGTCTGCCCAAGGTAATCCAAAGGAAGATCTGCCCTTCTGTGCAAAACCCAAGTATTTACCCTCTCTGGAGACCACAAAAAACTTCTTGCAGCTTCTTCTAGGAAATCAAAAGTCTAAAAAAAGAAAACCATGGTAAAATCAAGCAACCATAGTGCAAATCTATCATGGAGCTGTGAAATCCTTGAGATACTTCAATTTGACTGGAAGGCTCTGAGCAAACAGATTTAAGTGGGTTTTGCTTACACGGTAGCTCAGTCCAAATGACCTGCAGACCAGATGACCTTTCAACCTAAATTGATTCTAAGTGCCACAAAGCAAGGATAAAGTAGAGAGTTCAACAGCTGCTTTACAGCACTTAATAGAAGCAGTCTTCGACAAAGCCTGAGAAAATACTTCAGGAAATAGCATTGAATGCAATGTTTGAGAGCGAAGGCTCTGGTGTTCAGCTTACAGACAATCCCACAAGGAGGGGGAGGGAAGTGAAGACCAGCAGGAGTTTTCCCATGCTAACAATGCACAAACAAAAGGCAGGTGGTCCCACAGAATATCGCTTAATAACGTGCTCTGGAACCCTCAGATCTTAGGGCAGGCATGAGGTCAGCTGTGCCTTGCTGAAAATGGCAGCGCAAATTCCAGACTTTCAGAAAGGAAAGATGAAGATCCATACATCAGAGCAAAGACATAAAGGAGCGCTGGGTTTCAAATTGTAAGTGCCAGAAGAGAAACGCCTCCTGAGAATTCTCTCAGCTGCAAACTGATGTTTCCAGTGCCATATTAGAGAGCTGTTTGCCAGTTAAGTGTGAGACTCGAAAAGGAGGAACAGACCTTTCTTTACTGCTTCGACAGAGCAATGAGAAAAGCAGCAAGGCATCATCTGCTTCATGCCTTCCACCACAAGAGATGATAAAATAGGTCCTATGCTTTTGGTAAAAGACAGAACTATTGCAGGGCTGAATTCCTTGTGGATATTGGGTACTTTCATCACAGGGCTGTTCAGCTCCAAAGGAAAAGATGAGGACTTCTTGAAGGCGCTGTGCAGCCGAGCAAGAGCTCTCCAAAGATAACACAGATCACAGTGTCAAACCTAGGTCAGTACATATAGTTTCAGCTGTGCATTCAATATGCATGTGCACTGCTGAAATAAGGGCGTGTTAATGCTCACAGATGAGTGGGGCCCATGAGTAATTCTGACTCATTCTACAATTCCCGTGCCTCCAGGGCAGTTTCTGTCTGAATGGCAATATATGGCCATATCAAGTAATCACTGAATACTGATAAGATTATGTTTATTTGTGCTGAAAAGTCGCTTCTGCTGACGTGTTTTGGTTTGGGCTTTTTTTTTTGGTTAATTATGAAGGTTTTAAAGTCTTGACCGCTGTTACACAGCATCACAGCTGAATACATAACAGTACAGAAAGGAGTAAAGCAAATTTCAAAGCATGCATAGGCAAATATATGAAATTGACTTTATTTGCTCCCCTCATTCATGTCACCCAATGCATGCAAAATTTCTGAGAAAAAGATCTTACAAAAAGCCATGCAAGGGTTTAAAAAAATGAAATACAAACCTGAGCTGTATTTTAATTTTTTGGTTTAATTATTCTAATACATGAACACCCTCAGTTGGCTGTGTTTTGTGTGATTATTACTGCTCTACAACCTCAAGCTAAGCAACGTAAAGAATTTAACTTTGCAAACATAATGAATTGTAACTTCCAAAATACACCTAAACAGATTTTTGCCTTAAAATCTGATGTTTAATTATCAGACAACTCAAATTTATCTACCAGAAATAATATAAAAATGATAGTAAAATACATATTTAAATGATTTTTCTACAAAAATATACGTTCATGCATATAAATGCATATGCATATGAATACATAAACACGTATGCATCGATTTATGTGTATCTGTAAGTCAAAATACACCCCTCAGGTTACATTTGCTACATCACTGCTTCGTTGAAATTCAGGAAATGGTTTACAGCACTGCTGACCTTACATGATTAGTTCTGAAAGGTCTACTTCTTTGTCACACTGATTTGTGGCAATCACCTTGCTGCTCTGAAGCCATAAATCTCTGCACATATCATAGCATGCCTTTCTATATATTGGTATGCTATCAGGAACAGTGATGATCATTTATACTAGTGTGAAAAGACAGGGAATGCTTAGGAGACACTTAGGAGTTCATTGTTCTCTGTTCAGATATTTATGACTATGACTAGAGATAAAAAATATAAATTACATTTACATATTTATGAGCATTTTTGTGAAATATCTTCATTTCAATTAAAATGCCATCAATATCCCTACGTTATAATAATGCAAGTCAGAAATCTAACTAGAATGCACTTAGTTATATCTTTTTCCTAAAAACTTCCCAAATTAAAGCAATTAACAAAATACAGCATGAGCAGTGCTGATTGATAAACAACGCACTTAGGTGCAATAACAAAAATGATAAAGAAGTAATCTATCACACCATAGGACCTAAAGATATTTTTCTTTGTTTGGAGAAGCAGAAACAACCTTGGGAGAAAATGCGTGGGCTGCAGAACCATGCAATGCAAATTGAGGAGTGCAGGCAGAAACTCACCTCTAGCTTTGTTCTTTGTAGCAGCCACTGGAAGCAAGGAAAAGATTGCACAAGAAGAAGAGAACAAAGATAGATTAGACAGAAGTTTGAGCAAGTAAGAACACAGAGAAACTTCATCACTATCGATTCAAAGCTAACAAACACCGTTTCTAAGATTATTTGACCTATTTATTAGAGACACTGCTGTGCTGTGAGAGAGATCAGATCTATGATTCTGTCAGAAACCATGTGTTGAGAAGTTAGAAAATACACCAGAGTACACACTCAAAACATCATGGTGAGGACTGTAGAAAAACCATAGATCATTAGTCACTACTAGATCGTTAGTAGGTGAGAACATTTGCACACACATTAGTGAATTCTAAAAGCACAATTTGCTTTGCCAAAAGTACATTCTGAAGTACCTAAATCTTATGTCATCCCCTTGCTCCTATTTCTTGAAACATCATTCTTCTGTGAAGCTGATGCAAACAGACACTGGTTAATTTGCAGATATCCCAACGGTTTGTAATCTCTTATATGATCATTGTTTTTCTTCACTGAAACCTATATCCTCAGATTGTTCTTGCACCCGAATGGAGCATGCAAACCAAAAAGAACAGATGATGTTTTAACCAACAGTGACCAGTGTTCAAACTCAGAGGAAAAGGGACAGACACTGCAGCCTTCCTTGCATATCCTGAATCCAGTTTCATGCTAATAGCTCTTCATGCCCAACAAAACAACAAAAACAAAGACTGTAGTTTAAAATGGTTCACTAACAACCACTCTACCATCAAAACAAACAGAACTATTGTTTTCTGTTTTCTGAGGCTCACGGATAATGTTGTTGAAATAAAATACTACTCAGAACCCAAAGTCAGAATAACTCTGTTAATGGAATTAATTAAATTACACAAAAAGATATTATCCACACCTCTCAAGTGGCTCAAGTGCATTCTCAAATGGAGTTCATTCAAGAGCATCTCCACAAAAAAAGGTACCTCAGAAAAAAACCCCAAAATATGTAATTCCTCTCCTGCTGGCCCTTCTTGTAAGGCAGAACTACAATTCAAAGGCAGCTACACTTGAGACCAAAAAACATGAAAGAAAAGGAGAAAGACCAAACCCCCTTTCTGGCATCTTTGCTTCTCTTGTTCCTATCTAAAAGGTTTGTTTGCGTTTTTGTGGTTTTTTTTTTTTTCTTTTTTGGTCTGGTGTCTCTCCAGTCTTTACTAAGACAAGCAAGGAGTGCGTAACAGCGAAGGCTAAGGTCGGATATATGAAGAAATTGTTGAAAATCTGAAACTTTTAACTTTATGAATGAATCAAAATATCAGTTCCCTAGCTGCTTCTATTTTTTGCCTCTTTTTTTCCCCTCTTTTTTTTTTTTTAAATTTAATTTCTTCACTGATCTCTCCTTTACTTCCAGATTCACCATTGTGACTTGCCAACATTCTGCTTGCAGTGAAAACAACACAAAAACTCTGCTTTGGAGAGGTACAACGAGTGCAGATGCTTCTGCAGAGTTCTTTCCATAGGGCTGTTTAACAAGACACACTCACCCGCAAACTGCCCGTAAATCTTAAACGCGCTAAAAATTGCTTGTGTAGTAAACAAAATTAACGATGCCATTCTAATTTTATAAGAAGTGAACAGTTTCTCCTTCATGCAAATCTAAGTTGATAATGAATGCAGAGTTCATCAACCTGTTCATTTTCTTACACTTCCCCTTCTTTTTCAGTCCCGAGAAGTACATCTACACAAATGTATTATCACTTCTAGCCAGAATAATCACATAAACTTAACAAAGGTCTGGAGGAAACACTATCTCCCTCTCCCCACCAGAAATTTAAAAGCAACAGGAGACTTTGTATTTAATTAAACAGAATAAAGAGATATGTTTGTGTATGTATACTTATATAAATACATATCTTAAAAAGAAACATGTACCTGAATTCTTCAGACTATATATATATACACAGTTATATGCATATGTAAGTGATATAATTTATGCTTATGGGTACATATATGCATGTGTATTAAAACATTCCACACATTCTGTGATGAGACAGCTTTATTTTGAAGCATGTGCACTAGACAGAGAATTATTACCTATCAGTAAATAAAGAAAATATATAAATGAGGTTGTACATTATAATTGGAAGTAGGACAGGTTACTAGGCTTGTTAGGCCAATTATAACTCTGCAAATTCACTAACAGAGGACTAGATGACAGTAACCTTCTTAAAAATGTCATGTTCAATACTTGTAAGTTTTCCCATTGACAGCATGGTCCAATTACAAGTCAATTCGTAAAGTTCAAACTGCACAACAGCCAAATTAGCTGAAAATGGTCTTTCAAAATACAATTCTGCTCACAGAAGGCAACTAGCTGGAGCTGTTTCTATCTTTTTGATACCTAGCATGAGGGAAAAGTCCCTTTCATTGCTAACATCGAGGTGAGTTTTTGTTTTTTTCAAAGGGGAAAGAATTTTTTCCTCTCTTCCCTCTTTACTCTCCTCGTCACTCTGTAAAGAGAAGATAATTTTCAACCAATATCCATTATGTTCGAAAAATTTTACCCACCTATTATTACTACATGAAAAGCCATAGAAGACAAGCATAGATAAATGTTTCGAATGAGCACCATCAAGACTGAAATTTAGCAGAGGGAAACCGAGATCTTGCTTGGAGCACCAGATATGGGAAAACTCAGCTTTTTATGCCACTGATGTCAGTGACAAAAGACCTGTAGGTTCCGACAAACAAAATTACAGCCACAGAATCCACTTCTGCTTTAAATCTTCAGCAAGTCAGTTGATTTACCCACTTTCACATAACACATTCTCTTTTTCCCCCACTTAGACTTCCTTGCTTGCTGACTTAAGAAAAAAACTCTTCAAGGCTCTGAGTCTACCTTGCCTCAAAGTAGTGTATACGTGTAGGATACTGATTTGAAACTTCTGTAATACAAAAAAAATGGTTTAGGACTAGCCAGTAATAATTTTTGGGCGTAACCTAAAATCTGTAATTTGCTGTATATGGCTGGCATACTTTATTTGTCTAAATTAGGAATCCAATCAGGAAAAGGATAAAAAGGAAAGGTAATGACTTTTGATATTTCCCTGCGTTTAGGGATATCTGTAAAAAAAAGAACATTTATAAGGGCATTTTTAGTTACCCTGTCTTGTCTTGTCTTAGGAAAATTATTCTGGACAAGGAGGCATGCTACAGCAAAGTGTGAACAGTGACCTTTTTGGAATTTAAGGAAAATTTTTGAAGACCAGAGGTGAAAGAAAGACAAAGTAGGAAGAAAGACCGTATTTTCAGAAGTCAGGTTGAAAGGCATGACAGAGCTACTAGATTTCTAGGTAAGGCTGAGAAATAAATCTCTTCTATTTTCTCTAGCAAGGTTAAACAGTACTGTATTCTCTGAAGGCTCTTGTGGTCACAGCATATGTAAAACAAAAGGGTTGGCCACCAGGGAAAGATCTGTGAGCGAGGGGATCACAGAACAGCAAGAAGTCAAGGTCAGTGATCTCAGGGGAGTCCCACTACGAGAGATCCAGAAAGGGGAGGAAAACTGTGCCAGGTGCTCCACTGTGGAAGCTGAATTTCACAGAGCTAATGTTTTTATGGCAATTTTAAATAAGAAAAGTAATCCGGCCGTAGCCTTGCTGCTGAAACAATCTCTTTAAAAATCATTGCCTGAATGTAAAAACCTGGATTCAAATTTCAAAAATCCTAACATACCCTTGCTCTCAAATAGCAATAACGTATTGTGCTTTATTTTCTGTGATACATCTTACTGACTTCTTGCTTTTTGTATGCCAACAATTGTTAAATTACATTCTTTGATAAATGGTGGCTACAAGTTGTTCAATATTTTCTCCACACTCAGCCGTCTCTACACTGTTCAATTTCGTAGACACTTTTAGACAGATTTGATATAGCTTTTATTTTATTTTTCTCTTATATGTGATTTATTATTCGATTTGGAGTTCTGTCTTTTGTCTTTGGAGAAAACCACATCCGTCCAATTACTTCAATAGCTCAATAAAAATAAAAAAAAGGGAAAAAGTGTTTCCCCCTGATATCCAGCTAGCCTAACCTTCTATTTCAAAAAATAAGGGGAAAGAGAAAGGAAAATGAAAGGTTTGAGGTCAGTCTTGTTCTCATTTCATCTACTGGATGCACTAAGATCACAGACAGAGGAACAAACAATATAATATCTAAATGTTCCAACGACTAAATACTCTATTCAAGAAAAAACCAAGATGAAAGTCACATTCATAAAGTACACTTCATTGATTTTCTCCCAAACACAGTAACCTACAGTTCCAGCAATTCTGGAGGTCCTCTCATCTTCAATAAAAAGTTAACACATCACCAGGCAAATGAACTCATTTATTCATCTGTATTTTTACTCCAGCCTTAAAATCTCTTATGATCATGGATTATGAAAAAGGATCAGAGAAGCAGTATAAACAAACATCCCCTACCCCACAAAATAAAAGGAAAAAACAACAAAAAACCCCCCAACAACAAAAAACCACCATGCAGCTCTGCTCCCCAACACATCCAACATATAATTCAGGTTTCCAGTTTTTAAAAGAAACCTAGTTATTGTTACACTGCCTAAATTTAGAATTCTTTTTAATTTTAGGATGATGATGATAACAACCGCATTTTTTTCCCTCTGGATAAACTGACGGATTATCACTGATCATTTAGGTCACCTAAATGCCAGCTCTGACTGGAAAAGCTCCCCTGTGTGACAGAAAGCCTTAGCAGGATCATTTCCTCCAGAAAATAATGCAATTTATTAGGCTCTCACAGACTAGAGACCCATTCAAACAAAGATGCCCACAGATGCTGCAATGCAGAACCCTTCCCACTTTGCTTTTCAAAACCAGCATTTTCCAAAAGCCACTGAAGGAGAAACAAACCACCCCCATCACCTGAAATTCATGGTGGGAATTTGAGTCTCCTGAATTCAGGAAGACATTGCTGCTTAGACTTGAAGAGTGGCCAACACAGATGACACAGAAACATGGGATCTTGGGAGTTCTTCTAGCTTGGGATGTAGTTTAAAAAAAACCTAGATACATTGGCATAGATACATTTGTTTACTTCTGATTTTCTGATCTTCCCCTTGATTGCCTTTATTACTATTCTTTTGCATTTGATAGTGAATATTATTTCTATACATAAGTTCTGCACACTCTTCTCACAGAGATACCTAAAATACCAGATAGTGGCATTTGCAGATATAATCAGAATGCATATATTCCTAGATAAGCCTTCCTCTCTGTTTATATAACCATTAAAAATCTGTGCAGTCGTGCATATGTAATTAAATGGAATTCAAACACATGAACTTCTTTTATTTTATTTATTATGTGTTCTATCTCTGCATCACTGTCTACAACACAAGTTCCTAAAGTGACATCAGGTAATTTCCCTCAGAAACATAAAATAGTCCTGAAGATACAACTGAAAAAGGGACAAAAATGCAAATTGGAATGGTTACGAGGATGTCAGCTACTGCGTCCTGTGGGTTTGAAGCATCATGAGTTATCTTTAGACCCCTCCAAACAGATTGCCTAATATATTGTTAAAACCTTTGGAGATGGGGACTTCAAAAGCTCTCCAGGCCACCTCTTTCTGTGCACAGTTGTCCCTCTCAGTGGTAAATTGTTTTACTGATATATAACTTGACCATCATATGTAGGACACTGGTGCAATTGCTTCACCCTTCTCATACCTTCCAGGAGTTCAAATTATAGAATGTATACTTCTTTAATGTAACTCTTTGCAAACCTGAAGATTTATCATTTCTCTTCTGTGCTTAAAAATAATCTAAACTAAACTTTCTCAGTGTAAGTTTTCCAACTTGCACTTTATTGCCTTCCTCAGTTTTAACAACTGTGACCAAATTATCACATGCAATAACATTTATTATGCAGTACTAATCACTAAATATTGAAAAACACGCAAGTCCATTTTCTTTCTGAAAAGTAGGGTATAAATATAGTAATTTTGTTCTCAATACTCATTATGACTGGCATGATGGAGATCAGCAGAAGCATCTTATAATCTAAACATCACTAGAGTTCAGGATTCCAGCTGCAGCTGATTCACATTAGCAGCTGGAAACACACAATACAGTATATTACTGTATGGTGAAAACAGAAGATGAATATAATCATGCCCTAAAGGTTCCTCTTAAAGGCATTGAGATAAAGACTATTTGCCTGTCCCAAAACGCCAACTTTATGCATGTTTTAATACAGCTGGACATGTAACTTCTACAAGCAATGCAAGATGCAACTAAGCAATTTTATCATAAGCTGGGTTTCCATAAAACATCAGAGAAATTTCACTTGTAAATCAATAACTTAGTTTATAAAGAAGAGTAAATACATTTTTTAAATTTCATTTTACCAAGGTAACAGAATGTTTTAAGATGTATAAAGACAACTCAGGAGTAGTAGAATTAAGCACTCCACAAGGCTGTAAGCAGCGTTGTGTCAGGCAGAGATACAACTCCTCAGTTCTGCTCTCAGATCTCTTTCAGGGTTATTTCAAAACTTGAAACAAATATTTGAAAAGCTTTGATACTCATTCATCCCCTAAAAAAAAGCTATCAAAATGGTTAGTCATACAGAATGTGCATACACACAAACTCGCCCAGCTTCTTTGTCAGGTCTCCAGAATAAAGAGAAAGGAAAAGATCCTACTGGGAAACACTTAGCAAACAAATTGTCTGTCATCAGGTAACTGTGATTGGGCACAAGCACCTGTAAGCAATGAGCTTTTGTTTCTTTTCATATGCAGATCAACACATGCAAAATACCTCAAACAATGCCTTGTCCATTTTGCTCAACCCAAGAGCAACCTGTGACATTCATGTGTCCTGTAGGTTTGGTTTTTGATAAAGTATATGCTATCCTACATTATTACAAATAGAAATTTCCTGGGTCTACTATGCTTATATGCATTGCTTTCTAGTCACAGTCCACAGGTCTAATAACCCACAAAAGCTTAAGGGTTCTTCTATTTGAAAGCAAGCTCCTATGCTACATGAAATTAAAAAACTCCAAAACCCAAAACATAACCCAGAGCAAGGAGCTGTGCAGGCAAACAGCTGGGATTCTCCTTCTGTTACCTCTGCTTACAACTGAATCATCTACTGGAAGCTCTAAGATGGTTTTGAAAAGGGAGCTGGTGGTTTTTGCATGGTTACTTTCCCTATTTGTTATTATTTTTTTTCAAATTACAGCCCTCGGTATCTCAGTATAAGAAGTGTTAAATCACAACCACACAGATCACGTACATGAAACACTTCCTTAACAAGGTTAATCTATGCATTAAGGGCCACTGGGAAAACATTTGAAGCATGTGGGTAAAAGCACATATGTTTAAAGGGCAGACAATTAAAACCTTAAACAAAAAAATATTATTTCTTTTTTTATTCCCCAAATATTTTCAAGTTAGACTTTTCCAGATACTAAGAGACAAACTTAGATAACTGACAAGACTGATGAAAAAACAATAAAAAATTCAGTGCAGAGCTCAAGCAATTGGAATTTCTTAGGTTTAGATGGACATCTATGACCTAAATCTAAGTACTTGTATGATTGGAGAATGGGAATTTCAGATCCATTAGCAAACCAAACATGGCATTTTGTTAAGATCCCTAAATACAAAAAAATAACCCCTTACCCCAAAATAGTACTAACCATAGTCAAATGACTCCATTTCAAGTACACACATTTATCCTCAGAAACACGGTAGGAAAACACATTGCATTCTATATGATTTATTTATAGTATCTATCCCAGTCTGGATAATGGGGAACATAAGGTGAATCTTTCAACTCTATCATAATGCCATTAGTGAAGTACATTTAAAAAAACAACAACAACATAAAAACAAAACTCTTGCATTTTTTAATGTAATTTACTGTTGTTTTTTCCTACTCTTTTCTAACAGTTCAAGAAACACAGACAAACAGTAAAAAAATCCATTAAGTCTGCATGCCATACCCAAAGTTCAAATATTTGACTGCAATTTATCATCAGCTATTCACAACCATGCAAAAAATAAGGCTACCTGCTATCTTTTTCTTTATATGTGGCATTACAGCAAAGGACTCCAATGCTGGAAACAGAAAAGTCAAAATACCACTGTATTTTATCAGCCAATATCAAATTTGATGCCTACTAGTGCTGTTAAGGTGAAAAGCTGCTTTGGCAAGACTTACTAAGCAGGACTTTTGTAGCTTGGATGAGACATGTAAATGAGGAATTCTTTTTATAGGAATGCACAGTCCAGAGATAAATTTAATCCTTACTACTGATCTTTTTGCCCTGATACCGGTTTACATTGCATATCTGAAATTTCACCTGACTATATGCATTAACTTAGCAATCAACTACTCATAATAAAAAAAACCGAAACAAAACCAACATCATTTAATCTCCTGTATGTAGTTCTAATCTTATGTTAAGTTTTAAACACATATGTATACTTGTGCTGAATATACAAACCAATACAGTTAGTCAGCTATTCTACAAGTTTCCCACAGGTATGAGAAATATAGCTGAAAATACACAAATTGAAGCAATTCACAATTCCAGATTTAAGACAATCCACACCCATTCTCTTCTTGTACAAAGACAAGACAATCATTAAAATGAGCTGGCAGAATGAATACCAGCACCTATAAGCATATATACCTAGATATTCAGAATATGAATACTCATAAAACAGCCATTATGTTTTTCAGACAGGAAAAAAAAGAGCAATATTAAATTCAGAACTTCACACACTGCTTAAAAAAAGCTTACAGATGAAAGTTTAAAAAAAGCTATCATTGTTCCAAATACTATATTTTTAATATTGGTATGAGCCTCATTTTGATTAGATCTGAGCATTAAACACATTTCTATTTCTCCTTGAATTATACTGACACTGTACTGGAACTGTTTGTAGGCAAGAATCATTTAAGAACTGATCTATGTTTACAGCAGATGTACACATTGGCCATTGCTCAAAACCAGACCAGATACATTTAATGAACAGCTCAGTTTTGCCTGAGAGTCATCAGAGTAAGAACTTATTAGAGAACATCTTTAGCAGGGTTTGTATTCACAGTGAAAGTGCAGTCAGCACAAGCAGCTGGCAAACAGATACATCAAAAATGGTCCATGGACCACTGCAGATACAGCACCCAACAAGAGCTTCTGAGTGACTGCTAGAAATAAATGAAGGGAGAAAAAACAACACTCTGGAAGTTCTGCTGGCTTTGGTGGAAAGCAAAAGAAAAGACTGAAGGATTGTGGCTTGTACGTAGCACAGGATCTTTAAAAACTGAGTCTAGGACAGGTAGCAAGTTAACATACTAAGATGAACTGAAAATTATAGATGGCCAAAAAAACCAGTTTTCCAAAGTCAACAAGAAAAATTAACAAACAGGAAAGTAAAAAAAGGAATGTGCACAGTCAATTGAAAATGAAAAGTTATAATGTGGAAAGATGATAAGATGGAATACTTTTAAGAAACTTTTGACTAATATCAGAAAATGTCATTTTAGGAAATTAAGGACACTAAGTACAGTCAGAGTGACTATTTACAGAAAACTATGTCATTCGTGGGGTAATTGTCTTAATTAAGACTTAGGAACTAAACTATTCTAACTACTCCTACAATGATGAACCTGTTACGGTAAAGAAATGATTTGTCATCTCTGTACATTTTTGAACAGTACAGCAGCTGCATGTTGAGTCTTCCCAGTACTTTGACTCACAGTGTGAGAGTTCTATAACGCCCTGGAAGGACACAAGCCAGACAAATCATTACTCAAGGTACTCCTCAGTAATGCAATCTGAAATCCTAGTGAAAAACAAACAAACAAATCCCAAAAATGGGCACACACACACGCACCATACCCCTCACTCTCCCAGACACCAAACTAGTCTGCAAGGCAAATAAACAAGTCAGTATTGGGTATTTCTAACTCGTTCCTTGACATCTCTGCCAACATGCATCTTCCAGACAACATTATTACACAATTACACTGAGCTAAACAAGCACACAGACTCCCTTTAGAGCAGAATAGTGTTTATATAGAGTGTTTAGCTTCGATCATCACTGGAAAGAGAGGAAACATTTTGGAATGCCACCCATTAGTAGCACAGACATTGCACAATAAAAGATACCGAGCGAAAGAACGCAAAGAGGAGGGCGGTCTCGCTGTTTTCGCCTGGCTGTCAGTGCACAGCCCAAAGACACTTGCAGTTCAGTGAATGGGCACAGCACAAACTCCAGCTGTGAGCATGTGCCCTGCAAGAGTCAACCAGGTCCTTAGCAACTAAGTGCACAGCTCACCAAATTATGTAGACATGTTCTTGCCTTGCACACCTCTCGGAGCCCACCAAAGCAGACAGTAACAACAGAACATCCCCATTCTTATCCCAGGAAACAAAAGGAGCCTTTCAGGGCCATTCCTGATCATTTCATCCACACAACTCTTTCACATTCAACACAATTCTTGCAGTTTAGAAGAAGTTTGCACATGCAGTCACAGCATAAATAGAAACCGGCACCACAACTATGACTACTCCTTCTTAAAAACCTCATACGCCTTCTCTTCAAAGAGACTTATGAATAATGGGAACTAAATAATTCATGGCACTGCAGATGCCAGTCCAAATAGCCTCTCCCTTTTTCAGGTTTCAGTTTGTAGATGTGTGATCAAAAGCCTTCATCAGTCATGATAGTGGCATTTGTACTCAGTCCAAACAAACCGTATTTGCATTTGAATGTTTTTCATTGAAATGAGAGATGTAATATGCAAGCCAAGTTCCAACTAAAAGGCGTTTTATGCTATTTAAATTCAGTCAAATTAAAGGCTGAATGCAACCTAAAAGGTCTACTCTCAGAACAGTAATTTGACACATCATAAATAAGACGCATGTTTTTGTTAAGCGGGCCTCAGCACTTGTCTGAAAATTTTACACAGCATCCTAACAGCGCTGCCTCTTGAGGGGTAATAGAGGAAAGTCCTACACAGAAAGCAAGGAAGTAAACAGAAAACCCACTGGCAAGTAGTGCAAAGGTTTAACCTGCTCATACACAGCTATGTGAAATCACAGAACCATTTAGGTGGGAAAAGACCTCTGAGATCATCAGGCCCGACCTTTAAAATCGAGTAGGTAAAAGCAGCTGCTCTGTGAAGGCAACACCAACATGAAAGATCTTGCCACTACGTTTTTAAGCAGCTAGGTACACCTCCGACACCAAATTCGCACCCTGTTTTATTAATCCTGCTGATTAGTCAAGCGAGTGCATTGTTTGCCAGGTCCATTGCTCGGGTTTAGTACTACACTGAAAAGAATCACAAGAATCCCTCAAAAGAATAACAAATGGAAGAAACCAGTCCACAAAGACGTCAGTTAGCAAATGGAGAAGAATTTTACGTCAGCAAGGGAAAAAGCTGCAGGATCAGAATAAAACTCTTGCTCTTGCCAGGGGGAATTATATACAACTCTCATAAATTGAGGTCAACACTAATTTTAAAAAGACTATTAAGAGCCTAGAATGTCCTAAAATGAACCTTAGTGGTGATAAACAAAATAATTCTTTTAAATTGTCATGGGGGTTTACTGTAAATCCTTTACTTTTTCCCTTTTTTTTTTTTTTTAATTTTTGTGAAAGAGTCTTCCTGTTGTATTTAGCAATGACATGTTTTGATGGCAGGAAGTTAAATATTATGTATAATCTCACTCTGAAACATGTCACAGGTCACTATTTTTATCTGAAGTCCATCTTGGTTGGAATTTTTTTTTGTGTTTGGTTGGCTTTACTGATTGTTTTTTAAAGCAAGAAAAATATATTATCTTTATTTGCAGAGATGAGAAGCACATGAATCAGTTATTCAAAATACATTATATTCAGGTCTTGATTTTAAAGTCCTTAAACTTAATTTAGTACTTAGTATATGCACCATACATGAGACAAACTACAAAGAGCCCAATGATGCTCGTATTAATTCGTACACAATCTATTCAAATATTTAGGTAATGCATGATTTTAAGGTATCACTAATTTTGAAAGGAAAAGAAGAGTTCATGTGAACAAAAGGCAATAAAAAGAAGAGGAATGTACTCTAGGAAGCAAGACTATTCCAGAGCTCCTCTACAGACTTCTCAGGAAAACAATAGGGAATGGCTTGTGGCAGACTAGCACAACATAGCACCAACTCTGTGAATGCTAATGAGTAAAGCCAAGGAAAAATGCTGGAGCATCAGATATTGGAAGATGACACTGATGAGGGCAGATGTAGAAAAATGATTATCAACTTCAGACCCCCTAGAGCAGCATGAATGAAATCACATCCTTGTGTTCTGGGAAATAAAACAGGCAACTTGGATAGAAATAAAGACAGCCTTTAATTATCTAAAAGTAAATTGGGAGCAGCCCATGATAATTCAGAAGTGGCGTTATTATAGAACACAATGCAGAGTTAATTCAGAAATCAGTTTGCTCAAAAACATCAACAGCTGGGTTTAATAATAGACACAATGAATCAGAAATGAAGAAAAGCTTGAGACAGAAGATTATCGAGCAATTTCAATCATATTATTAGATTTACAACTAAACAGTGGCAAAGAACCTGTATATTAGAATTATTTAAATAAAGGAAAACAATACTTTGGATTGATGAGCTCCAAAAGTGTCAAAAAATGAACTTTTACTACATTATTTTGTCCAGCTGTGTTTCAGAGATGTTTTATTATGCTTTTACCATGGCAAAAGCTAACTTTCCCATTCCTTCATCACTTTTAAAATAACACAAATGCTGTCTTGTCACAAGACCAATATATCATTTGAATGAAAAAAATGTTTTAGCACCAGAAAAGCTGCTACCTTCTGATATTTCTACTCATATTCATTAAGATTTCCTTCAGCAAATTCTCTTGTTGTTTTTACGATTTTATAATTTAAGCACATGACTACAATTGGGAAAGCATGGAGAGAGCACAGTCAGATTCTCAAATGATTACAGCCAGTACCACTGGCAAGGCAAAAATAGTGTCTGATGGCAAGTTTAGTTGGAATGACTGAATAATTTATTAACAGTGTTATAAAACTGAACTTTGTGAAACACATGATCAAATTTTACATACGAAAGTCAAACAGGCAAAGCAAATACTGTAGTGCCACAACTTTTTCTGCGTACAACAGAAATAAGCAGTTTAAAGGGCTTTTGGTTTTGACTTGTTTTGTTTGTTTTTTAAAGGAGTAGAATAAGACTACGTTGTTCGGGTAAACCTCAGCCTTACATCTTTCTAGTCAACCAGTAATCCTTACAGCTAAAATTATACTTTTAGAAATGTTCTTTTCTACATCTAGTTTAGCTTTTGATGACCACCTTCGTACAACTGGTAAGTGATGTTCTGTAAACAGGCAAATAATAACACGGTTAACAACAAACACTGTAACTCTGAATACGTGCAGCAGGTCTGCCTAAGAACTGATTGATGAAAATTAAATACCTAAATCGAGTTTGATGGTGTTGTTCTGAAGTCAGGGAATGCATCGAGACAGACACAGCACCTTGACACCCTGCCTGTTAACACATGAAAGATGAATATTTCTAATTCCCCCCTCATTTCACTATGAAGTCCAGCCCATGCTGCAGCAGCTGCAGTGCTCTGTGGCAGTATCCCAGTGAGCTTGAAAACACCCACCTTTGGTTCTGCTGTCAGCTCACTCACACCAGAACCAGGTGATTGCAAAGCCTCCCTGGAGAACTGCATAAATACTTGGTTAAACTGTCAGGCAGCACATCAACAGTGAAATGCATTCTCATATATTTTAGTACTGATTCCCAGTAAGGAAAAAAGTAGCTATAGGATAAAAAGAATAACATGGAACAGATGATGCTTCAAAGTACAATTTCTGAAACCTACACAAACATTAGCTGAAGACTATTTTATTCTACCTTCCTTCTCTGTCTGCTTTAACCCACAATTGAAGAACACATAAAAAAAGAGAGATTACCATGGTATTTTCTTTGGTTAACCATTATTTTGACATGTTTCAGTTCATAACAATACTTTCAAGAAGAAAAACAAAACAGCTTCTCCAGTCAGCACACTGTCTACCAAGCAACACTGAGAACCAAGCACTCTAAGCTGAATGTTGTTTAAAACCGCAATTTCAAATTAGATTCCCTTCAAAGAAACAAAAGAATGCTGACAAAAAGATGTCACTCAAGGTAAAATGCTGGTATCAGTTCTGTGAGAAGCTGTCAACCAGAAAGTAAAACAAGTATAAATATTTGGGCTCTAAAACAACTTATGGCAAACATACAAGTGCTAAATCCATATCAGACTCAGTATCTTTTTATCCTGCATTTCTAATACAGAAACTAGGAACAGAAATATCATTTGCACAGAGGTGACATTCCATGACCTTCCATATTTCATCATATGGCAAACAATTCCAGAGATATTTTCACTACCAAGTATTTCTCTACATAAGCTGAAATATGTAACATACAAATGAACTACATCTCAATGACAGCTGATCAGAAAGTTTGTTGGAAGCAATGAACAAATCCCTCTACAATGAATCATATGAATATATACATTTATTTGTTGAAAACTAACATTTTTAGTCAACATATATTTTCCTTCTATGATTCTAGCATTTTTTTTTTCCTTTAATGATGGAAGTTTTCTCTTCCTTTTTGTTTTGTCCTCTAAGCAAAAGAAAACAACCAGTCTTTCAACTGAGTTTATATGGTTTTCAATCATAACTGTAATCTGATATTCAAAGAGAAAGGGTAAGAAGGAAAAAAAATTTGGCCTGTGCAGCATGAACAAATGAAAAAGTATTTTAACAAAAAGTATGCATGTAAGAAGCAAATTGAGGCTAAAAAACTCTAATACCCACTGAATATGACAGGGATATTTCTATTGACTTTAGTAAGCTATGAATCAAGCAATAATTATACCATTAGATTACTGCAAGAAAAATAACTGTGATTTAGGAAAAATAGATGGAAAAAAGGAAATAGCCCTAGAATAACCTGTATAATCTGATATCAACCTTGGCTAGGTGAAATTGCATTTTTCAGCATCCTGTAATGCTGCAATTATCAGTAGTCACATGCACATGTTATTACATACTTAGCAGCCAAGATGGATGATTATTGTACATTATAGACTACTGATAAAATAAATTAACCGAGAAATGTTATCAGAGAGAATATTCACAACAAATAAACCCAATTTCTTCAAAGACCTGCTACACCCAGGCAAAGTGCCGACTCACACAGGGAGATCCGGGAAGCAATACACCACCAACACGGTCACAGCAAACAGCCACCTCACAGAGCTGAGAGAAGAAAAACAATAGAATGGAATCTCTAAGAAACAGGGCAAGCAGCCACGAGATTGTCTCTTGACAGGTATCACACGTGGCTGAGCTGCTGCTCACGTCAGTTGTGCTGGAAACCAGTTCGGCTAAAAAGAGAACCTCCGGGAAGGTGATCACTGGCTGTCAATGCCATGATTTTACTCCCAAAAGTGCCACATGCCATTTCATACTTCCACCCTAAAATTCAGGGATGTAGTTGTTGAGAAGTGGCACATAGTTTTATCAGAGAATTAAGTTTCTAAAAGCTGTATAGTTCATTCAAGTGTAGAAAACTCTTTGTTATGAGATTTTTGGAAGGGTTAAAGCACCTGCTGTGGAGAAACACAGGGTCTTTTAGACACATGAAGGTCCTCTTCAAGCTTAGTGCCACGCTGAGTGCACAGTCATCAAATTCCATGAAAATCTATATTAACAATAATCCCAGGTAATATAAAAACATGAAGCTCAAAGCACTGGAGAAGATATTAAAGACATAAAGGTATAATAGTAATAAGGAGAATTAAATAGCAGAAGATAATCATCTTGACATCATGCGTTTTTTTAACATTAAGCCTTTTTATACTGGGACCATTTTGAATTAAGTGACCATAAATCTGAGTGAATGTTCCCTTCCTCTGTCCAACCCCTAAGCACTTGTGACTCCCCCTTTTATGCCAGTACATTTCAAACTGCGTGGAGAGCTTAATGAAGGAACTGATGTAGCTGAAACCAATTTCTTTGCATTTCTGTTGCAGCTTCAGCTCTCTTTGTGAATTTAATCAGCACCTAAATTCCTTCATTGTACTTACTATAACTGTGATGTACTTCATTCTCACAAAAAACCATGCTAACCTCTCCTCACATCTTTAATCTGAAAATATTTTATACCAGGCATTACAGTTAATATCAGGAACACTGAATAGCTATCAGATATAATCTACACCTTGTCTCATAAATAGAAATTGACGCTAACATGAGAAAAACAAACAAAAATAGCACACAACTGGAAACTTTTAGCATCCGCAAACAGGAGATGTTTAAGATGATGTTAATTAACTCAGTGAATTTGCTGAATTTGATTGGAGGTTAACTTTCAAGTTCTAGCTTTAGAAAAATATACTTTTGACAGATCATAAATATGGTATCAGTAATACAGCAGCTTAAGACAGATCACAAGATTACTACAATTTATAGACTTTTTGCATATTTGATTTTGGACTGAAATGGTCCAAAAAGAAGGTGAGCGGCTGGGGGGGTATGGGAGGATGAAGCCCACTTAATGTGTGTAATTGGTCAATTAATTTATCAGCTGGGAAAAAAAGTATAATAAAATAATGAAGGGCATAGTTAAACTATCCAATTTCTTTTGAACTTTATTCCCTGGGTGTGAAAAATCTGCTTCTATGAAATCATGCTAAACTTTCAGTTGGCAAAAAGGAGCCAATTTCCAAGGCTGTGTTTAATTAATTTATGGAGTTACTGCTGTGAAAGTTCATTGAGACAAATATTAAAGCTGTTTTTTTAAAAGGGTTGGATAATTTTCTGATGATAAACAACAGTGGCAGCTTTGTAAGCAAAGACAATGATTGTAAGAGTAATTAAATCTCATGCTTCAGGGTATAAAGTAGAAACCGTCTGCCCCAAGTCCAGCATGACCTATTACTAATAGAATTTTCTTCATCCCATAAATGTAAACTCTTAGGTCAGCTGTGTTATTTGGCCACCAAGGAACCTGTTAGCCACCGTCAAGGGAAGCATATGAGACTACAGAAATCCATGGATGTGGCTGTGTTCCCGTTTTTTTAAAATATGTTTGGGCACAGGCAGTGCAACAGGTATGCATTATTTCCTGCTGCAATATTTCTACACCTTCCTCTGTGCTAAAACACTTCAATAAACTTTAGAAAACATGAGTAAGAGCCATTTATCCAGCAAAAGCAATAAAAAGAAGGCAAAGTGGAAGGAAGGGCACATATGTGGAAATCCATAAAATTGTATCAAATTTGACTGTCCTTTCATTATCCACATATTTAGCAGGAAAAAATAATGACTCTAGACAACACATCTCACAGTAAGTCTATCACAAACACAAGAGTAACCCACAAAGTCATTAGCACCTTGTGCTTAGTTACAAACAATTGGAGAACATCAGAGTTTTATCCAAAAATACAATGCGAAATCCTGGTCACTTTTAGGCAGCTATTTTCATGAATATGCACACCAAAATTAAAATAGCAAAAGCAGTTTAACAATATTGCTTGTAACCACTAAGCCCTAGAAGTATACATTCCCAAAAATGGCAAACACCACTCCTAAAGGAAATGGTGAGTGAAACAACACGAAGCCAATAAAGTAGGTGAAGTCCATGTCACACTCCCTGATGATAATTTTTCACACTCGGCAATGCAAAAATTCCAAGGACAGCCTGCAAAAACTGCAGCCCACTGCAGCTGACCCACGCCTGAAATCCAGGTGGCTGCATTATTGATTCTTCCCTCATCACCACTGGTAAGACATTCATCATTAAGGAGACAAAGCTGAAAATCCCTGACTCCTGAGATGCCACTAGAATTTGTCAGTGAGGTGGCTCAGAACGGGCACATTGCTGCTTCCTTTCCAATTACTGCACACGGCAGCCAGGAGAAAGCTGCTCACTCTGAGAGCAAGGCCATGTGCTTCCTCAACCTCTGGCACTGTCTGCTCCCAAAAACAAGTGACAGCACCACCACCGACCATAAACAGGCTGCAGAACCCCTATAACAAGGGCCTGAGTAAATGCATTTCAAGTTAGATTCGATATTCTCCCATGCCCCCAAGGCTTTCAGAAGTTGCCATCTGCAGCCACATCAGCATAATGTGCCTGAGTTACTGTGTCTGCAGTTTCTGTACTATATGAATATAAGTTACAGCTATATTCACAGTACAGAGAATTAAAAAAAAAAAAAAATACAACTAAAAAAAAACCCCAAAACCAAAACAAGCCCACAGGAGCTCACCTTGCTCCTGAGGAATTTTCAGTGCAACTACAGAAACAGGACAAAAGTAGAAAACTAAACCAAGAGCTTTTATGGAAGAGTTCCATCTGTTTTCATGCATAAATTAGAACGAGTTAGCTATTATAACAACAATAAAAAATCTAAAATCCCACCCCCTTCTTATTGTTGAAAGCAATAATGAAAGATTTAGTTCTAAGAAACTAATAGTTATCCCATCCATTTGGGCTTAAGAGTGACCTTCAGAATTATTAACAATTTTCAGCAGATACCCAGATTCAGAGCTTTGTTCACTCCATTCACCTGACTGAAATTCAGGAGCTTGGGCAAAGCATTTTCTGGTACAGCAGCTGATTATTTCATTTTATTCTAGGGATGATAAATTATTTTTGTTTCAAATTTAGAATAGAAACATACAGACAGTTATATTTAGTGTCTAGTTTCGTGTATGTCTGACAACAGTTGCACAACTAAATGTGTTTTGACCAGGAGTTAGACCAGATGACTCCCGAGGTCTCTCCCAACTTAAACTGTTCTGTGACACTGACAAAGTTCCTGTTACAATGCAATAGGGACTTCCTCTAATTTGTGGGTAGAGGAAAAATCTTTTATTAAATCAGTTTGTAGACATGGAAAAAAGTAACATGAATTTACAATTAATGAAAATAAAGGACCGGGAAATACAAGTGGATCAGTAAAGTTGGGTTAGCTCAGAGTTTTCACTCTCGACGTTCCAAAGGCTGTGAGGGCTGTAAAAAAATAATCAGTGTGCAGTCAGCAGAGTGTGGTAGAATATCCAGGCTGTGCTGCTCATCAGAAAACACTGTCACCCACTGATCTTCACCAGAGTTTTATAACCATTTCTAAAATCTAAGCATTATTTCTCTCTTGCATTAAGCATGACCGCGGACGTGCCAGCTTCAAGCCTCGCGCAGTAACATCCAGGGCTAGGAAGTTGCTCACTGGCTGAGAGCATCGGAACTATCACTGCTGGCTGGTTTTCTTTTATAAATTTTACACATGTGCTATCATGGAATCCTTGGGTGAGAGAGGAGCTGGGTACTCCAGGCAACCCTCACCTCAGAAAATGTCATTATCATGGGCTGTTCTTGCAGCCCGTGGAACACATTCTCCATGAGGGTAGTTGAACACGGGGACAGGGTACCAGAGGAACTCAAGCATCTCAGCTTCTTGGAGACACTCCCTTCTACATGCAACGAGCTTGTCTTCAACTCTCCACTTCTCAACTTCAGCTTGGGGGTTTTCTTAACAAATGATATATTGGGTACATTGAAACACTAATAGGACTTCTGATCACAGTAGAAAAAGAATACTTTATCTCCCTATACAATTACAGTTCTTCTAATATTTACTAATTGTCATGATTTGTGAACACTTAGAGGAAAAAAATAATAAAGCCATTCCTGAGTCATATTAGGATTTAAAGATATTATTCTTGATGGAATTAAGATTTGAATAGGAACAGAACCTCAAAAGCAGGGTTGCATATAAAAGGAATTTTTCCCCCTCTGGTTGCAAATTAAGAATTTTTATAAGCAGCAGCCTTTTCCTTTGCATTACAAACAGGTTATTAAACAGATGATACACAGTTTCAGTAGATTAGAAAGAGATAAGAACAGTATTAGCTCCATTAAATTGTAACTATGTTCTCCATGGTTAGAACTTTTAAATTGCTTATTCATTTTACACAAAATTGCAAACTAGTTTATGTTAAGGGTGATTTACAGTGCTAAGCAAACACTGAGGCATCTCAAACCCATGAGTTTGGCAATCTGAAGACCCAAGAGACTGAGCAGACTTGCAGTGCCTTTACCATCAGAGTAGTCAAGTATACATACATGCATATATAAGGGTGCTAAGAAGAGATTTTGGGCAATGGTAATGGAGAACTCTGCTAGAAAGATGGTAAGACTTAGCCAGGAAAGCTCTACAGCTACAGAGGCCTGAAACAGTTACATTCCATGATGTAAACAACAAACAAAGCAAACTCCAGCAAAGTTTACCTACTCCCCCTGCTGTAACAGCAAAAACAGAAAAAAGGTTACACTTCCACCACAGAATGTACTCTCCACTGTTTCAAAGGCTGACTTGATCCAGCCAGACCACCTCAGATACACCCAGAGACCCTTCTCATGCTACACCAGGACTAGCAGCAGCAGTCCAGAACACAGCATTGCTTAACAGTGCCTTTTATTAGCAGTTTTATAGGATGTTATGCTCATCATCAAATGCTTCCATAGCATACATGACACAGACTACTCAAGTATTTTAGTGTTTCTGCCAATGCTTTTATTAAAATTCATTGATGTACTTAATTTCCACAGCCACTTAACAAGGTCTATGGTATCGAAAATGTCATGAATTCTCTCCCTGTTGCTCCATTTCTCTCTAAAAATACACCCTTCTGGCATGTTCTCTCTCCCTAATAAATTTCCTAATAATTTTTCCACTAATAAATTTTTCAACTTCCTGACCTTCAGGGCTGAAAACTGTGTATTGCATCATTTCACATGTTAGATTACAGGTAGTAAGACTTTGTTTGTCTTCCCATGTAATTGCAACTAGAAAAAATCCAACCAAAAAAGAAATCGACAACAACAACAACAAAAAAAAAAAAACACTGTTGTAAAGGAATTTATAAGAGAAAGAACAAGATCAATATTTTACATTTGAGGTTATTAAATTTCTACTAAAGATCCTATTCATCAAAAACATCCACACATGTATTCTTCCAATTTTTAATCCACTAAGACACATATGGCATTATGCGAGTAAGTCGGAAAATCAAAGAAAAATATCCCTGCAAATGGTTATGGGTGGCAGTTTAACAGTGATATTGATTAAGCACCTAGAATACATTGGAACCTGACAGGAAAGTCGCCTGACTGTAGAAATCGATGCAAGATGAATCTGCTTATTTTCTTTGCAGGCTGGGGAACTGCACTGTTGGGTGTAAAGACTTCCAGCACTGAGCACACCCTGTGTGTCTTCATGGTTGTGCTTCAGCCTCGTCCTGCTTCTTACTCATCCTCATCCAGTGTAACTCTGGCTGCTCTGGAATGAGGTGCCAGGCTTGGAATCTTTTAGGTGAGCAGGATGGAAAGATGTGGAATGGGGAGCTTTATGTGTTTATGACACTCAAACTTAGTCACCTCACTGAGACGCCTGACTTTCAAAACACAAAACAAAACAAAACACAAAAAAAAGCCACAAAAAAACCCCTAAAAAACAAAAAAAACCCAACCAACCAACCAAACCCAAAAAAACAAACCCAAAGGTGTCTGAATTAGTGGAAAAACATAGTCTTAGTTTGGGCTTCCTCTCCATCTTGCCCTTTAGAAGAACCTGTCTCTCAGTCTATTAAAGGATCTCTTAAAACTCGTGCTTATCCATAGGTAACATGGATATTTTCTCAAATACACTTTTGGTATCGAATTACAGATTTTTTTGGGGTTTTTTTAAAGACTCTGAGGACTCTACCATTCAATGCCAATTTGTAGGAAAGAAGAGAGAACTTACAAAAATGCCTGTTGCAAGGTCTCAACACCAAACTGCAAGAAACGCACACACGCAGAGGAAGTGGTTGGTTAAAGTAGGCTGCAACGTCTTAATCGTCTTTAAAGCAGCAACAAATGGCTGGACTGTAAACTGGGATTTGGATGCTCACTTCCATGCGCAAAACAGCAGAGGGTAAGGACCTCACTATGGTTACAAATCTTACTACACTGAGCACTACACAAACACTGGGGCACAAAATCCCTGTCCAGAGAACTGTTAAGCTGCTACACAAGAAAACCAAGTCATCAAGAAAGTTTTGCAGGCCCTCAGCACGTATTTCTTTACAAGAAAGGAGCAGAATATAGGACTGGGGCAACAAGAAGGGTATTTCTGAGAAGAAGAAGAGTGGAAAACAGCAGAGGATAGCTACAAAGCAAAGCAGAGAAGAACACTGGAAGAGTGAGAAAATAAGTAGGATAAATATGGCTGAGGCTATTTGGGTAAATGGATTAGGAAAAGGAAAAAAAAAAAAAAAAACAAAACAACTCGATAGCATTCAGATTCAATAGTGACCAAAAAAAAGAGAGTTAAAAAATACCCCTTAGTGAAATCCTTGCCTGAGGTTAGTTTGAACAATGTCTGGAAGCTCCCTTCAGTCTCCAACAGCTCTCCCCCCACCCATGTTTGTGAGAAGTGTAAACCTCTCTGGAGTCAATGTTTTCTCTTTATTCTCTTGGGAGGGCAAGGGTGAGCAAGAACATGAAATAAATTTCCACTCAGTTTTTACTTAGCTTCCTGACAATGTCTTCAACTCTTACCAGAGGAAGCTAGGGCAGTATCAAAGCATGAAAACGCCAACCATATGTTCAAATGTGACTTTTCCTGTGTGTTATTGAAGTGATTTGGACACATCGTACAAATTAACTTACTCAACAGTGCTCATGACATTCTCAAAACTTCTGAGAAATTGTTCAAAAATAATAAATAGGTGTGTAAGTGATGGTGATTCCATATTTTCTAAGTTCACCTGACCAACGTGTTAAGCCTAAAAACCACAGCTAACATGCCTTTGCTTAATTAGGCTGCAACTACAAAATTATCAAAAGCAACAGACACAAGTTCATGTGTGATACTCATCTGCCATTACTTTATTGGAATCCTTTGGCATCTCTTCATGGACTATTTTACCTTTTATTTTTTTCCTCTGCTCGCAAAAAGGAATGTTGAGTAGAAACTGGGAAAAACTCAGGAAACAAGTCTATGTTTTACCTCTGTAGATGTTCTGTCTTATATAACAAATTGTTCCCTGTAAGAGTGCTTTAACCAGCTATTATTTGGAAAAAAAAAGTATTACATTAGCTAAGAAATAACATAATAAAACTCTGCAATAATCACCACAAATAAGTACAATGCTCCAAGGACAGATTAGCCTCCTGTCCAGTCAGGAGGAAGAGGAAGCACCTCCTTGCAAAGAGCTACACAGATGGACCATTAGACCAGATAAAAGTCACTAGTCCCAGGATAAACAACTGTTAAATACAAGCACATCCCCGTTTTGTTGGTCATACTTGCTTTGCTGCACAGCTAGCCTAGAGGTTAAAAATCAATAAATGCATGAATAAACCTTAATACTTTTTTTTTTTTTTTCCAGGTAGCGCAAAAAAGGGAGAAAAGGGGAAAAAAAAAAAAAAAAAAGTACACTTGTCCTAGAAATACAAAACATTTTGTATGGATTTTTAATTTAAATATTTGTTCTATCAAAAAAAAGAAAAAGTAAGCCAATAAAGCTCAGGATTATCAAAGAGCTCTCCTTTTCCTTCAGCTCTTTTTTAAGGGCATGTCAGTCTTTTATTGTATACTCACTCCTCTTTAGACTCCTACTTGCATTATTTAATTTTTCTGCTGGCCTGTAGATAACAAATCTGTTGTCAGCCTGTCTGTATATGTCCATCAGATATGCACAGGGAATAAAATGGTTAGAACAGGAGACAAAGGGCTATTCCTTTACTCCTGCCAGATGAAAATCAGATTCACTGGAAGCTGAAGCCAGCTATAGCACTTACAGTGGCAGCAGGTTGAAAAATGCTTTCTGTTTACAAATATTATTTTTAGCATAGAGGAACATGTATTGTTCCATGTACGATGGAACCCTCTGACTCTATTGTGGCTAAAATAAGTCGTTGCATTTTGAAAAATATAGTTTACTGAATCCAATATTTTAACTATCCACAAGAAGGAAAATAAAATTTATGTACAGAAAAAAAAAAGTCTACGAAATTAAAAATATATTTAAAACTATCTTTGAACATTTTGCATTTTTTTAAAGAGCCTTTCAATGACTGCTTTGCAAGGCCTACAAACATGGAGACACCTGGAGGCTCTTCTGCATAAAGAGCAGATTAACACACTGTGAAATTCATTGGACCTCCAGTGACTAAAACACCAATGTATTCATTAAGCATCACTATAACTACAGGTGGAAGCTACTCTCACTTCACCTGCAGCACTTAGTGGGCAAGATTCAATCCAAAGCCCACATAAATGTGCTTGCAGTGACATTCAGCTTTGTGCTTTCCTATCAGTTTATTTCCCAGCTTAATCAGCGTTTGTAATGCACTTCTGCCACTTGCATGAACACAGCACCCTGTAGTAACACTGACCATGATGGATGTTTCTTCATATGGACTTGCTGTTAGTGCAATTATTTATTTATGATATACTTTTATGAAAAACACTATTTCATGTATGAACATCCCTAAATGATCCCCATATGCAGCAGTAATTATTGATGACATTTTGAGGAATTATTTAATATCTGCACTCAGCCAAATAGTTTTTTATGAGACAAAACTCAATGCAAGATGCAAAAATTGACATCCTGAATTTGTTAACTACACTTAACTAATTTGCAAACTATAATAACAAAGATATTAGCTCACAAACACAGAATATTCAAAGCTGTTTAATCTGAGGAAAATAGTGCATATTCATCATACTCTCACTGACAGATATTTACAAAACAATAAACAGGTATAAGTAAGTGGCATAAATTAAGGGCCACTAACAAAGACACTAACAGGGTATCTACTCAGGAAAAGAAATCCATCATAGGACCGTTAATTTTCAGACTCTGAAGTTTTGAAATGTCAAGTAATTCTTACTTCCTTAAAACCATGTGATCTAGAATACATCTTCATCATTCTTAAGGGAGCAAACAAGGGTATGCTTCTGTTTCAATAAATAGGTGGAAAAAAATGTTAACCTAAGAATAACTATAGTCAGCAATATTTATGAAACCATATTCTGGACTGGAGATAACACCAAGGGTTTTTCACGAAAGAAAAAAGCAAAAGAATTAATTGAGTATCTGTGATCACCATAAGTACCCAATTCCATCATTTTGTTATAAATCCTTTCCTGAAAGAGCAGAGAGTTCCAATTTCATCAGAAAAATATAGACACACATTATAAGAGAGGCACATTAAGGAGAAGCAATGAGGAAAGAAATAAAACACACTGTAGGGTGAGAACCACCAGCCTTGAAACAGTAGTGAGAACATGAGCAAAGCACAGGGAGAGTAGGGTTACGTTAGGTGTTAGAAGTGGAAGCCCACAGCCAGGTGGAGGCTGAGGAGCAGCTTTCAAAGATTAACAGCATGGAAATATTCCAGAGGGGGAGTGAATGGGTGTCCCTGTCCCTCTGACAGACAGAGGAGCTCACACAGCTTTAAGCTGAGCTCAACAAACAGCGCTTTAAACTGTGCTGACAGCACCCTGGCCCATGCACTGAGCCAGGAGAGGAGAGCAGCAACAACTGCCATGCAAAATCTGACTGACGCCTTTCCAGAACAGTTTCTAGCCTGTGCTGACAAAGCACTGGCAGAAGGAGTTCAGCACCACTGGAGCTGAGCCCAAAGAGGAGAAGCTGCTGAGAGAAGCCTGTGTCCGAGCTATCAGACTTAACAGCTGACCCTGGAGAAAGAGTCAGCAGCCATTCCCTGAAGCAGGAAAACCATTTGCTGCTGCCATCTGCAAGTCACAAGACTCAGTTGTCCTACTGTGCTACAAAAGCAAACAAAAGCTCAAAGGACTGGTTAGGAACAAAGAATCATAGAGAACTTTAGACCAGCAAGGATCCACCGAAGTTAAAACAGTTCAGATGTCATCTAAAACTCTCTCTTCACTTATATATTTGGACACTAGAAAGTAGGGCACGAGCTACAAAGGACTCAGGGCTGAGTCCTTAGCAGAAGTCCTTGAGAAGAGACAGAAAACAGTAAAATCTTACCCTCCACAGAAAAAAACAAATTGATCAAGGAAAATTGTGTTTGCTGAAACTGTCGTAACCTATCATGTCATACAGATGATCTGACAATACACAGTTATACAAAGAGATGTAAACAGTTTAGCCCCTTTGTTATAAGCATTTCAAAGACAGGTTTGGAGTTGTTTTTTGCTCCTCTCTTTCTTGGTTATGGTACTCTCTGCCCTACTGACACTAAACTTCGGAGCTGCCTTTAGTGCAGAAGGGCTAGAGAGCTGGATTGAAATGACAAATTAGACTTCATGGCTCTTGTCAGATATGCTCTGTGGAGAATATCACAGCAGCGAAAGCGGGCATGAACAACTACATGCCAATTTCACAACAATCACTCTCTGCCTAAAATTTCAGTCTAGCTCAGGTCTGCTGAAATCTGTGCTCAGCTACACTGGGTGCTTCCCGGTCCAGGGAGTATGTGGGTGTTCCATCATGATTCCACCATGCAATAAGTAGAAAACCTCTGTTTCTCAAATTTAAGCAGCTGCCTAGATTCTTGCATGACCTTTTGGCCTTATTTCAATATCTCCTAAGACAGAATAAAACAGTTTTTTAAAAGTTTGTTCCTTTACTTCAGTCCTTTTCCCAAGCTGATTTTCGGTGCGTTAAATATGAAAAATAGTAGCCCTGCATCACTGAAGATAGGACACTGAGATTTTAGACAGGAAATTTTATGAGTTTTATGAAAGGCAAGACATTAATCAGTATAATGATGACATTTATTCAAACAAATGACCATAATACAAGGCAAATGTATTAGCCACCTTAACGAGTAAGATGAAGGACACTACCAAATAACCAAAGATATGCTTTGTTCTTAAATATGATTGCAGGATAAACTGTTCTCCAAGGAAAAGACAAATGGACCGATTTTCTAGATTCTGACACCATGAACATCTTTTATACCTGGTGTCTGAAGAATGGTGCAATAGGCTGACCCCAAACAGCACCTAAGACTCCATCCAGCTCACTCTTCCCCAGTAGGATGGGGGAGAGAAAAAGGAAGGACAAAAGCAAGAAAAAAATGTGAGTTGAGACAACGAAATTTTAGGGTAGAAAAACAAATGAACAAACCAACTGCCAAGTGAATTGGAGAAAAGTGAAAAAAACTGCAAACCAGGCACTGCTCAGTAGGAGCCAACAAACTCTTTCAGTAGCAAACCCAAGGCGCAGCACCACACAGGCTGCTGTGGAGAAAATTAACTCCATCCCAGGCAGAGCCAGCGCAGGGGTCTATCTACAGTCAAACTGTAAAACTTCTGGCAAGAAAAAAGATAAACGGAACTAAGAATTACTAAAACTGGTAACGTATCAGAGCCTCAACAGCTAGGCCCCAGTGAAGCTTCTCTAATAATAAAATGACAGCAAGCAATTGAACAGCTTGGAAAGAGATTTCATTGGGCAAAATTTACCAAGGGGATAGGCTGTGGGAGGAGGATTTCTCTTCTGTGGAACAAGTAATAAGTAATCTGTCATAGTTCTCCTCCAAAAATTCTGAATGGGGGAACCACTATGTGTATTTTCCAGAATGTTTAGTACAGTAAAATTAGGGCAAGACCCAAAAATATTCATTACTGGAAATTAGGTAAAAGATCCTGATGCACAAGTTGAAGGTAATGAATCAAATTAATTACTGGCTCTGCTCTTACTCATATAGTGTAAAGAGGAGGAAGATGAGAATATAATAGAAATATATGGTAGCAGTAGTTTACTACTTCACAAATTACTCACTATTGCATAAATCCCATACTACTAAGAAACAGGAGTTGGTGATGCCATAATTGCCTACTATTTCTCCTAACTTTTAAAGGCTGAATATGTTTCACGTGAAGCCAGAGACTGCCAACAAAAGAGTCCAAAATCACTTTTTAACTTTTTAACTTTTCAACTATTTTGCATTGTGCTAAGTGAAAAGCCACTGATCAGTGGAAAAAGATGTGACACCAGTATGCTCCATAAAGACTGTTGGGCTCAGAATGTTAATTCTACTCTTTGCTTTGCCTCTCACTGACATGAGGAAACCAGAAAGAATGACCTTTTTCTAATGGCAATATCTACACTCTGCTTGCACCACATTTTAACACAGAATCTTCCCTCTCTCTTAAGGGCAAAGCCTCCTTCCAGGTGTATGAAATCAATTCTAATCATAATAAATTCTCATCTTAATCTCACAGTCAGGCTGCCTATTTCGTTATTCAAGATGTCACAGAATTAAGCTTCTGATTTCAGCTCCTTACTCAACTCTTCCCAGTATTTCCTGCCTAAGAGATTCCAGTCTTCTGCCTTTTCTTCAGCGCTATCCATTTGTGCCTACACCAGTACTCCTGCCCCTCAGCACCACCTTGCACACAGCCCTTTAATTATTCCATTAAACCAAACCTTTATGAGACCTATTAATGAACTACATCATGTCTTTTTCAGCCACCAGTGTCTGGTCACCAAAACTTTTTGTTGCTACTAGTTCTTGTTCTTGTAGGTCAGACAAAAAAAAGAGGTATTTTTCTCCACTTGTACTTGGAACAGCACCAGCAACAAGCCAGCAGTTGCAACAGCCTGTGTAGAACTTCACTGAGTATAAAATACATACAAAGCTCAGAGTTAGTCAAAAGGAGATATTAAATGGCTTCTGGCAAGGGATTCTTACCTGGAGTATATACTTGATCATTTTTTTTTTCCTGAAAGATATCTTAGATTCAAAGCAGATTTTAATAATACAAATCTCTGACAATTATTTGCACAGAATAACCACAAGATTTAACCAAGATTGCAATATTATGGTATGAAGTGAATCATCTGATGTTTTTCTCAGTAAATTGACTACCGATACAAGAGCTCTAGTCACTTGATAGTTCATTCTGTAACATATTCCTGAGAATACTATTACCATCATGACCTCAATCAGCTTGCAATTTACATTTTAAAAAAATATATTTCTGCTAAGTGTTAAAAAAAATATTTGTGAGAAAGTAACCAAAACAAAACAGAGTTAACCACTGATATTCCCACAATCTTAGTCAAGGAAATTCAGACTCTAATTTGCAAGGGCACTATCATCTATGGCTGACACCAGGAAACCCAATTACATTTCAAGAAATAAAATCCATCTCCACCAAAGACCCAATTTGATGGCTCTCTCTTTTCACACTTCATCAGCTCAGGAACTCTGAATCCAAAACTATCAGATGGACTTGTTAAGAGCATCTACAGATAAGTTCGCTTTTTCCTTCTGACATCAAAATCAACAGGCATCAGATTTTTCTGACTAAGCCTGACATTTCTGCTCAGACATCCAAAGCAAACTTTTCAATAAAAAGATACACTGATTGAGGATACCCTGAGGAAAAAAAATATTTATGAGTGACAGGAAGCCGACTGCTGAAAACATGTATAGCACTCTCATCTGTATGCAAACACTTCAGAAGCTAGAGGGAAGCTATAAAACCTAGTTTGGGTATTAATTTTATGTTTTCTTCTGCAAACTAACTCCTCATAGCAAGCTTAAAATAACAAGTAGGATTTTTTTTTTTTTTTCTGCTTGCTTTATGGCAGCCAGGATATGGGGTCCTGGCCACTTTTGGGCAGAGGGGGTCACACACAACCCCCACCTGTTATTTGCCCACTAAACAAAAGGAGTTTTGCATTCTTCAGCAGCCTTGTTCTGAAGTCTAATTCCCTTCAGGAGCTCTACGCTTGTAGTAAAAGACTTTGAACTTCATACTCAGAACTAAACAAGGATTTTTCAGAGTAAAAATTTTTTATTACCTGAAAGTTTCCAAAGCCAGTCTGAACTTCCACTAACTGAAAGAGGAATTATTTAACCGCCACAGTCATATAAAATGCATTTTAACGAACCCCTGGAGGAATGAATCACAGCTCTTTGTTTTCCTCCTCTAAGCTGGGGAAAATAATTTTCTTGGAGCAGATCCATTTCGTCCACTGACAGAGGAAAACATAACAAGGGGCAAAGGAATTGGGCAAATACTCAGCCTCCCTCTACAAGTGCAGTGGAAGAGCAAATCACGTCTCCGTTCCCTACCGATGGAACAGCGCTGGCATTCAGCACTGATCTGTGAGATCGCTCTCCCTGTGCTGAGCGAACAAAATCAGAAAAGGCATTTAAATTAATGTTGCATCTTAATCACACCATGCTTATTAATAAAAAACAGGGTTGGCGCTGATGGAAGGAAAAACTGACATTTCCAGCTCCAGTACTGAACAACTGGACATCATCAGCAAATGATGACTTGCCCCAAGACAGCGTTAGATGATGCAGTAATTTTCACGCGCACAAAAGAAATTTAATTTGAAAATGAAGGAATAAATTGAAAAAAAAAAAAAAACCCAACAAACTAAAAAAACAGACATCTTGGTGACCTGACAATATGGTAAGGATGACCCTAAACTGCTGAAATAGCTGGAAAGCAAAATACCAGGTTTGAGAACAGGAGAGGTAAGGATAGTGCTTCAGACACAGGTTTTGACCATTCTATAGAAATATTGTAAAACTAACAAACATTTACTATTAACATATTAAGCCAAACAATGACTTTAAAACCAGCAAATCTTCCTCATCAACTCTGATGCAAAATTGCTTTCAAAATCTCAGGTAAACAACCCCAGGTGCAGTTACCTTATGTGAAAAGGCATTCTCAGTTCTAAAAGCAGGAATTACAGAACAACCAGGCTCACGTAATGCCAGCTGTATTAGGGTGGTGGGAAATATTTATTGTAACCAAATTTGATATAATCATACCTGTTGCCTTGTCTGACATGAATTTTGGACACATTAGCACAACTGATTCAATTAAGTGCATATTAAAAATTCAATCACTGTCATGCTTCAAATTACTTTTTCCTGACAGATGAGAACAACAGACATCTTACATTTATTCACTATTTCATCTTTGTCTTCCAAAATTCTCACTTTTTAATATCTGATGTATTCCAGGTGACAATGCTGAAACATGCCCATTTGGTAGGAAAGTATTAGACTGAAAAATCTGATATTTTTCTTCGCAGTCTTTGTCTTTTGAGTGTGACAGACTTTTTATACATTCAGAATGCTATATACATGCATATATTTATGTATCTATATGTATATACATATATGTATGTTATCCTAATGTAAAGACTAGCAGTTATGAGATTTTAAGAGCTTTCAGAACAGTGAACAGTAAATTTCTAGCTGGATCTTAAGGAGTAATTTGTAAAAGAAATTCTGGACTTCATTATAATCGATGGCTTTTATGAAGCCCATTAAAAAGTGAATAGAAAAAAAACAAGATAAAACTTTTTTTATGTTTGCTTTATATTTATAACCTATTAGATATCATATGGGCTTACACATAAATTGGCACAGCCTTGTGAAACTGAATTTTAAGAGGTTATTTAAAATGCTGTAACAGGAAAACAAGCAAATTTCTTATTAGTCATAGCCAAGTTACTTAGAGAAATCCTTTCATTATATAAGCAAGATTCTCTACAGCAGTTAGAGAGGCTGTGTATAAAATATGCTGCTAATAAAAATAATTATGGAAATTTATTACAGGTATATAAATATTAAATTCAGAATAATCCTTTTGCTCCCTAAATTAAACAAACCCCAAGTATTTATTACTTTAAAAACATGAAACTCACTCCTGATCCCACAGAAAATACTTCCTTAGCAGGGCCTTTATTCCTTACACATTTATCCTGAATGCAGAGGGCCACTGAAGAGCTCCAATTCCTGCCTCTGAAAGAAGATACTTTGTATCTGTGGTCTTCACAGAAATAAATAAAAACAAAAAACCGTAACTACTCTGTCTCTCTCTCCTCTCAAACTTTCCTTTTTGTCCTTTTAAAAATTTTGAAGAACAAATCCAAAACATTCAGACTGATTTACCCTTCCCATTTTGTTTTAATTCCAGCTGTGCCACTTTGCTCCAAGTTTTTGAAGTCAAGCTAATCAAAACTTCAGCCTTTTTTTAAAAACCTTGTGTCACCCTTTGTCTTTTAACACTTTGATTTTTTTGTGTTCTATTTTCTTTTTTTCCAGTGACCTTCACCAGAGCCTACTCATTTCCCCCATCTCTCTGCAAGATTCCCCAAGACCACTGTACATGACACAGGTCTCATGTCTGCACAATCCCACCCACAAACTCATATTGAGTGAAGGTAACAGCTTTAGGCACCTATCTCACCAATCTACCTCTCTATTCTCGTTCTCTCCTACCTTGTCCAAATTAAAATCTTATTAGTCTCTTCCTCTGGCCTTTTGTTAAGGATGTCTAGCATGTGTTTCAGATACATTACAGCTCAACTGAAGTTTTCAATTCTGCACCATCCCTTCCTTCCCCCCTTTTAAAATATCTTTTATTAATACTGTCTGTAGTAATAACCACCTGCATCACAGCCTTATAAACTTGACTTAAATCACTACAGTTATTGCACCCTCTGCTAAATCCTCCATCATTTTGGTCTACAGGTGCTTTTTGCATAGTATCTCTGAAATGTAGCTCTTCTAATCTTCTTAGAGAGAGAAAAAAAGAAGGAAAAAAAATAATAAAAAAAAGCTCATCCTGGCTTCTGCATGGCTGCATTCCTTGTTTTGGCCTAAACAAGTGCAATTTTGCTCAGCTCAAATCTGTTCCAGATGTGGCTACGACCAGAGAAAAGACTTATCAGTGCAGATAAAGACTGCAGTATCCCATTAGCAGTGGCTGCTCCAGTGTGAATCCTCTGGATCACCTCAGGGAAGCAGCACACTCTTGCATTCTAAACCCCAGTACAATTATGTAAAGCCCCAGAGAATCTCACCTGTGCAACAACACATTTTAAAACACATTTACATAATTTTCTTTATTGCATAAATGTAAGCTTTCTTCATTTTCTCAGTCTTCTTGTCCTATCCCCTTCTCCACCTCAACATTGATACCAATTTCTACTTCTCAACCCAGGCTGGAAGCCTCCAAAGCCCATTTAATAGAAAGGGCAATTCTACAAACGTAAAGTGCTGGTCTTCTTGAAACAGCCCCTTAAATCTCCCTTCCTCATGCAGCCAGGATCACAACAAAGGCTCTTACAACACTCATACTACAGCCCACTGTGCCAAACTGTGACACCAACTTACTGATTCTATTCCTCTGTTTGGAATTTTTTTTTTTTAATAGTTAGCTTTTCTATTCTTGCAAGGTATGGGACTTTCTATTACCTCTGTGTTTATAGATCAAGTAGCACAGCCTTATCACTTACACAGTGAATGAATGGAAAAATATTAATGTAAATTAACTAAAAACCTGACTGTGACCAACAACTTTTTTAATTTCAAGAGAAATACAGCCAGTCTGAGAAACAGCTACAGCATGACTTATATTTTACAACCGCTTTTTTAACAAGAAAAGCTATACCAAAATACAAGGCACATCTCTATCAGAGGCAGGGGAGGGCAGGAAGGGGGGAAAGGGAAGAGTTTTATAAAATCAGCATTCTTCTGTAGCAAAATGGTTCTGAAATAATTTCACTTAAAAGCTATGTCTAGCTGACAATGTAGTCAACAGTAAATATTTATGCTCATACGAGAACTTTCTGCCTCAAGGAAGAAAAAAAAAAATTCTTCGTCATATATTTTATATTCTGGTCTCTTGATTATTTAGACATTCAGCATCCATAAACAAGCAGTTTATCCATGATATCAGCTATGTGACACCAAAATTAATGGACCCCTGAGAAATATCCTTCACAAAAAAAAAAAAAGTTGATTAGCATGCTTATACATGACTTAAAGGAAAGCAGACAGACTGTGCAAGAACACAAATGTCTCTTAAGGCCTCAGTTTTTGCAATCATATGGATGAAAGCAGAGCTGTATTTTTGGTAACTCTGCTGCTCCATAAAGTACTGCTCATTACGATACAAGCCTATGTCTAATAGCAGTGACAAAGGCATTATTTCAAATGCTGTACCTGAAAAAGAAACGAAAATAACGCAGCAACTTGGACCAGTAAAGGACAAATTGATTCATAAGCCAAAATACTCCCTCGTAATATATCAAGACAGAGTTTCTTGTTGGCAATGCTGCCCTTTTACACGTCTAACTACACAGAGAGATCTAAAAACACGTCTATCTTCAGCCAAACTATTTCTCGAGTCATTTAAAACAGCAAACATGCAAAGACCTTGCAGCACGCTTACCCTTCCAGCTTGTCCTAACTCTGCAGCCCAGAGCTTTTTATGCCAAATGGGACATGGCTTTGCTTTCAAGAGGCACCCTTACGGATTCTTTTCACTTTCCTGCAGATTTGCTGCTAGAATTTATAACTAGCACTTCAAGCCTTTTCTCCCCCTCGTCCACACTGGTTTAACTTCTTTATGATGGCAGATAATTGTTTTGGCCTTAGGCAAGGAATGTGCTCTCTGCTTAGGAAGATGGCTGCACAGCATCTTTATAAGGGAGCCAAATGAGGAAAAATGAGATAGTTGCAGAACATTACATTTTTTATCTTATCAATTATTGAAGAAATACTCTTCTATTTAGTATGGTAAGAATACTAATAAGAGGTCAAAATATAATATTAGGCTCTTGGTATTAATGGGGTTAAGAGTCGTGACGAACAAAAATTCAAAATAAACATTATTTAATCAATATGGTAGCAAAAGTAGGACTGAACTAACACAAACTACAGAAAACAAGCATTGCTATTGTAAGAATAAAAGAAAACAGAAATGAATCCAAGTAATTGAATAACTCAGAGAAGTCCATCTTCTATAGAATCTATATCCTCTTTCTTACTGAACTGTAAATGTACCCTATTTTTACTGCAGTTAGTATAATCTGAGCTGATACAAGAAGAAATAAGTTTATAAAACATATAATGTACATCTATACTAAAATGGTGTTATTCATTAACAAGGACAATAATCTAATTGATTCTTGAAGTTCTGTATATCTGAAAAGGCAGGCTTAAAGATTTTTCAACAGAGGCAAGGAAATATTGGATAGTTTCCCATTTAGATGTAACAAAGAGAAAAGAGAAAAGATACTTAAAAACCTTCTTTCACAAATGAAATTGAAGGTGGATTTTTGAAAGACTGAGAGGTGGATAGGAGCCTCTGTAAGCGACCCAAAATTGCGTACCACTTTATTTTGTAATATGATATCAATAATTGTCAGATAAGATGTATTATTTTTTCTGTGTTGAACCCAGAATGAGGGGGAAAATATCCTGATAACAAAGCTAACACACAGAAATAGAAATGCCATAAAAGACTTAAAGCAGTGGAAAAGAAGCAAAGGCAAAGATAGTCCTTCTCATCACCTTAAGCAGTTCTATCATAACAGCTATAATTCTTTTTCCTATTTCCCATATAAGTCTGTTACCTCCCAAGGACAGCAAATATCATTACAGGAATACTTGAGGGAAATCTCTCCACTGATACTAATGTTTTCATTCTGTAGTGGAAGCACCAAAACCTAAACTTTGCAATGGTACATTAGAACACAGACAGCCTTTAGCTTTCCTCTATTTCCATTATTTTGCTGTTCTTTTTTGTTCTTTTTTTTTTTGCTCCATTCACTCAGTACTTAGAGCCCCTAAAGTTACTGAAGAAAATTCAGTTTGACTTTACTCATAAACACAACATTAACAGAGATTTTCAAATCTATTTCCCAGTTTGTTAAAAGTACTTACAAATAATGATGATGCTGCTCACAAAAAGGTTAGTTAAAAATCCATTGTATTTTTACAATGGTGGAGTAAATTCTTAAACCTCTCAAATTCTTATTAAAAGCTTGCCTTTTTGGCCATATTTTTGTATGTTTTCTGTGGTTTTAATGCTGCAGTTTTTAAATATAAAAGATCGAGGCTTGATTTTCCACAGAATAGAACTCAATCTGGTCATTGTTAACACCAGCTCCTCTTCTCACATCCTTTCTGAACCTTTTCCTGCAGAGGCAAAATGAAAAATACCACACTGGCAGCAGCTGAGGAAGCAAACATGAGTGATCCTTCGGAGATTTCTGCTGGCAGCTGACTGCTCCATCTATTTCCCAGCAGTGTTAAGAGCACAATATGGTAGCAACAAAACAAAAAGTCAAAGATGGGGCTTTGCTGATATCTCATACTTTATACCCAGTTTGGAAACGAGGGTCTTTTTTTTTCTCCAAGGAAATTTGGTTAACAAGTTTCAGACTGATATTTAAATAAGCATTTCTGGTTTAGCTCTTGAGAAAGAGACAAAGATACACAGAATTCCTGCTGTTCAAACTTCAGATACCTTCTCAGACACATCCATCAAAACTGTGATATAGTTGGAGTATTTACAAGAGTGTACACAGCTTTCATTAATTCCTGAATGACTACATAGCAGCTCCAGTATTTAATAGAGGTATACAGTGAAATCCAAGTGGCTGACATACAAACCTCCAGAGGCAGTACTAACCTGAGGCTGGCAGGCATCTTCTCTTCTGCTTTGGCTGAGTGACCTTTTACTTGACCTACAAGCATGAGTATCACTCAGGAATATCAATGAGAAGTACAAGAAGCCAGCTCTCTCCTACACAGGTTGCCTGGGCTGGTGCGGAAGGTAATGTTCAACCCAAAATTTAGGCTTTGTTTTCTGGATATTTGCATTTGCCTTCCTAAAAACTGACAGATTTATCCCCTTCTGCCTTCTTTCTCTCTCTCTCTCCAGGCCTTCTTTTTTGAAGTTAGGTGCTTCTAAAACTGCTGCACAGAGAAACAAAATATTGACATGGCTGCCTGATTGCCGTGGAATTACTCTGTAGAGGAGAATTCTGAATTAACATGCAACATCATTTTAGCTTTAATATTTTGCGGTTCAGTCACTAGACCTTGCAGTTTATTGCGTCTCTGAACTGCATTTTCTTCTGCCAGAAAATAACCTTGTATTTAAGGCACTTGAGGTTGGGTAAAAAAATATCCTCAAACAGATTTCATTAATTCAGGCAAGAGAAAGTTAATATCCCATGACACAGACGATTTGTTTGTAGGGGTGTTAAATGCATCATTTCCCTAATAAACTAAACCACCAGAGGAATGTGTAGAAGCTGGTGTTCCTTCCTTCAACCTATAAAAAAGCAGCAGTGTCTGCCAGGTAAGCTCTGAGGAAAAGTAGTCAATGGATCACACACTGATAAGCCTTTTTAAGTGCGGTAAATATATCTCGATAACAGGAAGAAAATATTCTGTTTGGAATCTTTTGAATGGTCTCTTTTGCAGGACCCAGAAGCACAGTCCACTTACTGTGCCCTCAAAAGAGCCTGTTCTACCTGCATTACAGTTTGAGCATCCAGAATCTCTGCGTTTCCACGTTTATACAGATTGCTCAAGAAATAATGATTTTCATTTTGCTGATCCTTATGGAGTTCCAACTTATCATCTAATCAACACTGCAAAGAAAAAAAAAAAACAGCTATCTGAATGGCACAGATATATGGCACGACTAATCCAGCTTTAAAAGAAGTGATACAAGTGGTTACGTTTGCAGAAAAGAATGCATGCTGACTTGTGTTATGGGTAGGAGATGTGCCCTCTCGCCCTCACATACCCCAAAATACAACAGATGAGGTTCTTACTCCACGAAACATTCAATTTAAGAAGCACGTTCCCTTCTGCATGGCACAGATCAACTCACTTCTGAGCTATCTTTGCTGTCCAAGAAGAGTTTGAAAGCCTGCGAAGATTTCAAAGGTTTCCAGCTCCTCCTATTTGTACATTTAATTGTCTGAGGACTCTCTACTAGCCTTCTGGCATGGAAAGCCAAACACATTTGTTGGAAACAAGAAAACCCTATAACCCAAAAGCCTCCTAGACTGTACACTTCCCAATTGTTTTCCAAAACCACTGTCCTCGGTCCTTTTATTTTGACCAGCACATTCTCCTGATGGGAAGATCACAGTCCTTTGGAAAGCTGACTAAATATAAGATGAAAGCTAAATATTTTTGACACATCAAGACATATTTGAAACATTTAATTAGGCAAGACAATTGCCTAATGGATCACCATGAATGTTAACATTGTCACTGAGAAAAATCTCTGCGTACATCAGTATGGAAAAGAGCAATCTTTCTGTTTTCATCCATCTTATCTAGGGAAACACGGATGTAAAACCAATCCGCCTTCCTACGTTCTTACGCAGTGTCTTCAGTCCTCTAATGTATAAAGAAGCAAACCAGACCCTTCGATTTTACTGAAAAAAAGCTGAAATACAAATCTAGCTGCACAGCCAACCCTCAATCATTTCAAACATGTATGTTTCACTGCAAATGCCCTTAAAAGCAAAATCTTCTGGCATTACGTGTTCTTACCATCACCTTGTGGGGGAGAAGAGGACGGGGTCTCAAAGAAACAAATATTTTCCTATTAGGGAAGAGTAGACTCAGAAACTATTCAGATTCAGACAATGGAATGGGGATATTACTCAAAAGTCAAGGTACTTTCACCCACAAGATTATTAAATCCCACATGTCCAGACATGTCAGACCAATGTGCCTGATAGTAATCTGTAAGTTCTTAGGGAGCTGGACTGGGAGGGTTTACAAATTAAACAACAGAAAGCCAGATTCATTTAATTTTTATTTTTTTTAAATAGCGATAAACCATGAGCAATACAAGCTGTGCTTTCCATTAGGATCTTAAGCCACACAATGGTATGACAAGAATTAATTTGCCCAGCTGCAGTTCATGCCCCTTGAGAGAACTCCAGACTATCAGCACAGAGCCACCTCACGTCCCGTGGGATGGCGAGGATCACAACCCACAGACTCTTGTGGAATAAAGCTGACGTGGCAGGACTGCATTTTGCAGCAGCAGTGTAAGAGTGAGTTCACTTGGCCTGTGGCACAGCCAGGACAGCTGCAGCCACAGCATTACTGCCTAGTGACCCCTTGGATGGAGATGTGTGTGTGGAGGGCAGCTGTGGAAGGGTAAATATGCCAGCACAGAGGGGTGGTGGAGCAAATGAAAGAAGCATGGCATGTAGGGAAGCTCAATCCAGGCTTGTGTGGTGTAAGAGAAAGGAGGGAAGAGCACAGTGGAGAATATTTCCATATGAGTTGTGGTTTCAGTTCTCAAACTTGTCAAACCATGGATTTTCACTGAAAGGTATAAATGCCACCATATTCAAGAGAACTAGGAATTCTTACTTTTCATTCTCTGCAAGGTACTTAGCTGAACCAAGGGATTCTGGTATCTCATGATTGCAGGGACTGGACAGATGCTTGTATACATACGTTGAACAAGCATTTTGGTTTTAAAATATGTATTTATACACACTTTATGAACACTAGCTGTGATCTGCATCTAATCTTGCTTTAGCTGTATTTGTCCTCCTTTCACCTATATGACAATCAAAAGAATAAATTTATCAATGCTGTTGCAAACCAATATATATTCTGAAAGGAGTGAATTATTCAGCTGAATCCTAACACAGCTGCCCATGAAAAGTGTTTGACAGAACTGTATGATCTGCAGGGCAGGAATCCAACTTTTAATACTGCTGTGTTACCCAAGCCATAAATATTTTTCTGACACTGTCAGGTTTAACATTCAGCACTGCTATAATTTCTAGCCTAATCCATGAACAGTTTAAAGGATTTGTAGTCTCTTCATAATTCATCTGCTGTAATTATCGTTGTTTTAATGTGCTATATCTGTTTCTGCAATACAGAAGAGTTCATGTTCTCTGGGAAAAAAAATAAAACAAAAAATTATCCCCGCACAACAAAAAACCTAATGTACTTCAAAGCACAAATCAAAACTGCCACACAAATTAAGTAAATATTAATTATAAAACTGGTGGCTCAAACAGAGGAGGACAATCACAACTTGGAAAAAATAGTTCAGCTTCATGATGATTTCAATAACCACTATTTACCTGGCTACTACACTACCACAACCTGTATACTGTGTAAAAATAATGGCAATTGAACAGGAAGAAATGCATCAGACCAACAAGCTTAATTGAAAGTGAGGAGATGGAAAAATCTAATTAACTTTGCAAACTAGTTTTGCCTTTGTCAATTACCTTAATTGTGCTATTGGAGTACAGGTTATGATCCTCACTAGAATTTGAATCACAAGAACATGTCTGAAATCTCTGAAAGAGAAACAGCCTCTGAACGCTTCTTAATTGCGGCAACACACAACATGAAACAGCATCACATCTGTTGAGGCACAATGTTTGTAAGGTTAAAACCTCTCAGAATTTTATCTACCTACTCAACTACTGCTCATATTGAAAATTTGGGATGCCATTACAACTAGTCTTTCAATGCAATACTTATAAATGGGAGTTCGGCATTTCCCTAACGCTGGATTGTTTACCAAAGAGGCATCTTATTCCACAAAGAATTCCCACTGAAACATTAGAGCAGGCAGGGAAAACGTACCAGGGATCTGCCACAGAACTACTGTAGCAGGAGCTGCCTGAGGGCCAGCAAGAACAGATCAGAACTTTTTTGCAAGTACAATTTCATGGCTGCAGCTACAGCTGGTGCTGACACTGGTTGATTTTCTGAAGTGGGACTCAAGTTTACACCGTGAAGTACATATTGATAACATACTAGAATCACAAAAAGTTGGAGACTCAGGAAAGGACCTGGAACTTCTCAGGAATTTCACCTTGAGGCCTGTGAAAGACAACCTCCTTTGGGCCAAAAAATTGAAAGCAACTTCTTTCACCTCCATCATTTAGCAGGAGCCTGACCCCGCCCAGCAGTGAAATACCCACCCTGCCTCTTGCTCGCTCCACTCTTTGTAGGATGGGGAGAAAACAGAAGGAAGGCAAGAAGATTCACGGAATGAGGCAATGGCAATTTAGTAGGGAAAAGCAAAAGCTGCTGGGCAAGAACAGCAAAATCCCCTGCTTCCCATCGGGAGGTAGATGTTCAGCCACCTCCCAGGCAAAGCAGGGACTCAGAGCACGTTAATGGCTGCTTGGGAAAACAAACACCTTAACCCTGGATGTCCCTTCTTCCTCCTGAGCTTGTATGGCTGAGCACACCACCAGATGGGACGGGATGGGATGGGATATCCCCTTGGTGAGCCGGGGCGTGCTGTCCTCACACTGTCTCCTCCCAGCCTCTCACCCATTCCCAGCCTTTCAGTCCCTGCGGACCTGGATAAAAACAAGGTTTGGCACTACTCAGCAACAGCCAAAACACCGCTGTGTTACCAATGCTGGTTTACCCACAAATGCAAAGCACAGCACTGTATGGGCTGCTCTGCAGAAAGCTACTTGTCCCAGAACAAATTTAATTGAAAACCCAGCGATTCCACTCAAAAAAGCAGCCTATATATGAAAGCAATCCCAAAAATCAGCCTGAAACATTGCAACTTTCTGTGATACGAGCATCCTGAACCAAGACACCCACGAGACAAAAATATTCCTTAGATCTCTTAATGCCTTTTAGACCGCTAACACAGCCTATAACCTGCTGCCTGGAAGAAAACTTGAGATTCATTCCAAAGTTCTTCTGACAATCCTTTTATTTAAAAAAGGTGAAATTACTGAAACTAATTTTTTTTTAAATAAAAACATTTCTATTAGCAAAATTGAGTGCAAACAATGCAATTTAGAGCAAAAACTGTAAACAGTTGGAAATATAAGTGAATAAAAACTCTAACCAAGACAAAACACTTAAAGAAATCAGTTTTGAAAATTGGAGTTTCCGTTACGTATCCCTCATTCCCACTGTCAAAACAATATCTTCTATTTTTTGACAAATACATATTTTCATCCAATGTTGCTGTCTCCCACAACAACACTTCCAAGCAAAAAAACAAACTCCACACCCCTTAACTCAGTTTTCTGTAACTAAAATCAGCCTTGACAGCAACACAGTTACAACTGCCTTTGAGAAGTTGCCTTTACGTAGAAAAGTTGGGGGGTTTTGGGGTTTTTTCTGCTTATTCCTTTACCAATTTTCAGATGAAGTTCTTAAGTCAAATTTTCTCCTTCTAAGTGTATGAATTCTCACAGCTTGAAGTTCCAGCTATCAGGCACCTGAATTGATCATGGGTTGGCACATCAGAGAGATCAGCTTAATCCCTCCCCTATCTCAGCACACATCAGATAATCCCATTCACAGAGCTATCAACCATCAGCTTTGCTTGTCAAGCATTCCTGCCACTCCTGCTCCTCTCGAGATCCACCTCCTCCAACAACGCGTTTCAGCTGAAGGTAAACAAATTGTGCTTCACTGTGTGCCACGGCTGCACTGGAGGTGACATCCTGTGATGATGTGACAGTCCCTGCTAGCTGATGGTGGGGCCACTCTTCACTCCAGTAGGAAAAAGGCTTCCTTATCTGCAGATGCAGGAAAAGGAGAAATGTACCTAACAGCAGGCTGAGTCTGCAGGAGGAAAGGAATCGGGGAAAGTAAGCGCGGTGCGGCTCCTGAGAGCTCAAGAAAAAGTAAATAAAGCTTTTGATAAAAAATACACAACAGTTCATTTAATAGTCTATACAAGTTGGAAAGCCCAAGAGTAATGTTTAAAGCTACTGAAGTCCCCTAGAGTAAGGAAAATTTTATGGATTAAATACTTAATCCAAAAGAGAAATACATCAGCTGCCATGCCACAACCTTGCAGCCTGAGGCAAAAATACTCAATATATTAAATTGCTATATAAACAACCCATGTCTGAAAATAAAGTGCCCTAAAAACTAAAGGGAAAAGAAATCCATTGAAAAGAGCATCCATTTTTTTTCTTCAACTTTGCTGGAATGTACTCTGAAATGTAGACTATATGATAAATCCATTTGGCTTTCAGATATACAAGCACAACGAAGATTCAATTTGCTTTAATTAGTGTTTCATACTTAGCATTTAAGAGCAGAATTGGGCTCTCTATCAGCAGTTCTGCAATATTCTATACTGTAATATCACTAGTCTTATCTCTCTAGTCTTCTGTTTCATTAAATTGTACTTTTTATTTTTAAGATATTGGCACGGCAGTTCCAGGGGGAAAAAATATAGCATCTTACACTCTGTTCTGAATTTGTTTTAAACCTCTTGCATTTCAATAAAGCTACCTCCACAACGTGCAGATTTTAGGTACTTCAATGGGATTACAGCTTGCCTGCTAATTCTGCTATTAAATTAATTCTGAGAGGCTCTCCACTGCAGTTACTTCAGCAACAAATAAGACTCAAGTATAAAAGATGCATTAAAACGTGTCTTGGTCCCAACATAAATGCAGAGAGCATTACAGCCATATAATCTCAAGGAGAAAACAGACAAGGAAGACTGTAACAAACTGCATACTTGAAAAACCATATATAGTTTTGGTCTCATGAAGATAAAAATATACTATTTTTTATTTGATTTATGTAGTTAGAGGGGCACCTGTTAGAGCATTTTAGATTACAGATGTATTTATTTTTCCATCGGAAACTCAAAGTTCAACAAGGTGAAAGAACAAAATATATGATACCTGTTCCACAGAGAGGAAAAACAGAAATTAAGCAAAGGCAAATGTCCCACAGCCAGTAGGCGACAGAGATGAAAAGTGAATTTTCACGCTGTCAGCATGAGTTGCTGTCACTTTCAACCTTGCCTGTATTGTTACAGCACATGCATCAATTAGATAACTTATTTCCTTGCAGAATCACAGGCACAGGTTTCTCATTTTAATAACTGCATAACAACACTGAAGCACTTCATGAAGGAAGAAAAGCACTGGCAATGAAACTTCAGGTTATCTGGGTCACCTGTATCCCAAGAAACCCTCCACAGCTGCTTGCAACACATTTATTTCCCAGATGGAAAGGGATGAAGTCTTTGCTTCTCCAGCATCGCTTTTCACTCAAGCATTGGTGCTGGGGAACTGAGAGCTGAGCACCACAAGCAACGATCCTCCTCTCCCGCTCCCCTAGCACAGAGCAGTGGGATGCATGCAGAGACTTTTCCCCTCCCCCATCATTTATACTGCATAAACTGTAATTTTAGTAAATCAAGCAAAGAGCTAATCAAGTTTTGATTTGCTAATTACTTCTCAATTTGATTAGAGCTGGCAGCTAATCATCTCTGGAAACGTAAAGTCAATCTTTTACTCACATTTGCAAATCGGGACTTTAGTGTGAAGAAACTGATATTGTGCATTACATCCTCATAATTTTTATTTTTTTTTTCACATTTCAGTGCTTTTAACAACAATCCTAATTTTTATTATTGTGGCAGCACTCTGAATAAAAGCTCCATAGAACTGTGTATGGCCTGAGAGGGAACACTGATAGAAGCTTGGGTACTACTAACATTAAAGCTCAAGGAATATGTAATGTTACATTAAAGAAATACAATGCAATTTAAAAGCATAAGTTCCCATTAAAAAAAAAGGTGTTGGAAAAGGATGAACAGATCAACACAGAATTTTAACAACCAGCATCTTCAGAGTAAGCTCGTAGAAGTAGGACTCCACCCCTCCCAAAAAAAAAAAAGAAAAATTACTTTATGTAGAATAAAAAAGTTCAGCAGGAATCAAGAACTTAAGACAGAAATGGGAAGGAGAACAGAGCTACGCTCTGTTTTATTACTGTGAAGTTCTTAGCATGGAGTATCTACCTACATTTTTCCTTATCAGACTTGAGGACAGCCTTCTAAACTCTCTAACTCTCTGCTGCTCCTCGCTGCCTGGCTTCTGCCGTGCCTTCCTACATGACTTTCGCTAAGGGATAGATGGAAAGTTAACGTCCTGAAAAATATATCATCACAGCTACCACACCAGCAGTTTCTGACCAGAGTAAAGCCCAAGCATGCTTTGATAGACAAAACTCAGATTAGGCAAAATCCCTTCCCTACAAAAGAATCACAGAATGAACTAGGTTGGAAAAGACCTTTGAGATCATCAAGTCCAGCCTATGACCTACCCCCTCCTCATCAACTAAACCATGGCACTGAGTGCCACGTCCAGGCTTTTTATAAAAACACGTCCAGGGACGGTGACTCCACCACCTCCCTGGGCAGAGGATTCCAGTGCCCAATCACTCTTTCAGTAAACAATTTTTTCCTGATGTCTAACCCAAACTCCCCCTGGTGCAGCTTAAGACCGTAATACAGTCCCTGTTTCCTCATTTGTGTTTCCTTAGGCTTACATTTGACGCAGCCACCAGACTGACACTATTCAAGTCACCCAATGACTTCAAGGATTATCACTCCAAATCCCCATCTCCCCCAGCCACGCATTATATCCAGTTCCTTGTGCAAAGCAGACTCCCTTCAATTCCAGCACAACACCTGGGGAGAGCGTGAGCAACAGCAAAGGGTAAACAGCAGCACTGAGGATTGTTTAAAAACATCTGGGAGGCATGGCAGAGAAGGGAACAGAACGTGTTCAGTGAAGCGAAATCCTGAAGTACAGCTTGCCTCCTTCCTTTCCAGCTTCACCCTTCCAGACCTGCAGGTCTGCACCGAGACAGAGCGGATCCACAGCCGTGGGGAAAGCAGGACAAGGTGGCACTGCTTCAGCTCCAGTGGACAGGGAAAGGGACATGCCAACAGCCATTTACACCCGATTCACTAAAAATCAGTGTGGTCTAAATACCCTGCTGAAGATACTGGGACAGAAAAAAGAAGGAGTTAGAAACAAGCGAGAAGCAGTCTTAAATAAAGTGCAGCTTAAATTTAAAAAAAAAAAAATTAAATGGGTTGACTTTAGAGAAAACACATTTCAAAGAAAAAACACACTCAGAGCCTGTCAAAAACATTTTACTTGGAGCTTTTCCTACAAAATACCTGGCTTTTTTCTTTTACTATTACTTCTCATTTTTAAACATCTTGTTTTTGTATTACAGTCTTTTCAAAGATGACATTAAGCCCAAAAAATTTACTATGATTCTTTGCAAAGAAATTTTAAATACTTCATTTATAATTCATTTGATGAAGAAATTAAAATGGTGAGGCTTTGTTACAAACTTGAATGATTTTTTTGTAGGTCCTCCCTGAAATAAATTATCTAGCCAGCTGTAACTAGCAAACAAAAATAGCTAATGTGGGGATGTAAAAAGTGTCTCTACTGTCTATAATGTTTCTTTGTGTCTATAATAATTTCCTAAAAGTTGCTGATTTAATTGAATTTCTATTAACTCTGTTTTTCCCTCTCATCTATCCATTCTGATTTTCAGTTGAATGCTGGAACATTAGAAGCGGAAGAGTTTTGATAGAGTAAATACCAAAGGCACTGTCTAACAGTGCCACCAAATCTTTGGTGTCAGGAATTTCCGATTTTGAGTAGCACCATTGATCTAGAGGCTCTCATTACAAAAATGACTGATTACTAATAACCATTATTACTGTCAAAAGTTTCATAAATTCATCATCAGTATAACAGTCATAGAAAAAAAAAAAACAGAATTGTAATTTTAGCTTCAGCAATACAGGGTTTGTCATATCTTAATAATCAAAATGTAAAAGGTTAGGAATTCTCTTTAGCAACTGCCATGAAATTGTAGCAAGCACATTCTGACTGCCTGTTCTTCACTTTTTTTCTCTGTAAAATAATTATGCATAAAATATATTCTTAATTTTCCTGAAATTGAATTTGGGACAAGAAACTAATAAAGGTAACTCTGAAACCTTCCAAAACATGGAAATGCAGACTTTGTAACGTTTGACATATCCTATCTTATATTCTACAGCAAAACACAAGCTAAATCCTAGTTTCAAATGAAAGTGAAATGAATTAAATATTTTCCCTCTGATAGAATATTATAGGTGTTGTCCATTAGGGAGTATTGAATATGACGCTTATTTTTAATCAAGTATGTGTTTCGTATCTCATGTTCAGAACAGAAATACCAGAAGCTTCCCAAAACATCCTTAAAAACCCAAGATGAAAGGACTTTGGAGCCAATACCTAATCTTTAATTTTGCTGTTATCACAGGCACAGTCTAAACTTGGCTGTGATTTTGGCAGTTATTTCAAAAGCACAGTTAGAAGATTATTTAGGCATTTTAATGGAATCCACATGAGAAAGTACCGTTTATTTTTGCCAGCAGTGCTCTTCAAGAAATGTTATTCCCACAAACTCCTTTGCTGTGATTCTATTGATGGAAGGTTCTGCATTCACCTTAACTCCCAGGTCTCCCAGCTACCAAAAAAATGTGTCTTTTCCAATTTAAGTTATAGTAATAGTATAAATTAGATATACACTTAAAGTATAACTTAAAACCTTAATGTTTACTGAAGTAAAACTTGAGTAACAAATAAATTTTCCATTAAGAGAGACAGTTTCCAAAGCACTTGAAACATACAGTTGAGATGATATCTATTAAAGCAGCTACTTTTCAAATGTCAAGGAAATAAAACTAAAGAGATTGTATCTGTCTGAAATTAGAACACTACCACTCTTGTCCATCAAAGAGGAAAACAACTCTGCAATTCAGTTTGAGTATTAAGAGATCAAGTGCCAAAAACATCAATGGTTTAACTCAATCCATCTATTTGGTCTCTGCAACTTTATTCCTTCTTTACAAAAAAATGAATGTGTTCTGAAAAACAAGGGCTTACTCTACAAAGAAATTTAAAAGGACAAAACAAGAAAATCTGGTGACAAACCAGAAATCCAGTAACAGATAGGCTTTATGCTTTTTTCCTTGTAGAAAGCCAGAATAGAACAGAAAGACACAGGTTTTATTTCTGGAGGAAACAAATTTTCCCAGCCAATTGAATTTATTTGCTGAGGAAAACAGTTCTCTCAGCCTTCGTTCTAGCCATTGCTCCAATAATTGCCTCTGCCAGCTCACATAACAAATCACTGGAATGATTCCGATCGATAATTTAATAAAAAAATCGTAACTTAAATGAAGTGAGGAATCAGGATGTTGACAAGCTTACTTGTGAAGAACAAAGAAATTATGCTAAGATATGAACTTCAGACCCCTTATCATGAATTACACATCAGATTTCATACAAAATTTAGAAGTAATGAAGCTTGCTATCATTCCCTTACCTTCAAATGAATACTCTACTTATTAGCAACCAAACTGTAGTTTAGAAAAGTTTGCTACAAAATTTAATATTTAGATATTTGTGGTCATAAAAATCATGGTGGAACTGTTTTTAATGTTATTGCATATTTGTTGATACATTTGTTGGATGGATATTTCTGGTGGTTCTGAGAGTTCACCTGCATTGAAAAAAAATTACAAATTCTTCATTGCATCATGTACTTCCTCACGTTACTCTCCATTAAACACTTGCATGTCCTTTGAGGCAAAGTGACTTTTTCAATTTTTAAAATTGAAATCCTTGTTTCCCAATGAATTTTTGTCAAATACAAAGCTAGTTAAAAACCAATTTCGCGTTAACAGCCTTAACTAACCAAATGGAAGCTTTCTAGTTTAAGACACATATTGGTAATACACAGCCATGGGCACACAAGAAATTCATACAAAGCCTCTAAACTTAATCTGTAACATTTCACTTCAGGAACTTGAAGGAAAAAACAGAGCACGGAGTTGAAAAATATTAGGAAGACACAAAGAATTATTTTGCCCGATAGCACTCAAATTGGTAATGATGAAGTTACGAGCAAGATTTGAACAGAGGGAAATTAACACTCTACACCTTTTATTAGGTCGTGGGGCTTTTGTTCCACATATGGCAATTCTAATCAGAAATCACTGGTTCAATGTAGCAAGAAATTAGGGAGAAAATTTTAAATACTTGTATTTCAAGTGAAGCAGTTATTTTCCAATAAGACCTCATTCTGCTCTTGTTTACCTGCTCTATAGTGTGGCAGAACATGATGCTGTGATATTGGAAGCAAGCTAAGGATCTCCTCCTCAAACAGATCTTCGCCTCCTTTCCAAATTAATTTTTTACCACACTTGTTAACACAGACACCCAGTTCTCAGCAGCTGTATAAATTGCTTGCTCACATCCATGTTAATCTTTCAAGTATCTAGCAAGATACCTCATGTCAAAACAATCTGATGACATAATTAAATCCTGATCAAAAATATTACTGAAAATCACCACAAATATTTTAATCTGACAAAAATATCACATCTTTGCTTTTCATTTAGCAGACACATAAAGGTCTGAGTAATCATAGTACAGTAAAATAACTGTCTTAATTAACATGTCTGAAGATATTCTGAGTTGAAACGTGCTGTAATTATTCCTCTGTATACAAAATACGTAAACAATTTTTGAGACATAAATCAAGAGAATGGAAAGGTTTCCTCATTCTGTAGTTAGTGACACCAAATTGGAAGTTATAACATTTTCTGCTTCACTGATTTTTATCTGCAAGAACGTAGAAGTTTTAAGTGAAGATAGACAAATCATCCTAGCTAAAGATACTTGAAAACACAGCAGACACTTCTGAGAGAACACAGATTATGAATTACAAATGGGTTATAAATGGACAAAAAACAAAAAATAGCCACATAAAGAGGCAAACTAAAATCTCATTTTAACATCGAACATCAGTAAAAAAATGGTCACAATCTACCCTGGAAACCTCACAGAAGTCCATACTTTCAGTGGGAAGGTATTTAACTGCCTTCATAAAATGTAAGATGAATATCAACTCAATATTGTAATGCTGTCAAAAATACCCTGGTTTTTCCCCTTTAAATTTGGACTAAGCAACTTAAAAAAACCTGCCATATTCAATTAATGATTTATGATGTCAGTGTTTTCCTTCTGAATAATAATGCAAATACAATATTTAAAAATCTGACTAATGTGACATAAAAGTTTTCATGAACTTTCAATGCAAGTATGGCTAAACCTATCCTATATTTGATTTCTCCTCTAAAACTGGGGTGCTACCATTAATTTATTCTCAGTTTTGGTGTTGTTTTTTTTGTTTTGGATAGGTTTGGGGTTGTTTTTTTGATTGAGAAGCTAAGATCTTTTAGAGCAGTGTATGGGGGGTCAGGGCAGCCATCACTCAGATGCCAGAACTGACTGTCACTCCAGGAACAGAGCATGTGGTGTGATCTCAGCAGAACTAGTCTTGCTTATCAGGAATCATTTGAAAAACAGGTGAAATGTGTAGTTCCTTAGTTCATAATTCAATTATTTATGTTTTTCACTATTTATCTTTCTCTAGTTGGTACAAATTATGCAATGCAAAACTGCCCTGGTGGCTGAAGAGTTCATTATGAACAGAGTTTATCAGCCCAAAGTCAAAGTTGCTTTTCTTCTGCCAAATGCCTCAAAACAATATGTGTCTCAGGAGAAAATGTTCCTTCACATTGACATAGTTTCACATATGACACTGGTGTTCATATATTTTTGATAATTTAACAGAAAAACCATTATAGCTTTGAGGTTTTATGAGAAAACAATACCATTTTAAAATTATCATCTTCAAATAGCCAGGCTATAATGAAAGAGCTATGAATTGTCTATGAAAAGAGCATCAGGCAGGCAATTAAAGATAGATGCACAGCATTTACTGAAAGACAAGAAGCAAGAAAAGCTCCAAGCAACGTTAATCAAAGTCTTTTCCCGCTTCCCTGTAAGTTCCGGAGGGAGTCATAAAGATTTTCTGCAGGAAAGAAAAAGTTTCATGTAGGAATGAGGCAACCACAGCCTGTTTAAGCTGTTTGATAACAACAGTTTGATAACCCACGTTTGACTCACTTGTAGCACAACAGAAAGTTTGGAGCTAAAGGCTGCAAGACTTTTTTTAATTTATTTTTTTAATATGACCTAATTGTCCTTTGCACAGCCCTCCAGTCAAAAAAACCTTAGCAAGTCAGCTCATAAATCACCACATCTAAATAAAGGGTTTGCTACCCACGCTACTCCTACATACATTGTTCTTGAGGTTGAATAAATTGTTAAAATCACAACAGAGGAATGAGGTACTGAGAAAACTTGAGATATCTTATTATAAGAGCCTGGTTTACTTGCGCTGAAAAGTTGTCTAGAAAGTAAAAAAAAAAAAAAAAAAA